>CM077165.1:60259604-60796671 GCA_039583875.1 Platanthera guangdongensis
CACCTCGGCGAAACCTCGGGCTCCGAATCATCCAAAAATACGGCATCATCAGCCGACTCACAAGAAAAGGGAGTAACACGATCAGGTAAAGATTGCGTAGGGGTGAAACTGCTCTCAAAATCAAGCACTGAATGAGCAGACCCCATCGCAAAATCATTCGTAGACGCCACCCCGTCAACAGGAACAATCTCTGCGTCCCATACAGGAGCGCCTATGAATTCCTGATCTTCTTTTTGTTGGCTAACACCAGAGTGATCGTCATCGCTCAAGGGAAGCTCGTAAAAAGGGAGCGAGGGACCCATGAAGGATCTATATGCAGCGAGAGATTCTTCGGTAATCTCAACGGGTAAAGAACGAGCCAGATGAGCGATGTCAGTGTATGGCCAGACAACACCCTGGTAGGCCTATCCACAACAGTATTCCGCGAACGGGAGGTTGTTGCGCACATGCCCTCAGAGAGAGAAGGATCGCACAAGCGAGGGCAACCCTTCACCATGTGGCCAACACCTTGATATAGAAAACATCGAATATAATGCTTGACATTCATAACAGCCATGGTGTCGATGTATCAGCGCAAAGTGCCATAGATACGACACTCGACTATGGAATACATCACGGAAAAAAACATTACCGGAAGGGTGCTACACACTAGAATAAAAATAGCACGGACCAGCTTTCTACCAAAAATCAGAAAAGGGATACAAATAAAAAAAAGCAACAAATTCAAAAAAGTAAAGCAAAGAAGAAACATGCAATGAACAAATGGAAAAGAGCTTCTATCTCCTATCTCCCTCTCAAAAAACTCACACGACCGTGTTCCCCAGCAACGGCGCCAAAAACTTGATGCATTGAACGACAAGTGTACCGGTCACACAAGTAATATAAAATGGGCGAATGTCCCCAAGTATCGATCTCTTAAGGAATACAGTAAGGTGGAGTTAATTTTGAGGAGAACTTGAGATTGAAGTCCTTAGGTCGGTGTTTATGAAAGGGGGTTTTGATTGTTGTGCAAAAAGAAAGTAAAATGCTAATAAACTACTCATATGCAACGCCGCTATGCGATGCTTTGTCAGGCGGGATGGAAGACTATGCAGGCCGCTATGCACCGAATCGCTAGACGGATGGACGAGTAGGCTTGCGGATGAGGTGGTTAGAACGACGAAATGAGGGTCGGGAGCACCTCTTCGCTACGCACACCACTAGCAATTTCTAGTGCGGCAATGTATAGTGGAGGATAAAAATGGCGCACCTCAAGTAAATAACGTAAATACAAAATCATATAGACATGATTGTACACAAACACATATCAAATTAAACATACTTCATCACACACAAAGAGATCAACTACACTATCAATCAACAAGAGAAGAAGAGAGTGCGAGATCGACCGAATCCGAAGTCTTGCCGAGAATTCATGGAAGGAATCGTCAGGTTGTCAATCCATGTAAGACCCCCCTTTTTTTCTTTTTCGAACTACGGTGTCTTAGGCCCAGAACCGCCGATTTGCGATGACACCTTCACGCCCGACAAGGTCATCACTACAAAACGCCGATCCTGTCGGCCAAATCGATCACAGAAAAGATAGTAAATAAATATGTCCACAGAAATCACATATATAGTAAATAATCTCCACGAAGGGAGAGTCCACAGAAATAATAATAAAGGTACTGAAAATATGGCTCATGCCTGGTACATCAATATCCTCACTACATATCACTCAGCGCGGAAGAAAAAAAACTAAACATCTACTAACGATCGGGATTCACAGTCCCAGCTATCTGAACTTCGGTGCTAGATTGTCCCATCTCCAAGCGTGCCGACCTCCGGGGCTGCTCCTCCATGTTGGGCTCCACGGTCCCCTAAAATGATGTTGTTCAAAAACCGTTAGACTAAAAGACTAAGTCCTATCATCCCCCACGCCTTCCCCCATGGCTCCTAGGCACCGAGCGGGGAGGAGGAAAAGAGAGGTAGTGAGGGTGGAGAATGAACAAGAAGCAGGTGACGACGGAACTAATCTAACAGTGCTATAAGTATATATGATAGTAATAAAGGTATGAAAAACTGAACAAGAAATAAGTAATCTTAACTTATATGAAAACACATAAGCTAAGGGATCTTTTGAAAGGCTCCTATCGTATAAAGAGTCTCATACCAATTTATACGATAGAGTGTCAGTTTTCTAGCAAGCATGTATATATCTACAGAATAAAAACCTTAACTTATAAGCACGCTCACACGAGCTTATAAACCAAGGGGTCGTTTTGCAGGGCCTATTGTATAAAAAGTCTCATATCAATTTATATAATAGGTGTCAAGGGTTAAATGTAATGGTTATGCTATGACATGCAAATATGCTATAATGTGAATCATGCAAGTGCAACACACCCACTTGACTTTGTGCACACAGAACTTTAGTTTCTCCTTTCTGGAGCCTAACCTCCCAGGATACCTCTGTAGTGGCAAATAGAAATGGTGGGTTGGGCCTCGCCCACCTCTAAATCGGTAATAACACTACCAGTCAGACCTATCGTACGCCTCGACGTTGGTGTACTAAGCGGAGCTCCTGCGTACTCATTGCCGGTAAGTCCACCGGTCTTAACTTGGCGAAGTGCAAAACCACACTTGCCGAGTCAACGTATTGGCGTAGGTGCATCGACCCTCCAATACCGAAGACCCACCACCTTATACTTTATGCACATGCAACCTTATGTATCAGCTACCGAGCCAAAGCTCCACGGACCATCCCGTCCGTCACAAACAACAACCGAGCCAAAGCTCGCCGGGCCAACCTGCCAATCACCAAATCCACCGAGCCTACTGCCCGAGTGACCCAACCTAACATTCCGAGACATCGAGGTGAGTGAAAGTGAATCCCTAGTTATACTAATTACTCTTGCAGTTTATTTTGCCTACAGTTTAGGTTAGCCCAGGACTGCCCTCGGTATTCCCCGTGAAGGGCTCTCAAATGACACTAGGAACTATGATGGTAGCTGAAGCACATCGTTCCCTTTCGCAAGGAACTTATTATTATTGGTTAATACCCAATTCCCGAGCCCTTTAGTATTATACTGGTTCTTACCCTAATGTGTTTTGACCCTCTCTCTCCCTCCACAGGAAAGACGATCTTTCGTCGATCCCGAGCACCACTTAATTTTAGACAACTCTACAACCTACTCATCCCAGCTTCCAATGGTATACTCCAATTCACTTCACTAAAATCAGTAAACCACAATCCCATCACCCTACGACCATTCCCCATGTTAACTCGATTTCCGCAGTTTTACTGAATGCAGACCACCATATGCTATATGACGTGCATGATAGGAGGTACTCTGAATCCTCATCCAAACACCCTAAGATAATTAATAGAGGCCTATCATGATATTTATTGCCTAAATCCAGAAACTTTGAATTTCCCTAATTTATGTGACATTTTATTTATTTCTCCTAAAAATTCAAATGCCTCAGGTTGTATATGAAGTGGCCCTTATAGTCATGCAAAATGCTCCATAAAATTTATGATAAATACTAGGCAGCTAATTAACAGTTAATTCAAGTCTCCTAATTTTTTTGCAAGGTTTAAGCCTCTGATCCATAATTTTAAATATAATCACATAGTTAACAGCTAAAGAAGTAAGTGTTGTAAATAAGCTTCCAAAAATTATAAGAAAATTCAAGCATAACTAAAATGCCCTAAAAACACTCCTGACCAAGTTTCCAAATTTTCCAGTGAATAATAAACTCTAATTTTAATTTTGATCAATAATCCTCTTCCATAAATCAATGAAACAACTACTGAAAATATTCATCTAAAAATTATGATAGAATTTCTTCCAAAAATATGATAGAATTTCTTCATGAGCATAATGACCTAAGTGCACTTTTGCATAAGTTTCACAATTTTCTAACCATCGTTGATCTCTGAATCTAATATTGAACATATTTGCATATTTAAAAGCTTGTGAAGTAAGTACTGGAAATATGCATCTAAAAATTATAATAAAAATCAGGTATAAGTATAATGACCTAAAACTTCCTCTGGCCAATTTTCATAATTTTCTAATGAACAGTAGATCATAATAAACAAAAGACTATCAAGGGCAAATTCATGTAATATAAAGAAGGTACCAAATATATTTTTCCAATATTCTCAATAAAATTTCCAGAGGCTTATATTAACCCCATGACCATACTACCCAAGTTTCATAGCTTTTCATTAAGTTTTGATGGCCTATCTTACATGTTTAAGTGTTGTGCCCTAAACTAGGGTTAGGGTTTTGGGGAGTCTAACAGCCTCTAAATCTCATAATATTTTTACCATAGGACTTTGACAACCATAAAGTCCTCTTCACCAAGTTGCAAGTCATTTCAAAGTCATTTGACCCCTTGACCATCAAACCCTAGGTTTGCACACTTAGGACCTACCCTAGAGTCCTAGGGCTCTAACCTTCAACTTTCACCAAATAACAGTGGCGGGGGGGGGGGGGGGGGGAGGGGGGGTACTTTGTGTGCTAATAAAGCTGAGTGCCAAGTTCCATCACCTTTGGGTGAGATGGGCCAACTCAAGAGTACTTAGGGCACTTAGCCCTAATTTGACCTAAAAGGGGCCAACCCTTGGCTACACAATTAACCTATCAAACCAAACCCAAAAGTGATGAAATTTTTACCAGCGCCTAATAATACTCCCCAAGATCTCCCTCCAAATTTGAGGGGTGTTTGAGGTGTTTAAGACAACTAATTAAATTATATATGACTTATTACATTTTTCCAAAAACTATAGAAAACATATCTCCAAAACTTCTCATTTTTGGACAGGACCTTGATATAGGTTAGGGTGACTCCCTGTCAAATTTCAGGTCATTTGGACAAGGGATGAAGTGGGGGCACTCATTTTAGTCTCTGACTAACCCTAGGTAGAGACCCCACCAAAATGAGTGCCATGGTAAAACCAGGCACTCAAATTGGTTCAAACAAATTTTAAAATAAACTACACCCCGAGTGCTACAACTTTGATATTTACCACTTTTTCTGTAGGAAACCTTAGGTATTTTTAATAAATAGAAACATTAAATACATATCCTGTGATAGAAATGAAATGAATATATAACCTATAGTTTAAATATTATTCAGCACGAGTCGTGGCGCATGATGGACGACATCTGGTCATCGTCTACCTCCAGCTGATGGCCAGGATCATCCCGACCTAGAGCCACTTCCCAGCCTAATTCCCGGCCATCCGGCCACCTCCCTGGCCGGCCACCACCCTGGCCGGCCACCACCCTGGCCGGCCACCACTGCCACCACCTTCGTTGAGGTGGGGCTATCGCCGCGCCGCAGCACAGCCGCCGGAGGGGCTGTTTCCGGCGATCCCTCAAGGTTGAAAATCCATGGAAAAATCTGAAATTTCTCTCACCCAATCGGGGTCAATTGAGCCCGATTTCTCTCCTAAAAGATTTGAAGATCTAATCCACGAAGAGAGTAGTAGAGGAGGACCTTTAAGCGAGCTTGCCGACGAGTGTGGTGGTGGAGCTTTTCGGTGCTCTGAAACTACATAGCCAACTTGCTCGTTTTCTTCAGGTAAGGGCTGAAAACGTCTCCTCTAACCTTGGAGAAGCTTTTAAAAGAGTAAAAAGGGGGAAGGGGAAGGGTCTAGCATGCAATGGTCATTAATGGCCACTAAACTCTCATTTTGGACAAGGTGGTTCTCTGAATTCAGCCACCTAAAGGCTGAGAAAAACCTTTGGTCTCCTCTAAATGATGAGGGGAAGATGAATCAAGACTTTGGAATCAATTGAAGAGGGACTCTTGCTCTCCCATGGCCATTAATGGCTTTCTCTCTCCTCTTTCTCTCTCTTCCATATGAGAGAAATTAAATTCAGCCACTTTGGTGACTGGTTATGGTTATTCAACTCCTCAAAACTGATGAGGGAGAATGTATCCACCAATTGGAGAGTCCCTTGGTCTCCCTTGACTATGAATGGCCCTTTTTTCTCACTTTCTCTCTTCTCCTTTAAAGGGAAAAATTGAGCTTTCTCTCTCCTACTCACCATGGCCGAATTTTTATCTCTCCTACAGCCTATTGGCACTCCACTGACCCATATGAATAATAAAAATGAGGTTAGCCCAAGTGGGGGAAATGGGTTTGAGCTTGGGTTAGCCCATTTGGACTAATTTGACCTATTTCAAGGATTGAGTTGACCTTAGTCAAATTGATAATTTGGGTTGACCCCAATGGGTCCTTGGTGACCCATTGTCCTCCCATAAAGTCTAGAAAGTCTTGGGTAGGGTTGGTTGGGCATCATGGGGGTCACTTGACCCTTAGTTAGGGCACTTTGACCAAGTTAGGGCTAGAGTTGACTTTGGTCAACATGACCATTTGGGTTGACCTCAAGGGATCCTTGGTGACCCCTTGGCTTCCCCTAAGGTCTAGGAAGAGTTGTGTATGGTTAACTTTGCACTCTGAAGGTCACTTGCCCCTTAGTTAGGGCACTTTTACCACTTTAGGGCTAGGGTTGACTTGGGTCAACTCAGGCTCTAGGGTTGACTTGGGTCAACTCTGGCTCTAGAGTTGACCCCAATGGATCTTTGGTGGCCCATTGACCCCACTTTAGGTCTCTGAAGACCCTGGTAGGGTTGGTTTGGCTTATTAGGGGCACATTGCCCTTAGTTAGGGCACCTTGCCCAATTTAGGCCTAGGATGGTCCTCGGTCAACTTGACCACTCTGGGTTGACTCAAATGGATCCTTAAGGCATTTCAATAGATTGGTGAGGTCATGGTGGGGTCTTGGAGTCATGGTGAAGCCCCATGATCACCCTAAACTAGGGTTTAAGAATCTACTATTTGTAGACCATAGTGATCTCACCTACATTCCTAGGTCCACTTGGTCTTCTTGGGCTTCTTAGGGTTTTGTCATGACCTAGTCATGGCAAAATCACTCCTAGGGGGTCTAGTTGTCTGAGGGATGTTACAATCCACGTCCTAACTCGGTCCTCAACTGCGTCTAGGGTAGAGGGGACTGTCACGCACTCCTAATGGACCCGTCTTTTTCGTGTCACGATCCGGTGGAGGATGCCACAAACTTCTCCTAGCTTTATGAAGAAAGCTAGATCAAACTCTTCTTGAAGCTCAAGAATGAAGGAGGAGGCTGAGAGGAAGCTCCGGCTTAAATTTGGCGTTGAAAGCTTGTCGGGAACCCTCTTTACGGTGGAGAACAAAGGGAAATGGAGGAACTTTACCCTAAAAAGGCGGCTGGAATGGCTGAAATCTGTCCTCTCAAATGGAGGAAAATCTGCACTAAAATAGAAACAGGTTAGAAAAATAGTCACGCATGATTTGGCGCACGACCGTGCGCAAACCGTGCGATATTAACTTTCAGAACAAGCCTGTAGAAGGAGAAGGGTTGACCTGTGCGTTTTACTCGCGCACGGACGTTTCCGCCCGTGTGTGAAGGAAATCACACGAGTAGCAACAGAAAGCTGGAATTCGAGGCAAGCAGGTGGAACCGTGCATTTTACACGAGCACAGGCGATTCCACCCGTACGTGAACAAATCACATGATTAACCACAGAATGCAACAAACAAGAATGCTAACAAAAAAGCTATAGGAAAACCGTGCGTTTCCTTCGCGCACGGTTCCGAAGAAACCGTGTGTGAGGATCGTCGCGCTCAGCTCGACGAAATTCATCGAGCTCCACTCGACGTTTCTCCAGCTCAACAAAACGCACGATTGGACACAAACCGTGTGCGAGTAAAACACACGACCATGCGTTTTCCACAAAATAAGAATTCCTGCCTTTGGGAAAACGTACTACGTACACAATAAAGAAACCAAGCTGGAGCACAAGCTCCCATCACCAAAATACAAACTAAACCAAACAGAAAGAGCCATAAGGAGCAGCATGTGTATACCCCCAACAACAGAATGCGCAATTGCACGCCCTTGGGCCAGAAAAGTGCACAATGTGGTCAATGACCGAACGAAGCAAATGTAACCCAAATGTAACGAAGCAAATGTAGCCCAGATGAGTCCGAAAAACCCTATAAATATCGGACTCATCAGCGCTCTGCCGCCAAGATCGTCCAAGCGTGCCTCCTCCTTGTGCGCTCCCGCGTGCACCTCTCCCTTGCGATCTCCCGTGTGCGCCGCCTCCTTGCACGCTCTGAGCACTCTCCACCAGCAAGCGTGTCGTGCGCTTTCCACCAGCAAGCGTGTCGCACGCGCTCCACTAGCAAGCGCTCTGTGCGCTATCCTCCAGCAAGTGTGTCATGCGCTTTCCACCAGTAAGCACGCCGTGCGATCTCCGCCAGCAAGCGCTCATTGCGCTTTCCTCCAGCAAGCGTGTCGTGCGTTGTCCACCAGCAAGCATGCCGTGCGCTCTTCGCCAGCAAGCGTGTCGTATGGTCTTCGCTAGCAAGCACTCTGTGCGCTTGATACGCCCGAAATAGGTATACGTAAATTACGCAAGTGCACATACCAGATCAAGTAATAAAGAGTGGGTGAAGATCGTTCCCACGGAGAGGTGATTAATCTAAGGCTCACAAATACTAGCTAGTCGCTTTCTTTAAATCCAAGTTTGATTATTTGAATGAGTTTAAAAATAAATAAAATTCTAAAGGAAAATTATTAATACCTTCTAAAATTACTTTTTATGAAATTTTGGGGAAAACGGTCTTGTATTTTGATTTCCTAAGTCTATAATGATGGATAAAAAGAAGATATTTATGAGAAATCTAGGTGCGCTTTCCTGCAACGATTTTACGGTAGAGATCCGTATCTCTCAATATCAGAAATCATTATACCTCTTGTTCCCTTGTCATCTCTAACTCAGGCGAACAAAGAATATGATTAATACTAAAAATCAAAGTTGCTAACCGAAAGGTAAAATCTCTTTCTCCCTTTTCCGCTATATCGAGTTGATGATACACTTACGCCTCTCCTTTCTCGAATCTCGACGCGTAGTAAAACGAGCCGTAAACTTTGGTTAAAGATTTACGTGACTACTCTCTCGAATCTCGCCACGTAGTAAAGTATGTTCTATTCAACTACTCACACTTTTGTTCTCTCTAATCTCGAAATGAAGTATCAAATGAAACAATAATCGAAAATTTTTACTAACAAGATCATCAACTAAATAAAGAAATCACACCAATTTTCTTCATAAATATAAATAAAAGCAAAAATCAAATCAAAATAGAGCAAAATACTTTCAAAATAAAAAACCTAGGGAATTTAGTTCATGATTTGAGAAGAGGAATTCAAGATTGGATAGATCTTACAAAACATGATGCTTATAGTTCAAAAACGCTGTAGAAAACTTCACTCAAATGTATGCAAGATCACTCTTTGATGACGATCCGGTGCAGTTACTCCTCCTCTCCCAAAACTTAGATCTACTTTTGAAATTTGAATGTGATGAGAAGATCCCTGTTGATGCGCGAAAATGGCACTAGGGTAGCTAACACGGAGGGAGTGTTCGATCTCACAAGCTATGAGAGGAAGAGGATGAAGGTTGCGGGGATAGAGGAGATGGTTGATGAGCAGAGGAGAAGCTTGATCAACGGAGAGGGTTGATCAAGAGAGGAGGAGGTTGACCAGGAGCTGTCGAGCATACAGGTACTTGGACGGTTGTGCTTGCAGGTTGGTGTCGAGAAGAGCTGAGCTGAGCTAGGAAGAAGGGAAAGAGAAGGGGCCGCTAGCAGCGGCAACAACATACTTCACCCGCCGCGGCTTAAATGACACTCTTGCAACGGGCTTTCCTTTGATTAATAGCGAGAGTTACAGCTTGTTAGTACACCTTTTCAAGAAAGCAATAAAGGGGTACAAAGGGAAGCTGGCGGCTAAGGAAGAAGTGCCAGAAGAGGTTGCGCGGACTGAGCTATGGAGGCCGGCAGACCGCGCGGCTAGGCAAAGGAAGCAGACCGCGCAGACTGAAGATCCAGACCGGCAGGCCGCGCGGCTAGAGGCGCAGATGGGGATGCGGACTGAGAAACGGAGTCCTCATGAGTTGAGCTGGCTGGCTGACTTTGAGCGTGAGCACTTTGGCGACGATGAGCCCCCGCATGGCCCCCATGTGAGAGGCATGGGGGTCTATTTATAGGCCCGAGGAGGTAACGTTTGCGGTGACGTTACCCCCGGTGAGACGGTAACTGGAACGAGAAAGAGAAGAAGTCCGCCGAGTCCGCAACAGGTCGCGCGGACTGGGACTTTGTACTGGAGCCGGTGCTGCTGACAGCAGAATGGGAGACTTGGAGGCGGACTACGATGCGAGTCTGCAGAGTCCGCCGCTGCTGAGCTGAGTTTGTCTGCCTGCTAAGCTGAGATTGTCCGCCTGCTGAGCTGAGATTGTCCGCCTGCTGCATGGGTGGTGGACACTGGAGGCTAAGTGGCGGACTGTAAGGGGAAACTGCTGAGTCCGCCCCTGTCGAGCTGAGGGACCATCTGCCCGCTGCTGGAAAGCGGGAGCTGGAAGCTATGTGGCGGACAATGAGGCTAATCCGCGGAGCCCGCCACAGATGAACTGAATGAGCAAAGGGAATGCGAGCTGAGGAGCGCCCGCAAAGTCCGCAGAGTCCACAGAGTCCGTAGGAGACTGGGCGGTCTGGGACTGCTTTGAGGGAGTTATGGTGCCTGGCGGGCTGGAAGGAGTCCGCCACTACTGATTGAGTCCGCGCCAAGATTGCGGACTGAGGGAGGAGTCTGCTACTCCTGCTGCCGAGAAGCTGGTGCTTGGCAAAGGAAAGGCGGACTGCAATGAGAGTCCGCCAAGTCTGCGGCTGCTGCGAAGCTGAGTCCACTTGCGTTGGAGATGGAGCCTGGCTGTTGCTGTTGGGGTTCAGCGGTGAAGGAAAACTGGAAGTCTCGACCGTACTTCGAGTTCTCCAAGCTCGCGATGTTGCTGCTGGTCTTGGCGGGTAGCCGGAGCTGCAATCCGTGCCCTATAGGCGGGCTGGAGGAGTCGGCTGCCCGTGTTGCTGGGTGAAGGGATATGCGACCTGTTGCCGTCCTGGGCGGATATACTTCTGAGTCTGCCAATATTGGATGTCTCCCGTCAGGAGCGGGCTAAATAACGACTTGTTGTCGGCCTGGGCGGATAGACATCCGAATCTGGTAAAGGAGAATCTACTAAGACAAAGCTGTGGTTAAGCTAGACCGCCCAAGCCGTTCGGCCTCGACGAACAGAAAACTCTGTCCGCCCAACCTAGGAAACGACCTCCAGGAGGAGCCTGCAACAGGCCGCGGCGAGCAAGCTGGCTGCCTTGGGAAGGATCGCCGATTTCGGGGTTAACATAGCAAAGAATAAGCTGCAAGTACCTGAATGAGACTTGCAGGCGTCTACTAATCTCTGCAAGGAAAGAGTTAGGAGCAGACATATATATGAAAGGAGCTTGCAAGTACCTGAGAGAAGGCTTACAAGTGTTTGCTAATCTCTGCAAAAAGAAGAGTTAGAAGCAAACATATATATGAAAGAAGCTTGCAAGTACCTGTGGAGAAGCTTGCAAGTGTTTGCTAATCTCTGCAAAAAGAAGAGTTAGAAGAAAACATATATATGAAAGAAGCTTGCAAGTACCTGTGGAGAAGGCTTGCAAGTGTTTGCTAATCTCTGCAAAAAGAAGAGTTAGAAGCAAACATATATATGAAAGAAGCTTGCGAGTACCTGTGGAGAAGGCTTGCAAGTTTTTGCTAATCTCTGCAAAAAGAAGAGTTAGAAGCAAACATATATATGAAAGATGTTTGCAAGTACCTGTGGAGAAGGATTGCAAGTTTTTGCTAATCTCTGCAAAAAGAAGAGTTAGAAGCAAACATATATATGAAAGAAGCTTGCAAGTACCTGTGAAGAAGGCTTGCAAGTGTTAACTGTTGATGAGATAAGGCTGATATGACCAAATAGCAAGGAAAATGCCTGATGAACTCTTTATAATGAAGCCTAAATCAATAAATCGAGCGTTAACTGTTGATATGGCTGGATGGACATGATCAGATTAGCAGAGAAGTAACTTGACGAATTCTGCCAATCTTAACTAGATTGCAATAACATGACTTGATGATCGAGGAGAGTAAGATTCTTTGATCAATGTTTGATACCATTAGATTTCGATAAGAGTAATGAATAGATCTGTGAATCATCATCTGATAGCGCTTAAGCAGGTAGTGAATAGAAGATGAGAGTAATAGAGCTTGTACAAATAGAGAGCTTGTAAGTCATCATCCGATGGAGCTTTGAGCAAGTAATGTATATAAGATGAGCATGAGCAAAATGAATGCAAGAAATCCCTTTGGTAGGTCAGATTAACCTGTTCACCTGTGAAAGAAGGCAATTGACAAAAAAGAGGTCTATACTCGGAGGTGACTAAAGAAGGCTGGATGCTGCCACAGGTGTTCCCCGTGGGCCTTATGCATCGCTTGCCTGGGAAAATCATCCCGAGTATAGTCCTACTCAAAGCGGGCTGGCCGCGCATCCTCTAGGAGGGCACAATAGAGAAAAGCAAGGGAAAATCCTGAGAAGGATCGCTAGATGCACTGCTCTCTTGCCTTAGGTACAATCATCACTGATCAATGAGACTAGTTGGGCCAAGTGGCCTATTGCTTGTCTGTGGATTGATCAGTGGAATTGTGGGAACCCGCGAAGGCACGGATCGAGAGTACCAAAGAGTGTTCGGCCATCACAGTCGTGTGATGATCGAAGAGACAAGGCTATGCTTGATCGCCATTGCTTGTCAAGCAAAGATCATCATAACTGTAATGTATCCTTTGCGAAGCACAGCAGAGCTAACACATGGGGCTCCCCTAGCACACACTCTGTGTCAGATGTCGGCTAGGATCCAAAGTCTGAAGCCGAACATCGTAGATTGAACGGCTCCCACTACACATATGGGTATACTCCAGCCATATGTGGTCGAAGCGGTGGTGCCATAGAACAATCCACGGAGGGAGCATTCCAGACTTGGCGATATCTCATTGGTGTAGTGATCTCTTTGGCAAAGAGAAAAGATAGAAGAAGAAGTATCACAAGAGGGGAACTGTGTCAGTATAAGATACCAGATAAAAGCTTTGTTGAAAACAGCAATGAACACTGAGAAGTGTTTTGAAATAAAAATGCATGAAAAGGGTAAGGGCAAGAGTTGAGATAACCCATCAAGGTTGTGAGGAGCTTTGTGGAACAGTGATGTCCATTATTGGCTTAGAATAGCCTTCCAAGCACACCCTCATCGTCGGCATCGAAGCATTCGACAGTTCTGTTAACAACGAGGAGAAGAGGTTCTTCGACTAGGTTCACTCCTTTTGAGAAGCAAGGAACATCTGCAACCTCTTTGCCCTCTGAGGTTGCTGGATTAGGGTGGTCTCCTCTGGGAAGCAGGTCTCGCATCTTACCCTGCCAGAGCATCCTTTGTACAAGCTGTCGGAGTGCTCGGCAGTCTTCTGTCAAGTGACTTGGCTCTTTGTGGAATTCACAGTATGGTTCAGAATCTTTAGACCTCTGATCGGTTGGTCGATAGGGCTTCTTGTAGCTTTCCCTATCTTTCATAATTTGGATTAATTCTTGCATGGCCTCGTCGAGATCAGACTCATGCGAGTCATTGTCTTGCTGGTGATGAACTGCTGCTATTTGCGGAGGCGGAGCTAGTGGCAGCAATGGGTCTTGAGCACGATCACGACTCGGGAAGGAGTATCGATGCCGTTGAAACCTTCTCTCCTTTCTTGAGTGAGTTGGTAAATGATTGCGAGGAGACCTTGGAGGATGCTCTGAGGGAGATCTTCCTCGGATAGAAGCCGGGAAACAAAGCCTGGATTGCTCTTTTCTCCTCGAACGTACGAGTTGGCCAAGGCAATCAACTCTTGGTACGTTCTTGGAGCACGGACATTGGCTTCAAATTTGAGAGGCCCTTCACGAAGACCGTGAATAAGAGCTACTCGGTACATCTCTTGATCAGTAATCTCGATGTCCAAAATCTCTCTTTGGAATCGATCAACAAACTGAGACCAAGTTTCATTCCCGCGCTGCTTGATCTCAAAGAGGGATTCAGGACCACCCTTTCTCTTGGTGGAGGTAGAGAACCTGAGCAAGAACTCCCTTCGCAGATCAACGAAGGAAGTGATGGAGTGAGGGCGAAGACCATAGAACCAGTCCCTCACTTGCCCATCACAAGTAGTCACAAGGAGCTTGCACTTAGTTGCATCTGTAAGGGTTTTGAGAGCAACAAGCTGATTCGAAGGCTTGAAGGTGCTTTACTGGATCAGTCTCTCCAGTGTAGATTGACAGTCGAGGCTCTCTGAAGTTTGCTGGAGTTGGTTCATGGCGAACGATCTCTGTGAATGGTGAAGGTTCTTCTTGCTCTCCTACAACATAAGGAAAGAAGGGGGCATAAGCTGCAGCTACAAAAGAAGCAGAAGGATAAAAAGGAAAAGTTGCTGCAGGAGGAGCAGAGGCAGGAGCTGAAGGATAAGGATGCCTTCCCTGAAAATTGAGAAATCTAGCAGGACTTCCTCGGGCTGCTTCCCGGAAGAAGTTTTGGCGAGTACCAAATTCTTCATCTTGAGGTCGCAGAGGAGCTGCAGGCCCTTGCAGGAAGGTTGCTGTGTAAGGAGGAGGATAGACTGGCGGGCAAGCTGGAGGATAAGCTTGCTGATGTTCCAATGTTGGTACTGAATTGATCGGAGCAGCTGGAGCTGCTGCAGGTTGAGAATCTAGCCGCTGTGTGATCACATCAAGCATTTGGTTTATCGCTTGGAACTTTGAGCATTCTCACGGCGCGACTGCTCAAAGGCTTCCCAGAGAGGATCTTCACTGGGACTTGGAGCAAGGTTCTCGGCTGAGTGATGATCTGACATGGTTAACTGTCGCTGTTCACCACCTGTTCGGATCTGAAGGCCGCGTGTTAACTGTTGATGCGTGAAAACGACACTGGGGCAGCTAACACGGAGGGAGTGTTCGATCTGACAAGCTAGGAGAGGAAGAGGATGAAGGTTGAGGGGATAGAGGAGAGGGTTGATGAGCAGAGGAGAAGCTTGATCAACGGAGAGGGTTGATCAAGAGAGGAGGAGGTTGACCAGGAGCTGTCGAGCAGACGGGTACTTTGACGGTTGTGCTTGCAGGATGGTGCTGAGAAGAGCTGAGCTAGGAAGAAGGGAAAGAGAAGGGGCCGCTAGCAGCGACAACAACATACTTCGCCCGCCGCGGCTTAAATGCCACTCTTGCGACGGGCTTTCCTTTGATTAATAGCGAGAGTTACAGCTTGTTAGTACACCTTTTCAAGAAAGCAATAAAGGGGTACAAAGGGAAGCTGGCGGCTAAGAAAGACGTGCCCGAAGAGGTCGCGCGGACTGAGCTATGGAGGCCGGCAGACCGCGAGGCTAGGCAAAGGAAGCAGACCGCGCGCACTTAAGATCCAGACCGGCAGGCCGCGCGGCTAGAGGCGCAAAGGGGGATGCGGGCTGAGAAACGTAGTCCCCAGGAGTTTAGCTGGCTGGCTGACTTTGAGCGTGAGCACATTGGCGACGATGAGCCCGCGCGTGGCCCCCATGTGAGAGGTATGGGGGTCTATTTATAGGCCCGAGGAGGTAACGGCTTGCGGTGACGTTACCCCCGGTGAGACGGTAACTGGAGCGAGAAAGAGACGAAGTCCGCCGAGTCCGCAACAGGTCGCGCGGGCTGGGACTTTGTACTGGAGCCGGTGCTGCTGACGGCAGAATGGAGACATAGAGGCAGACTACGATGCGAGTCTGCGCAGTCCGCCGCTGTTGAGCTGAGATTGTCCGCCTGCTGAGCTGAGATTGTCCGCCTGCTGAGCTGAGATTGTCCGCCTGCTGCATGGGTGGCGGACACCAGAGGCTAAGTGGCGGACTGCAAGGGGAAACTGCTAAGTCCGCCCCTGTCGAGCTGAGGGACCATCTGCCCGCTGCTGGAAAGCGGGAGCTGGAAGCTATGTAGCGGATTGCGAGGCGAATCCGCGGAGCCCGCCACAGCTGAACTGATTGAGCAAAGGGAATGCGAGCTGAGGAGCGCCCGCTGAGTCCGCAGAGTCCACAGAGTCCGTAGGAGACTGGGCGGTCTGGGACTGCTTTGAGGGAGTTCTGGTGCCTGGCGGGCTGGAAGGAGTCCGCCACTACTGATTGAGTCCGCGCCAAGATTGCAGACTGAGGGAGGAGTCTGCTACTCCTGCTGCCGAGAAGCTGGTGCTTGGCAAAGGAAAGGTGCGCTGCAAAGAGAGTTCGCCAAGTCTGCGGCTGCTGCGAAACTGAGTGCACTTGCGTTGGAGATGGAGCCTGGCTGTTGTTGTTGGGGTTCAGCGGTTAAGGCGAACTGGAAGTCTCGACCGTACTTCGAGTTCGCCGAGCTCGCGATGTTGCTGCTGGTCTTGGCGGGTAGCCGGAGCTGGAATCCGCGCCATGTAGGTGGGCTGGAGGAGTCGGCTGCCCGTCTTGCTGGGTGAAGGGATATGCGACCTGTTGCCGGCCTGGGAGGATATACTTCTGAGTCCGCCAATATTGGATGTCTCCCGTCAGGAGCGGGCTAAGTAGCGGCTTGTTGTCGGCCTTGGCGGATAGACATCCGAATCCGGTAGAGGAGAATTTGCTGAGACAAAGCTGCGGTTAAGCTGAAGAGGAACGCGACCTGCAGGGGTGGACTGCTGGAGGAGTCTGCGGTCCCTGCAGACCAAGGGAACAAGGCGCGCGACCTGGGTGGTCAGACCGCTGAGACCGCCCATGCCGTGCGGCCTGGGTGAACAGAAAACTCTGTCCGCCCAACCTAGGAAACGACCTCCAGGAGGAGCCTGACACAGGCCGCGGCGAGCAAGCTGGCTGACTTGGGAAGGATCGTTGATTTCGGGGTTAACAATCCCCCTCTTTTTTCTCTCATAGGCCTCTTTATATTTCTCCCCTCTAAAGGAATGTTTTAAATGCTGAATGAATGCCACCTCTTGACTTTTAAACAACCCAAAATTCGAATATTTTCGGATTTGAAAATTCAATTTCCCCCAGTTTGTTGTAACAAATTTTTATGAACTGCGAAATTTGTTGCAACAAATTTCCTGCACTCATAATAACTGCTCCAAACAACACATATATCTTACAGCTCTTCTGCAACTTTTTCTCTGGGCTTCATATAGGCTCAACTCTTGATTCCATGAGGTGGATACTTCAAAATTCCTACATCAAAATAAATTAAAATGATCATAATACTCTTTTTTTAATCAAAAATAAAATTATTATTTATTTTATACATTTTAACTTGCATTTGTCCATTATTTTAATCAAATGGATGAGAATTTATGCACATGATAACTTAACTTTTTTTGAGAAGTTATCAGCGCTCTTCGCCAGCAAGAACCTCGTGCGCCCAAGAACTAGCGTTCTAATCATCGACATGACAACTATACCAGACTTCTCCAAAAAGGCAAGCCGGGAGAAACCGCAGAGGATAAGACGGGCAAATCGCTCCCATAAGCTTCCAAGACACAAGTGTCGGGACGGGCAAAGCAAGTCGCTCCTGCTTCTGAACTTCAACGGAAGAATTCAAAGCACAACGAATTCATCCCTCGCAACACAAGAAGAAGTTCATAGCTCCGTGAGAGGTGACATGTCACCATCCATGCCCAGCTCTCTCTCTCCCCCAACTTGTAACGAGAGGTGGACTATCGCCCTCGAATTCTTCAAAGCAGCTCTATACAACAACCAACAACTAGTGGAAGTTTGATCGGCACAACTCCGTCCACGTGGTTTTTCACCCCTTTTCGGGGTTTTCTACGTTAAAAAATTGCCTTGTCAGTTTTCCCTCTTTCTGTGACTGTTTGCGCGCTCGACCGCTCCCGTGCTATGACGGTTCAATTTAGTCTGATCTACCAGAGTCTCGAGCGATCCGCAACACTACTAAAATCCATCTTTGTTGAGGACTCACGATCAACATAACCTGATGATATATGTTTGTAATGAAGATCACTTTCATGGCATTAGTGGAGCACTTGATGGTATGTTTTTTTGGGTTACCCTTAAACTGCCAACCTTCATCCCTTTTGAATAAACCATTCCTCTCTATGAGGTCCAAAACAGAACTCAATCCCCAAGCTCCCTACACTATCCTGCCCTCCAGCCTCTCCTTAAACATCAAAAAGTACTACATGTCTTTAAACGACCGCCTTGTTCCTCCATATTATGCCTACTAAAAAGTACTAATCTTAAAATAATCTAAATATTGTATCGGTGTTGTTAGGAGAGAAGATAGCAATTAAGAGTGTATTAAATATAGGAGTTCTAAAATAATCATGTATAGAGTATAAATGACGTACCCAAAAAATTATGATTGAAGAAAACCTACTTTAATAATGTTTCATGCATACAAACTCATAAACGTTCAACTCTAGACAATAATTTGAAAATGCAGTATCAAAGCCATCCATTTTTTTCCCATCGAAGGCCCTTCACTTCGACCTTTAGGAGCATGTGGATCATTTTTTTTCAAATTTGTCAACATTTATCTCATTGTATAACCTTTTTAAGCTCTTCCACTCCTCAAACATTTAACTATTCACAGAATGTAACGTCGGACTTTAAAGGAGAAGTTTATGATTATTGGAGCATCAAAATGAGAACATTAATTTTATCTTAAGGATTATGGAACCTTCAAACAAAGTACTCAGAACCTAGTCTTGTATCACCATTAGTGAGGTAGTCAAAAGCAAATGCCAAAAAAATCTTGATTAAATAAAATTGAAGCTATAGCCCAACTGTACATACAACTGTGGTCAGACGAACAGTCTTTACTGAAATTATAGCCTCAAGCTTTTCAAAAGAAGTGTTGCGGTCCGCGACAATGCTCCTAATAGACCGGACTAACTAGACCGTCTTAGCACTCGGAGCGGTCGGTTACGCAAACAATCACAGAAATGGATCACAGATGAGACAAGTCTTTTTACGTGAAAAACCTTCTGAATAGGGTAAAAAATCATGGCCGGAAATGTGCCGACAGGAACTCCACTAGATCGGTCGAGGTTACAATGCTTCTTTATCAGAATCGAGGGCTACAAGGCGCCCTTCGTCACAACTTGAGGGGGAGAGAGAAAGAGAAAATGTTCGGCACACGGGAGAATGCTCCTGCGCTTCTGGACGATCACTGACAGACTGTTAAGCTAGTACGACGGGTATTCTGCAGACGGTGCCCTCCGGATGCTGATGGCTGGGGATGATGAGCGAGCGAGTTCCTACGAGCACCGAATTGCGCGGAGGAGATTGCGAGCGGTCTTTGACTTCGACGCGAGCGTGTCGGCGACAGACTTTGCCTTAGAGGCGAGCACGGCGGCGACGAACTTTGCCTTGGCGGCGAGCACGGCGATTGCGGACCTGTGAAGGGAGAGGGAGAAAATAAGAGAGAGAAAAAACTAGAGAGAGAGACGGGAATTCCGTAGTGATCCGAGTTACGAGATTAGAGAAACGAGAAGGATCAGATATCTATTTATAGGCTTGGAGAGGGGTAAGTTGTACTTTCCCTTCGTAACCACCGGTCGGACGAATATGACCGCTCCGTTTATAGCACACGGATCACCATTTTAGGAAAATACCGAGCCTACGCTCGGGTCCAAAACAGACCCGCCCGAACTCGGGAACGGCCCAAGGGCAACGGCGGTGGTTACACGCGGCAACCACCCCCATCCGCCAACTTTGTGGGCAGTTACAGGTGGTGGCGGCCCCCTACTAGGGGGCTGGAGAGGGCGGCTGATCCCTTGGGGCGAGGGATACAGGGAGCTCTTGCACGAACGAGCCCGGGATGCGCGCGAACGCATCCGTGTGCGCGTGCACTCGAGCTCGTGCCATGCGCGCGCGCGATCAGGCGCGCGCGCGCGCAAGCGAGCAGGCGCGCACTGCATGTGCGAGATCGAGCTAGCGCGATCTACGCGTGCGTGCGTGACCGTGCGCCTGAGCAAGGTGCGCGCGCACCCCGCCCAGGTGCACGCGTACGCGTGCACGCTTAGCTGCGCGTGCGCACGAAGTATTGCGTGCGTGTTCTTGGCCTTGCGCGCGCGCGCGGGGCCTTGCGCGCACATGCTTGGCCGCGTGCGCGCGCTCGGGGATACGCGTCCCTATGTGCGCGTGCTTGCCTTTAGGCGGTGTGCGCGGGCTTTGCCCCCAAATCCTTTGGGTGTCACGTTTTTTTTTCTCTTTTTGATGTGTTCATATGCGTAGGCTCCACGACGCGTGGCGCAATGTTTGCTGATGTGGTTGGTCTCTACACTTACCCCAGAGCAGATTATTGCTTGGCGGGGGAGATACAATTTTCTTGCCGGGAAGGAGATCTGTATTCCATGTGCCGAAGAGCGGGTGCAGAATCCACCGGTGGGCTAGATGACTCTTTGTGAGTTGTGGCTGAAGTCCGGATTTCGGTTGCCACCGTTCGAGGAGGTGATTGAGATCTTGAAGTTCTGTAGGGTACCAGTGTCCCAGTTTACACCCTTGTCGATGACGCGCATTGTTGGGCTTGTGGTCTTCTTCCGTGAGCATGGCTCCAAGCTTTCCTTAGATATCTTCAAAGATTGGTGTGAGGTGTGTGCCGACAGTGGTGGTCGCGTTGATGTCTTTAGCAACAAATGCTAGCTGCAGTTTGGGAGTCGGGTGGTCCAATGTCATGGGAACTTTGTACGGATACGTTCGTAATTGTTGGGAGCTGTCGGATTTAGGAACGCCCTCCCTGATTGTTGTCGCAGGATGAAGTGGTGCGATCGTGAGTTCATTCCGGTACTGGGATTTTATGAACCTTGAGAACTGGCGAATCGTCTCTTCAACATTTCTTCTTTCATGGAGGAGAAGCGCCTGTTATTATGCAACCTTTTGGTTGATACGAAGTGTTTTGCTGAGGTTCTGTTGGTCCATGGCCGGAAGAGGAAGATGGTGTTCAAAGGTGGTGGCGATTCGACAGTCGAGAGCCATCCTTCGAGGCGGTCGGATGCTCTCTTGGAGGCAACTCTGTGTTGTTCTAGGGTCGAGGCGACTGTGCATGCCGACCCTGATATTGAGATTTTGGGCTCTGCTACCCCCAAGTTCCTGAGAAGGCTTAAGTGTCGCCGTCAGGGAATGGGAGGCCCGTGATATCTTCAAGGCCGATTATGACGGTAAGGGTGTAGTTCCTTTTATCGATTTTGTCAAACTTATTTGATTTTCTCTAACTTATTTTCTTCGTTGCAGACCGACGTTCAAGCCAGCGTTGACCCCTATTGGGATGATCTTGTGGCAAGCTTGAAGGACAACTACCGGTCCCTTCAGGAGAAGTATCGAGTGATGGGGGGATCCTGCCTTGATCTGATGGGGAGGCGAGATCGTGATATCTCCCGCTTTCGCTAGTTTGAAGTGGAGATGAAAGCTGAGATGACGCAGCTGCGAGAGAAGCTTCAGGCGGAGAAGACTTTGGTGGAGAAGACAGCGCTGCTTTTAGAGGGTGCGCAAGTGGAGAACGCTCTTCTTCAGTCAGAGCGATCTTCCCCGAAGTCTGAGGTAGAGTGCCTTTTTTTGGAGGAGTGTTTGGTTGTGCTGAGAGCAGCAGGGGTCGCCGAGTACATGGATTCTATCGACTTTATGCGAGATCGTTGCCTACTTTCAGAGGAGATCCGCAAGGAGATATGAACACAGTAGGTTGAGCAAGACAAGGTCGAGGTGTGGGAAGTGGCCTTTCTTTGTGGTATGTCAAAGGCCCTTAGGATGGTGACCCATAAGTGGGAGTGTGATGTTGCCAGCTTGGGATTTGATGATCTGTCCGAGGACGAGCTTGTTGATGTTGATGATGAGGATTAGTCCTTTGTACTTGAGTTTCTTGTATGGTTTGTACTTGTTAGCCCTTGTGGCATACACGTTTACTTATCTTGTTGTCGGTTTGAATCTTCTGCTTTGTCTTTTCATTTATTGGTTATTGTTGTTTGGCGCATATTTTGATGTATTGTGTTATGGTGTTGTGCGGACAACTATAAGTTGTGCTTTTGAGGCTGGCGACCGGCTAGCGGGGCCGAGGTGGTTCTGCGACTTGCTTTCAAGGTGAAGAGTGGATGCTCTAAATCCGGTAACATGGCATCGGCCTTTCTGAGACGGGAATGTTGTCGAGCGAGGTAGTGAAGGCCTTCGAACCTGATCCTTTGTGTGAGTGACATGCCCTGGTGGTGGCGTAACCTACTGCGAGAGAAGGGAGGACCTTCGATCGCATGCAGTGAGGGTTACAAGGGGCTGGGAGCCCTGAATAGACGACGAAGTTTGGACACTTGCAAACTACTGGCGAGTGCGAGGGGGGCAGGCCCTGACGATGTCGCGACCTACTGCGGTAGAAGGGAGAACCTTCGTGTTGAAACCGGAAATTTGATTTCTAGTGGAGTTCACCCCTGGGGAAGGTGTGATCTCACACCTACTTCTCTCCCGCAAGACAAATATCAAAAGGAAAAGGGCACTGACCAAAGGGCTCGGCGTGGAGGTGCCACCACACACCCGAAAGATCTTAGAGCGCTTCCCCTCCTTAGCCAAAGGTCGAGCTAAGGCTACCTCAGAATGTGCAAGAATATCTGAGCACTAGTCAGCATGCCTTCTAAGGTTCCCCTTGGGTCCTATTTATAGTTTTCTGAAGACGGCCTGCAAATAGCCAATCTCCGCTGTTCTGAACAGCTATGTGCAGCCCAGCTGGTCCTGCCAACAGTGTAACTCTGCTGTTCTAACATGCTATTCACACCCCTGGCAAGGGCACCCGGGTAATTTTGCCTATGGGCCACACTAGGCAGGTTCCAAGGATCTGGAGGTCGGCTTGCCCCAACTCGCCACTATATTGAAGTGGACGCGACCTGGCTCCCGCAGTTCACCTTACCTCCTTAGGCGAGCGCGAGCTAGGCCACCACGGCCCGCCAGCTCTTATTATGAAACGGGTTGGCGACCAAGTCGCCTATGGGAGAGCGTGCTGGACTGACCGGCTCGCGCAACTCGCCCGCCTAGTCTCGGCAGGAGCGATATGACCGATCTGTGGTTACCACCGGAATTTGACAAATTGAGTTCGACGAATGCGGAGCTCCGTTTGACGAAAGTCGAGTTCCGTTTGACGGACGCCAAGCTCTGTTCGACGAGTGTCGAGCTCCGTTTGATGAGCGCTGAGCTCCATTCGATGAGCATCGAGCTCCGTTCCATGAGCGTCGAGCTCCATTCGACGAACGCCGAGCCCCGTTCGACGAACTCCGAACCCAACTAATGTAATACCCCCCTCCTGGAACACAAAACATGGCACGAGGGGAGTCTTATGCCCAGAACAGCCGCCTTGCGAGAGCGTTAGCACACAGGGTAACCTGTATCACAAGACGCCTATCCTGCCGGCTATAACCAATATCAACCAATGCCAACCCAACCAAGAATATAAAACAAAAGTCAATTCACGCATAAGTAAAATAGTCCAAAAAGTACATCAAGAAAAGAAGCTACAACAAGCTTCTATAATATCAGAGTACAAGAAAAACTTGCCTAAAGGGATACATCATGAGTTTCTCAAAACTCACATCAGTCACTAATGGTAGCGACGACACCGTCCTTTCAGGCCCTGTCGTTCTGGCCTAGATGTCCTGCTGCATAATCTGTTGATGCTCTGTCAGTGAGGTTTCCTCCTAAAAAGAAATACGTAGCAACCATTAGTCATAAGGCTAAGTGGCTATCACATCTGCTCCCCCGATGACTCCTCGACACCGGGCAAAGAAAAGAACAAGGGTACAATATATATAAATAAAACTGTAGTACAAACAGGTGGTATAGAGTGAGCAATATCAAGTATATCAGCAGTATAATAAATGAGTAAACAATCTACACTAGCAGTTTTATCATCTACAACAGTATATGAAAAATGTAAAGCTACAACAGAAAGTAACTCAACTTATATGAATGCCAATACAGACATATAAGTTGAGGATCGGCTCAGCAGTAAAATAACTCGTCGTATAAGAGTGCCCAGACAAACTTATACGATGAGGATCTTGTGTATGCAATGTAATGTAATGCCATGAATTCAATGCAAGAACTCACCCACGATCACACACATGCAACTACTATGTCGACAGAGACTTGTAGTTCCCACTTTTCGAGCAGGTAGCTAACCTCTCAGGCGTCAACCGTCGTGGCTAGGCGGTGACAGTAGAGCGGGTTTCTCCACTACTAGGCGAGCATCCACACTACCAAGCTTAGTCCTCCTTACGCCTCAACGCTAAGAACATAACAGTGGAGCTCACATGCGTACTACGACTCAGAAGGGGTCTCAGGTAGATGTGCACCAAGATCCCGGTCCAACTGACCTATCTTGTGGAGCGGAAGGTGCCTCTGGGAGCGTATCACCAAAGGACCAAGACCAACCGCCCATTGGCACGGAGGGTGCCTCGGGAAGTAAGCACCGAGGACCAAGACCCAACCGTCTAAGTCAAACTACCAACTCCCGTCGTTGTGACGACTGGTGAGCCCGTAGACCTGCCACACTATCTTTAACCCAGGATTACGACACCGCATGTCGACTCACGCCACATGAATTTCACATATGGGGCTCCACATTGAGCCCCCTTTTAATTATTCACATTTCGTGCTGAACATCACGCAAGAGCTCCACACCAAGTCTCTTACCAATACATAATTCTAGTGCGGCAACACACACACACTTTCAACTCTTTCACATTTTCGTGCATCCAAGCACACCAAGGGTTCACCATCAACATAATGGTACTCCACACATATTCACCAACATTTGGTTATCATAATTACATGTATACTATGATCACATGACTTTAACATCACTGGTTACAATTCTTTTACCAAGTTCGAAATATTCGTGCACATATGGATCTATCAACTAAAAGCCATCAATCATTTGTTCATCGCAATTAATACAAATTATGTACATCAAACTTCAAGTCAACCTCATCATTAGTCATTTTATTACCATTATCAAGTACATCCCTATCGATTCACATATTTAAGTCATTCCTACCATCCCAACTCGTCAATCCATTCGTTCACTAACCTCCACCAAATCACCTCGATCAAGTACACTTTACTACACCATTTGTTCATTAGGTATCTATCCAACAAATGTCATTAACATATTTTATCACAATTACTTATAGACTAAATCCAACAAAACATTAATGTTAAAGTACTACAATCTCTCTACCAAACCCAAAGCCGATACAAAACAAACCCGAGAACTATATATACAGGAATGATTACTGTACAACAACTTCGATCGGGGATTCCCGAGGCTACAGGAATCTGTGAAGGCGTGTAACCCCTCGTTGGAAAGGTATTTCTAAGGGCTACGACTATCATGTTTAGTCAAAAGTCAAGATCTGGCAGCATTATGTTTGAAAACGGCCTCGAAGGTTGCTACGCGTAGAAAACAGATTTTTGCGCGCATCTTAAAGTAGATCGAACGTCATCAGTTCGTCTTATTCCTCCAACCAAACTTTCCAAATAACATCCAGAATTTCTCCTCCCTTATTGACCCTCATATGACCACTTCTCTTCACGAAACTAGTCCACAAACTTCATTTGAAGTGAGGAAAGGTTGAAGACTCTAATTCCTAGGACACAAGTCCTAGCATGGCCTCTTCCTAGAAACCTTCTTCTCACAAATCAAGACTCTTTTGAGCGATATCTCTCCTAGGAATAACTAGAGATCTAGCACCAAGGGAGAGGGTAGGAATCTCACTTCATTTCCGGCGTTTCCACTGTTTCCAACCATTGATCTTGTCACCCTTCTTGGCGACATCTTCTTCTCCTTGGTTGGTGTTCGTTCTTCACGAGAAAGAAGAGGAGGAGAGGATTTCTTCCAGAATCTGGCGGCTTCACTGTTCCATCGGCTTGGCAGAGACGGCTGCCCGACAAGGTGATAAAAAGAAAAGAAGGTTAGGGTTTTCCTCATGTCCCTTTTTATAGTGAGAAATTAGGGTAACTACCTAGCCACGTGTCAGCCTGACATTAGACTGCCAAACATCACATTAAATGAGTTATTTCGAAAGGACGCGGCCCAAAAATTCTCCAAGGGAGAATTTTGCGCTCGACGAATTCTTCTCGACGTTTCGTTGAGACGATGTTCGTCGAGCTCTGCTCGACGATGTTCGTCGAGCTGTGGTCACTACCCATGTCACGGGTAGTCTTGGATTGGGCACACACGGGTAGGGACACGCCCATATCACTACCCATGTCCTTCTCTGGAAAGATCACAAAGAAGGCGCAAAATCTACAAAAGCACCACACGGGTAGCGACACACCCGAGTCACTACCTGTGTCCTTCTCGGGAGGAATCTACACCTCCTCCCCCACTCAGGTGCAAGCCTACCTGCCAGCACACCCTGATCCCAAGTCAGCTCTCCTGACTTAAAAGTGCGCACGTGGGGTCTAGCACGAATTCAGGACGTTACAAATCCTATAAACAAAATAAAAGATTTCATCCCCGAAATCAGGCTAAGGCTATGGGGAGAGAAAAACATGAAATGAAATAAAATATGCTTTTAAAATTAACCTTGAGGAAACAACTCCGCACAGTGCTTCCACATCAAGTCCACCGGCTCCTAAGTAAATTATTCCTTCCCATGATTAGACCACATTACCTTTACCAATGGAACACTCTTGCGACGCAAACTCCTTGTCTCGGTGCCCACTATCCGCACCGGCTCTAGTCGTATAGATATATCGGTTGCTACTGCTCCATCATTGGTGGGAATATGTTGATCGGGCTGCAACAACGCCTTCTGGAGTGACGACACATGGAATACATCACGAAGGTTCTCCAGCTCTGGCGGTAACTCCAACCGATAGGCCAAACGGCTAATCTTTTCCAATATGGTGTAAGGCCCAACGTACCTTGGGCTGAGCTTCTTCACACCACATACACATGACACTCCATGCATCAGCCGAATCTTCAGAAACACTTTGTCACCCACCTGAATTTCTACCATCTAGTGCTTTGCATTATAATATTTAGTCTGCCGACTTTGAGCCTCAAGCATGCGGTCCCATATTAGTCTAACAGCTGCATTAGTATCATCAATATACTCAATTCCTAAAACCTTTGGGTCTTCATCTTGCACCCATGACAAGGGGGTTCTACACCTTCTTCCGTAAAGGGCTTCATGGGGTGCCATCCCTATACTGGCATGGTGACTATTGTTATAAGAAGATTCCACCAGGGTTAAGAGTCTTTCCCACGGCTCACCTCTATTCAACACACACAGTCTCAAGAGATCTTCCAAAGTTCTGATGGTCCTCTCAGACTAACCGTCCGTCTGAGGATGAAATGTTATGCTAAATATAAGGTGCGAGCCCAAATACGCATGTACCGCCTTCCATTCTTTAGAGGTAAACTGACCATCCCGGTCAGAAACAATAATCTTTGGCACGCCATGGTACCGTACAAACTGCTCCACAAAGAGGCGTACCAAAACATCCACATGAACTTATTTTTTCATAGGAATAAACCTGGCTACCTTTGTCAGGCAGTCAACGATTACCCAAACCGAATCATTCCCTGAGCGTGAGCGAGGCAATCCGTGGATGAAGTCCATGGAGACATCCTCAAACTTCCACTCGGGGATGGGAAATGACTGTAATAATCCAACAGGGCTCTTGCATTCTGCCTTCACCCTCTGACAGGCCTCGCAGTGTGTAACAAAATATCTGACGTCCCTCTTCATTCCCGGCCAAGACATGGTCTTCCGCAAGTCGGCGTACATCTTGGCAATCCTAGGATGCACTGAATGTTGAGAGCAATGTGCCTCTCTAAAGATATCTTCCCGAATTTTATCGCCTTTGGGAATGTAAAGCCGGCCACGGAGATGAACGTGGTCATCTTTTAGGGAATACTCGTTAGTAGTCCCATCTTCAATTGACTTAAGCACCGGGGCCAGGGCGGCATTCTTTCCTTGCTCTGCTCATATTTGGTCCAGGATATCACAGACTATGGTCATCACAGTCAAGTACTCCATATACCCTTCCGAATGGTCTTTATATACCAGGGTAATCTCCATTTCTTCGAGCATTCGAGCTAATTTCATACTCATCAATCAGGACTCAGGGCTCGATTCCGGTACCTTTCTGCTCAAAGCATCAACTACGAAATTTGCTTTTTCGGGGTGGTAGTTCAAAGTAAATTCATAATCACAAAAAAATTCTAACTACCGCCGCTGTCTCAAATTCAATTCCTTCTGAGTATGAACGTACTTTAGATTTTTGTGGTCCGAAAAATTTCGCAATGGACGCCATATAGATAGTGTCTCCAAACCTTCAAGGCGAATACCACTGATCCCAATTCTAAATCATGTATTGGATAGTTGACTTCATGCTTCTTCAGCTGTCTTGAAGCATATGCAATCACATGCCCGTGCTGCATCAATACTACTCCCATCCCTTGATACGACGCGTCAGTGCAAACTTGAAATCCTTCTTTACCGAATGGAAGGGCTAGGATGTGTGCGGTAGTAAGTTTGTCCTTCAGTTCTTGGAACGCAGCTTCACACTGGGGTGTCCACTCATATGGCACACCTTTCTTTGTCAGAGTAGTAACAGGAAGGACAATCTTTGAGAATCCCTTCACAAACTTGCGATAATACCCGACAAGTCCAAGGAAACTCCGCACATCGACTGCTGACTTCAAGGGCGACCATTACTTCCCGGCACGCACTTTGGCCAGATCCACCGCTAGTGCAGCCCCACTGATCACATGGCCCAAGAAGGTAACTTCTTGGAGCCAGAATTCGCACTTGCTGGACTTGACAAACAAGGCGTGCTCTTTTACCTTTTTCAGTACCAAGGTCAGATGTTCGACATGCTCTTCCTATATCTTTGAGTATGTTGGGTATTATATCCACGATAACTCAGATTTGATGAAGTCACCCGTGAACTAAGATGAATTAAGTTGTATTTCATGTCTTGTTTGAGTTATGTGTTTGCAGGACTACATTGCCAAGTGTAGACCAATGTCAGTCTACAATGGGTCACCAAACACATGACCATACAATGTAATCCCTCATTGTGTGATCCATGGTGTTGACTCATGTATAGCCTCTCTATTGGGATACACTTCATGTTTCAAGCACTAGGATTGATTGGAGAAAGAAGTGTTGCTGAGTTTATTGAAGAAGAGAAAATTTTGTTGAAGAAAAGTTTGCTAAGTCTTTTGCTCGAGGAGTAGTTTATATACTCGAGTTAAATACTTGGTAATTACTCGAGTAAATCTATCTGTACTCGAGTAAGGGAAATGGCACTCGAGCAGTCTGAATATAGCTCTCGAATAGCCAAGTCCATTCTCGAGTAGTCTTTCTCTTATTCTCGAGTTAACAGAATTTCCTCTAAGAATTTATTCTAAGTCATTTACTCGAGTAGTTATATTAACCACTCGAGTAATTAAGTCTTTTGTCTCGAGTTACAAAAGACAGATTCTCGTGTTGTTTTACCTCACTCGAGTATTCAAGATTCATGTACTCGAGTAGTCTATCTACTACTCGAGTAATCCAGCTCTAACACTCGAGTGATAAGATTTTTATCTCTCAGAATTTTTCTAAGTCCTATACTCGAGTATTAATATTCATATACTCGAGTAGTTAATCTCCTCTCGAGTAGTCCATCTACTACTCGAGTAGTCCAGTTCCAGTACTCGAGTAACCCGTATTCTTCTCTCAGAAAAATCCGCTAAGTCCTTAACTCGAGTAATATATCTAGTACTCGAGTTGCTTATTTCTAGTACTCAAGTAGTTCAACTCCAGTCTCGAGTAACCATATTAGCACTCGAGTAAGTCTTTTTGTACTCGAGTGATTACTCATTCTATTCTGGATTTTGCCAAAGTCTTCTACTCGCTTAGTCTCCTTCTATTCTCTCGAGTAATCTTATTAGTACTCGAGTAAATCAGACAGATTTTTCCAGAAATTCCTTAAGTCCAGAATCGACGGAAATTTCAAATGGCTTGACGTGATTGGTCCACGTGTACGTCATTAATGCTAATTATGACCGTTAGGGAGATCTTATATAAGGTTGTTGGGTCCATTGGAAAATATGTACCAGATTTGAAAAAGCCTCACCCTACTCAATGATATACATCAAGGTGTATTTGATGTGCTTTGAGTTTATATGTGCAGGTTAAGTAATTGCAGGAAATGCAGAAAAGTTTCTAAGTCCATGTATCGACACCTAGAGGTGAAGTGTCGACACTTATGAAGGCTTGTGTCGACACCTAGAGAAGCTGTGTCGACACTTGGAGTAATTGTGTCGACACCAGGAAAGGCAGAGTCAACACCAGAAGAAAAGTGTCGACACATACATGCAGTGTCGACACACTGTGAAGAATTGTCAACATAATCTGTGTCGACACTTAGAGGCAGTGTCGACACCCAGAGAAGCTTTGTCGACATCAAATGTGTCGACACCAGGAGGCTGTGTCGACACTCAGCAAGCTTCAACAAAGTTAAAGTACTTGTGTCGACACAAAGGAGATGTGTCGACACTCAGCAAGTTTCAACACATGAAGGCATGTGTCGACACAAAGGAGATGTGTCGACACTCAGCAAGTATCAACAACAAAAGAAGATGTGTCGACACAAAGGAGATGTGTCGACACACAGCAGAATTCAGCTAAGTGTTAAAGAAGAAGTACTTGTGTCGACACACTCAATCAGTGTCGACACATTCAATAGAAGGCTTGTGTCGACACACAGAATCAGTGTAGACACATTCTGAAGAAGTAGTGTCGAGAAGCTGTTACAACAACCCAAGAAGTTGTGTCGACACCACCAAGGCTAGTGTCGACACTTAGTTCACTTGTGTCGACACTTGCTCTATTTTCAAGAAGTGACTGAATGACTTGACAGCTGCCATTTCAATCGGTCAACTACAACTGTCAGAAGTTCGTTAGAAACTGGATCAGCCGGTTACCTTGGAGGAAGACTATATAAAGGCCTTTCTCCTTTAACAAAAGGATTGATCACAATTATTGAATCATCAATCAGAAGATTAAAATTTAAGAAGATCAAGACAGATCCAGAGAAAACTGTAAATCAGTGTTCTGAAGAAACTTCAGATTTACTTGGAGAGAGAGAACTCCAGTAATTGAAGTCAATAAAGACTTGTTAATCAAATCTCTTAAGAAGCAGATTCAGAACCAGACTGCAAAGTAGGATCCAGATTTAATTCTCCATCCTAAGAAGGAAGTTGCCAGCCGGTCTACTTCAAGAAGATCATCTTTACTGAGTTCTGACTCAAGAAGTCTTGAAGAAAGCAAAGACAAAGTTGATCTCAGGAATCAGTGCTATCAAGAACTGATTAAGAAGATTGCCCTCTACATTCTCTCAAACTGAGCGGTGTTCTAAAACTTTTCTATTATTTTCCTTTTGTAGTATCCTAAGGGATCTGAGTTGTAAGCCTAAATTTATAAAGGCTGAGGTAGGGCTTTTGAGCCTGAGTGTAGGAGAATCAATTCTCTGAGTGTAGGCCTTGTTGAAGGCTGAGGTAGGGCTGTTTAGCCTGAGTGTAGGTCTTGTTGAAGACTGAGAGGTAGAGCTTTGTGCCTGAGTTGTAGGAGTGGGGACACTCTGAGTTGTAGGAACCTGTTTGGGGTTCTGAGCTATAGGATCTGAGCATCTGAGGAGAAGTGCAGAAGTTAGGCCGAATCTAGTACACTACTAGATAGGCGAAGGGGGAATGTGGATGTGCCCAGACTTTGGGAAACCATTATAAAAATCTGTGTGCACTCTGTGTTTGTTTATTTCTGTGATTGCTGAGCTAGCTGTGCTGAATTATTGTAGAAAATTACAAATACAGGTTTAATTGTACAGTGTTTCTGCCTTAAATTTAAAAAGAAAAAGTACACCTATTCACCCCCCCTCTAGGTGGTTAGACACTATTTCTTTCAAGTGGTATCAGAGCCAGGTTACTCAAAAAGGGACTTGACAGTCTGAGTAAGATCCTGTAGGGAGATTCAGAACAAACAAGAATCAAGAAAATGGGTTCAAGTGAGAATCACAAAGAGCTGGGGTCCATGAAATTGCCAATATGTAGAAAAGAGATATTTGGCATATGGAAAGAGAGGGTTAGACTCTTTATGGAAGCTTCTGACCCAAGGATATACATTACAGTCAAAGAAGGCCCATATGTGCCAATGAAGGTATCCATTCTGGATGCAAATAAGAAAACTCCCAAGTACTTCTCTGAAATGACTAAAGATGAAATCATTCTGGCCACTATGGACAAGAGAGCACAGAATATAATTGTTAGTCCATTGATGATGCAACATTTCAGAACTTAATTCATTGTAAAACCTCGAAAGAAATGTGGGACACATTAATAGTTTATATGGAGGGATCAGAAGAAGTAAGACAAGATAGGAAGTCCTTGTTAAATCAGGAATATGAAAGCTTCAGACAAGGAAAGTCTGATAGCATTACAGATTGTTACAAGAAGTTCTATAGGATAGTTAATGAGTTGATGTCCTATGGAAGAGAATTCAGTAACTATGAGCTGAATGCCAAGTTCTTAAGATCCCTGACTAAGGACTGGGACACCAAGATTTGTGCCATTAGGGTAGTGACCAAACTAGATGATATACCACCTCCAACTTTGTTTGGAAAACTGCTATCTTATGAGATGCAGTTAATGACTAGAAAGGAGGAAGAGAAGAATACTAGAGTGGAGCACAAGGAAAAGACTGTGGCCTTCAAGACTGAAGCCACTAGGAAGTATAGAAGCAAGTATCCATCTCCACCTCTAATAGTTGCTGAGGCTGTGACAGATAATTCAGATAGCAAGAATTCAGATAACAGTGAAAGTGATGAAGACTTTGCTGCTTTTACTATGCATTTTCAAAAGTTTCTGAAGAAGAAGCAGTGGAGGTCTAAGCCTTGCACTTCTCAGCCAAAAGATGACTATTATTAGAAAAGAAAGTCATCCAGGAATGACATAAGAAGGTCCAAGCCAAGCAAAGCTACATCCTCAAAGATTGCGTGCTATTGCTGCAATAGACAAGGACATGTAGTGGCTGACTGTCCTGAAAAGAGGAAGGAGTCAGCTGACAAAAAGAAGACTCAGTTTAAGGGAAAAAAGGAAAAGTCCTTTGTTGCTAAGAAAGACAAGAGTCTGACAGATCAGTCATCTTCAGAAACAGAATCAGAAGCTGAAGCCTACATTGGATTATTTGCTGAAGAGGAAGAAGATGAGTTCATGCAGCTAATGAACTCAATTTATGAGCATGAGGACCATCAGTGCAAGGGACTGATGGCTTTATCTGAAGGAGACAAGAACCAGGATCAGCCTGAACCAAGTAAGGTACAAAGTTGTTCTTCTAGTTCAATTTATAGTACCGAGTCAGAATCAAATACATCTGCATCAAGTGATGTGGGTGGGTCTGAATCTGAAGGAGATATTCATCAGTTAATTGATGAATATAGGGACTTGTTGCAGACCTTGAAGAAAAGCAAAACCTTGGCCAAAACTCAGGCAAAGGAGATTGCTAGTCTTAGATTGGCTGCTACTGATTCAAACAAGTTGTTAGATCAGAAACTGAATGGAATAGCCAGACTGAAGAACATTACTGTTATTCAGATGAGTACTATTACATTTAAGAATGATCAAATTAGAAATCTGGAGGTTATACTTCAGAAAGAGAAAGAGATAGTAGCAAGTTTTTTTTAAACCTAAATCTGTTTTACCCTTGATAGATGAGTTTGTACCTCAAAAGGGTAAGACTGGATTAGGGTTTAAAAAACCTTCCTGGACTGCTAGGTCCAAATCTAAGGGCAAAGCCCCAGCATAAAACATAAAGCCTGCTGTAGATACTTCAACCAGGGTAGTACCTAACAAAAGGTACAACAGGTTTGAGTGCTGATGTTGTGGCAAGATAGGCCACTTTGCCTTAGATTGTTGGCACAATTCAAGTGTCAAGGAGAGTAGCAAACTGCCTGCTAGAAGAGCTACAGGTAGTTTTGTTAAAAGTCAGACTAACCTGCACCAAGGACCCAAGATTTATTTGGGTTCTAAGGTTAAGTAATCTATTTTGCAGGTTAGTCCAAGTTGCCATGCCCCTATATGGTACTTGGATAGTGGATTTTCCAGGCACATGACTGGAACAGGGGGGTTGCTGAAGGACTATACACCTATCAAGGATGGCCCTAAAGTTACCTTTGGTGGTTCAGAAAAAGGAATCATCAAAGGTTTTGGTAACATTTCTATTAACCAGATTACTATCACTCAAGTGGCCTATGTGAAGGGTTTGAAACACAACCTCATTAGCATAAGTCAGCTGAGTGATTTAGGATATGATATCTCATTTGTCAAGAATAGTTGTCATATCAAAAGGTCAAGTGATCAAAAGATCATTCTGACAGGATATAGGAAGAGAAATGTCTATTGTCTTGACTTTATATGTGAGAATAATGTTTCTCCTATTTGTCTTGTAGCTGATGAGAAAGTCTCACATTGTGTTAAATGGCACAAGAGGCTGGCTCATGTTAACTATAAGACAATTGGCCAACTCTTTAGCAAAGAGTTAGTGAGGAATGGTCCTCAAGTTAAGTGTATAAAGGATGGGATATGCTCAGCTTGTCAAAAAGGCAAGCAGACCAAATCCACCTTTCATAGCCTTAAGAACAAGGATTCTGTGAGGTCTCTATACCTCTTACATATGGATCTTTTTGGTCCTATGCCAGTTCACAGTCTAGGTAGGAAGGTCTATAGATTTGTGGTTGTAGATGACTATTCTAGATATTCCTGGGTGTTCTTCCTAAGACAAAAATCTGAAACCCCAAATATCTTATATAGTTTTGTTAAACAAATTCAGAATGAGTTGGACAGTACAGTGGTCAAAATCAGAAGTGACCATGGTACTGAATTTCAGTCTGAAAGTATGACAAAACTGTGTGAACAGTTTGAGATTTTTCAGGAATTTTCCTCACCAAGAACACCTCAGCAAAATGGTATTGTTGAAAGGAAGAATAGAACATTGATAGAGGCTGGTAGAACCCTATTGAGTGACACTTCTCTCCCAGAATATTTCTGGGCTGAGGCAGTAAATACTGCATGTCATGTGATCAATAGGGCTACTATCACCAAGTTCCACAAAAAGACTCCCTATGAGATTGTGAAGGGCAGAAAACCAAATTTATCCTATTTCAGGATCTTTGGTTGCAAGTGCTATATACTTAACAATGACAAGTCTTATCTAACCAAGTTTGTTGCTAAATACCAAGAGGGGATATTTGTTGGGTACTGCAACAATAGTAAGGCTTATAAGGTCTACTACTTGATTACTCAAATTGTAGAAGAGTCTGTACATGTAGTTTTTGATGAAACAAGACTTATTAACTGTGAATTGCCAAGTAGTGTTTGCAGCTCTACAGGTATAACTGATAAGATGGACAAGCTTACCATTACAGAAGGTTCTACTGCAACTTAGCAAGTGGAAAATGGTGGCTGCTGTCCAGGGGGAGTACAAGACTCTCTAGATGCAGAAGAAGACCAAGAGGTGCAGCTAAATAAAGAGGCTGAAGGTGTACAACCTGAAGACATGCTGCATCCAGCAAATAGGCACTTAAAGGATCATCCAACCAATCAAATAATTGGAGATCCCAGACAAGGAGTGCAAACAAGGAGCAGGAATCTGAGTACAGTTCTTTACTCCAGTTTCCTATCACAAGTGGAACCAAAGAAGTTTGAAGAAGCAGTTCTAGACCCTCATTGGATTGAGGCCATGCAAGAGGAGCTGAACCAGTTCAGGAGGTGCAAAGTCTGGAAGCTTGTTCCTAAACGCAAAGACTGCAATATCATTGGAACAGAGTGGATCTTCAGGAACAAATTGGATGAGAATGGAATTATCATAAAGAATAAAGCTAGACTTGTTGCAAAGGGATATAGGCAGGAAGAAGGTATTGATTTTGATCAAACCTTTGCACCAGTAGCAAGACTGGAGGCAATCAGGATGTTCCTTGCCTATGCAACATATCAAGGGTTCAAGGTATATCAAATGGATGTTAAGTCAGCTTTCCTAAATGGAGATCTAAAGGAAGAAGTCTATGTAGAGCAGCCCTCAGGTTTTGTTGATTCTCTTAAACCTGATTATGTATATAGACTTAGGAAGGCTTTGTATGGGTTGAAACAAGCTCCAAGGGCTTGGTATGAAACCCTGTCTAGTTTCCTCATTGAGAACAAATTCTCAAGGGGGAAAATAGACAAAACTCTATTCCTTAGGAAATCTAAAGGCAAGATTATCTTAGTCCAAATATATGTAGATGACATAATATTTGGGTCTACAGAAAGTAGTCTTTGCAGAAAGTTTGCAAAACTTATGCAAGGAAAATTTGAAATGAGCAGTATGGGTGAACTTAAGTTCTTCTTGGGTCTCCAAGTTAGACAGACTGAAGATGGCTTGTCCATATGCCAGTCTAAGTTCACCCTAGAGTTGATAAAGAAGTATGGAATGAAATCATCCACTACCATGAAAACTCCTATGTGGTCAAGCATGTCTCTAAGTAAAGATGATGCAGGGAAACCTGTAGATGAAACTTTGTATAGAGGGATAGTTGGCTCCCTACTGTATTTGACTGCTAGTAGACCAGATATCATGTATGCTACATGTGTCTGTGCTAGGTACCAAGCATGCTCTAAATAATCTCATCTGACTGCAGTCAAAAGGATTTTGAGATATCTTAAGGGCACACCTTATCTAGGCCTTTGGTACCCTAGGAATGGAGATTTTGTACTGACAGATTATTCAGATGCAGATTTTGCAGGCTGCAAGGAAGATTGGAAGAGTACTACAGGAACCTGTCAATTTCTAGGTGGAAGGCTGGTGTCATGGAGCAGTAAGATGCAAACCAGTGTGGCAATCTCCACAGCTGAGTCAGAATATATGGCAGCAGGAAGTTGCTGTGCACAACTTTTGTGGATTCAACATCAGCTAGAAGATTTTGGTATTCAAGTAGAACACCTTTACTTTGTGATTCTACTAGTGCCATTTCTATTGCAAATAATTCTGTCTCCCATAGTAGGACTAAGCACATAGAAATTAGATACCATTTTCTTAGAGAACATGTAGAAAAAGAGGACATTTCCCTAGAATATGTTAACACAGATAATCAGATTGCTGATATGTTTACTAAGCCCCTAGATGAAACCAAATTCAATAATTTTAAAATTGAATTAGGAATGTTAAACTTAGAATAGTTTAAAAAATTGGCTAAGTAAAATGGTGTCGACACACAGAGTTGTCTGTGTCGACACATAGAAGTGGTGTCGACATTTCAAAGAAATGGTGTCGACACATCTAGAAAGTCTGTGTCGACACTTCAGAGAATTAGTGTCGACACATCCAGAGTAGGTGTCGACACATCCTGGGTGGTGTCGACACTTATATTTAACACTAATTTTGTCAAGTAGCGTTTCGACTAATCGTCGAGCTGAGATGTATAAGTGTCGACACATATATTCTGTCGACTATATTTGTGTCAACACATAGTTGTCGAGACATTATAAGTAGGTGTCGACACTTTTCAACAGTGTCGACACATTTCAAGTATTTTGACGCGCCTTTTCACTTTCGATTTTAGAAAGGTATAAATAGGTCTTCACCATTGTTTGTCGACACGCTCACCATAGTTTCGAGACCAAACTTGTGTGTCGACATCTCTCTTCTCTAAATTCAAAATTTCTCCAAACCCTAATGGCGCCCAAGCTAGAAGAGAACATCAATGAAGGTTATGAGCTAGTGCGACATGCCTTTGACGACACAGAATCAGAAATTCAAGGTGTTGTAACCCTAGTTGCAGAGACTGGGTTGGAGTATCTTGTTTCAGAACCAATCAAGATTTGGAAGGAGGTCCTTGAATTCTTTAGTGCAGCTACCCTTGATGAAACTGGTCTGAAGATTAAATCCAAAGTCCATGGAGTTAAGGTGAAAGTCACCCAGAAAAGTCTGAGAAAGGTTCTACATCTACCTCGAACTAAAGAAGAGGAAGATGTACCTGCATCAAAGACAAGGGAGGCACTGCAATGGTGTGGATTAGATTCAAGCATGAAGATTGGATCAGTCTTTAACAGGAAAGACATGAACGTGCAAGGAAAATTTTTATCTGAGGTAGTAGGTAAGGTGATTTTGTGCAAGCCTGTTGGGCATGATAGAATATTAGCTCACATGTTAAGTTTGATGTGAAGAATAATTTTCCAACTTAAAACTGATTGGTCAGCAGTATTGTTTGACAAGATTAAGAAAAGTCTGAAGAAGCCCAATCTGGGTAGGATTATGAGTTTATACTTAGCTGGAAGTATTCCAGAAGTGATGAACCAAGCTGCAGGTTCTAAGATAAACCATATGAGGAGAATGAATGTTAGAATTATCTCAAGGTAGGATAGAGTGTTAACTAAAGAAATGCCTACACTAGAGAAGGAAACACCTCAGAAGAAGAAGAAGAAAGCCATTGTGGCTCCTGAATCCTCCAGTAGCTCAGAAGAGCAGGTGGTTTTTAGTTCTGATGATGGAGAGGCTGGAAATGCTGGACAGTCACCAGTAAGACCTGAAGATGCACAGAGGCAGGGGGAGCTACCATCTGCTAGCCCCATTCACCTGGATCCACTCCAGGGGGAGCCTCAACATGTAGATGAGCCAACTCACTTAGATAGTGAAAGGGCAACCCAAACAATTCTTGAGGTAATCAATGAAGTTAATCAATCTATTTTCAATATTGAGGATGAAGTATTGACTGAATCATTACTTGATGTTGATCAGCAAACTCAGATACATAGTCAACCACAAGATATTGTCATAGAAGACACATCAGTTGTAGATCATGCTCCTGAGATAAGAAATTCTCCAGTCCATCCTCAACAGGAGTTTACACTAGAAGAGCTGTTCCCTGATTTACTACAGACTGATTTTAAGGGAGAGAAAGAAGCTGTTGAGGGGGAGTCAACTAACCTTGAGGGGGAACATGTAGAGTTTCATGAGGAGACTGCTCGAAATGAGACTGAGGAGCAAAGGAGTGCTGAGGAGCTATCAAGAGCAGAGAAGGAATTGCCACCTACTCCACTGGATAGAGTAGACATTGCTAGTACTTCTAACTCTGAAGATGAAGAGGCTGCTAGAGCCAAGAAAAGAAAGCTACAGGTTTTCAAAAGGAGAAGCCAGACCTACAAGAAAGCACAACAAACCATTGTTCCACAGCCTGCCCCAACTGCTGATTATAGTTCATTGTTGGTGGTTTTACAGATCAAGCTGGATGAGCAAAGGAAGGCTTTAGAAACATATATGGATGAAGGATATAAATCCCTTCAATTTGATCTGGCTCAAGACATAAAATCTATAAGATTTGAAGTGAATCAAAATAAGAAAGAAATGACTGATTGTTTCCACAAAGGAGGCAATGCAGTGGTATATCTGGCTACTCATCAAGAGAAGATCAAGACACAGGTTGATGATATGATAGTGAAACAAGGATATGTCCTGGAAAATCAGATTCGGATGAATGATAATCTGACTGCCTCTCATAATGCCATTGTAAGTGAAATAAAAAATATAGCTACTGCCCAGACTACAGTAAGTGCTACTGCCAAAGAAGCATTTGATAAGCAATTACAAGAGAGCCTAACTGCTGTTAAAACTGTCATTGAAGATTCTCAAAAGGCTATTACTGAAAAGCTCCAAAAGTTAAAACCTTTTTATAAAGATGGTGTTAACTATTTGAATGCTCAGATCAGATTTCAGAAGGATGATCTTAGGGTTCACATAGAAAGAGAAGTCATAAAGGGGGAGAGGGTATTAGTCAAAGCAGGCTCTGACCATGCTAAATGGATTTCAAACAGCATCAGAGCTACCCTTGGATATCCACCTTTGTGTGATGATGATAATGTAGCAGAATCTGGGATAAATCCTGCATATTTTGGAGGTGAGCAAGCTGAAGTGGCTCAAGTGATCTATCCTCCTACAGATTTTGACATGATACATCAAGAGATACAATCTATGTATAATCCTCCAGAAGGTGCTCACAATGTGATCATTGAGAAAGTAGTACAGCCTGTGCCAGAGGCTGTATTAAAAGAGCAAGAGGCAGTATTAAAAGATCAAGAAGCTCAATTATCTAAGAAGAGGTTCAGAGAACAAGCAGAGTTAAGGCCTGATTTTGAACAGTAGAGCCCAACTTCTAGGAATATCATATTGACTGTTTGGAAGGCTGCAGAGGATAATTTCCTAAAGAGGGACAAATGGTACTCTGACCAAGAATGGAGAAAACAAGAAGCTAGGCAAGAGGCCATAGTACAATACAGAAGAAAGGCTAAACTAGGGAAGCTACCTCCTAATGCACAGGAGCCTAACAAGTATTTCCCTAAGACTTATCATTATTTTGAGAGACAAAAGATAAGGGATGAAGAACAGAAGAAGAAAGATCTTAAGGGAAAGAAGCCTGCTGATGACAATGATGCTCTAGTTCAAGACAAGATTCAATCTGGAAAGGGCATTGTTATCAAGGAGCCAGAGCAGCCATAGAATAGAATTTTCTTAAGTTTACTACACTGTAATCATTTGCATTAAAATCTATGTAAACTTTTGATTAATGAAACTATTGGAAGTTATAAAAAACAATGTTTGATGTTCAATCTGTTACATTTTTATTCTGTAATGATTGTTTATACATGTTTTGTTTAGTATTTACCTTGTCATATAATACTGTTATACATCATCTTGAATATTTGTTATGGATGGTGTATATTATTGACTAAGGGTTATGACTTCTCCAAATAGGGGGAGATTGTTGGGTACATTGGAAAATATGTACCAGATTTGAAGAAGCCTCACCCTACTCAATGATATACATCAAGGTGTATTTGATGTGCTTTGAGTTTATATGTGCAGGTTAAGTAATTGCAGGAAATGCAGAAAAGTTTCTAAGTCCATGTGTCGACACCTAGAGGTGAAGTGTCGACACTTATGAAGGCTTGTGTCGACACCTAGAGAAGCTATGTCGACACTTGGAGTAATTGCATCGACACCAGGAAAGGCAGAGTCGACACCAGAAGAAAAGTGTCGACACATACAGGCAATGTCGACACACTGTGAAGAATTGTCAACATAATCTGTGTCAACACTTAGAGGCAGTGTCAACACCTAGAGAAGCTTTGTCGACATCAAATGTGTCGACACCAGGAGGCTGTGTCGGCACTCAACAAGCTTCAACAAAGTTAAAGTACTCGTGTCGACACAAAGGAGATGTGTCGACACTCAGCAAGTTTCAACACATGAAGGCATGTGTCGACACAAAGGAGATGTGTCAACACTCAGCAAGTATCAACAATAAAAGAAGATGTGTCGACACAAAGGAGATGTGTCGACACACAACAGAATTCAGTTAAGTGTTAAAGAAGTACTTGTGTCGACACACTCAATCAGTGTCGACACATTCAACAGAAGGCTTGTGTCGACACATAGAATCAGTGTCGACACATTCTGAAGAAGCAGTGTCGAGAAGCTGTTACAACATCACAAGGAGTTGTGTCGACACCACCAAGGCTAGTGTCGACACTTAGTTCACTTGTGTCGACACTTATTCTATTTGTGTCGACACATAATGAAGATCATTCTCGACACTTTCAGACAGAGATAGTATTTTCAAGAAGTGACTGGATGACTTGACAGCTGCCATTTCAACCGGTCAACTGCAACTGTCAGAGCTGTCAGAAGTTCGTTAGAAACCGGATCAACCGGTTACCTTGGAGGAAAATTATATAAAGGCCTTTCTCCTTCAACAGAAGGATTGATAACAACTATTGAATCATCAATCAGAAGATTAAAATTTAAGAAGATCAAGACAGATCCAGAGAAAACTATAAATCAGTATTCTGAAGAAACTTCAGATTTACTTGGAGAGAGAGAATTCCAGTAATTGAAGTCAAGAAAGAGACTTGTTAAGCAAATCTCTTAAGAAGCAGATTCAGAACCAGACTGCAAAGTAGGATCCAGATTTAATTCTCCATCCTAAGAAGGAAGTTGCCAGCCGGTCTACTTCAAGAATATCATCTTTACTGAGTTCAGACTCAAGAAGCCTTGAAGAAAGCAAAGACAAAGTTGATCTCAGGAATCAGTGCTATCAAGAACTGATCAAGAAGATTGCCCTCTAAATTCTCTCAAACTGAGTGGTGATCTAAAACTTTTCTATTATTTTCCTTTTGTAGGATCCTAAGGGATCTGAGTTGTAAGCCTAAATTTATAAAGGTTGAGGTAGGGATTTTGAGCCTGAGTGTAGTAGAATCAATTCTCTGAGTGTAGGCCTTGTTGAAGGCTGAGGTAAGGCTGTTTAGCCTGTGTGTAGGTCTTGTTGAAGACTGAGTGGTAGGGCTTTGTGCCTGAGTTGTAGGTGTGGGGACACTCTGAGTTGTAGGAACCTGTTTGGGGTTCTGAGCTGTAGGATCTGAGGATCTGAGGAGAAGTGCAGAAGTTAGGCCGAATCTAGTACACTACTAGATAGGCGAAGGGGGAAAGTGGATGTACCCAGACCTTGGGGAACCACTATAAAAATCTGTGCACACTCTGTGTTTGTTTATTTCTGTGATTGCTGAGCTAGCTGTGCTGAATTGTTGTAGAAAATTACAAATACAGGTTTAATTGTACAGTGTTTCTGCCTTAAATTTAAAAAGAAAAAGTACACCTATTCACCCCCCTCTAGGTGGTTAGGCACTATTTCTTTCAAAGGTCTTGTCTAAACCGACTAACCCTAACAAGCTATCAATGTATTATTCTAAGTTTTCTGAATTACAGTTTTCTCTTTCTAAAAACGGAAGCCGCCGACCTTCATTGTGCATATCGGCTAGGGTTTTCGTGCAAGAAGATTCAGAACAAAGTGGACTTAAAGATCGAGATCGTTTTCAACTCCTCATCATCTCTCGGTTCGTGTGAGTCAAAGGAATTTCAGATCCAGATCTTGCCGAGTTTCTTCTTCAACAATTTCTGAAAAAGCCGCAAAGTTCATAAGAAGAAGATCCTGCCAGAGACTTTCAGATCTGAGAAACAATTACTATTTGTATTTTCATATATTCTCAATTTTATTCTTGTAGGAGATTTATCTCCGAGTATAGGAGCTTTTGTCTCCGAGTTGTAGGAAGTTTTTATCTTTCGAGTGTAGATCCGTGTTGTGGATCTAGATTGTAAGAACTTTGTTCCGAGGCGTAGGGTTGGTTTTCAAACCGAGATAGTGGAGTAGCCAAGTCTAGTGCTTTGTTAGATCGGTGAGGGAAAGTGGATGTACCTAAGGTTAGAGAACCACTATAAATCTTTTGTCATCTGTGATTGCTTGGTTGATTATTGTGTGCATAAATCTCTAAATATTTATTCCGCAAAATGATGCACAACTCACCTATTCACCCCCATCTAGGTGATTTAGGTAGACCACTGAACACTTTCAATTAGTATCAAAGCGAGGTTGATCAATAAAAGGTTAACACCTTGATCAGATCTTACCAGTTGTCTTTTGAGATCTTCAAAGCATGGACAAGGCTAAAACGTTTGCCAAGATCCCATTGTGCACAAATAATAACTTTCCCATGTGGAAAAAAAGAATCAGATTTTTCATGGAAGGTGTGGATCCAAGGATCTTCATGATCGTTGAAGAAGGTCCTTACATTCCCATGACCGTCTCCACTATAGATCCAACTAAGAAAGTTCCCAAGAAATTGATGGATCTAGACAAAGATGAGATTGCACTTATTTCTTTAGTTAAGAAGGCCAAGAATATAATAGCAAGTGCAGTTGATGACTCCATGTTCCAAAACCTGATCCATTGCCAGTCTGCCAAGGAGATGTGGCAGTCCCTCGTCACCTTGATGGAAGATACAGAAGAAGTTAGGGATGATAGAAGATCCATTCTGAATCTGAAATATGAAGCCTTCTGACAAGGACACAAGGATACCATTGCTGACACTTTTGAAAACTTCTTCAAGATAGTCAACGACCTAAGGGTCTATGGCCGAGTCTTCCCAAACGTAGAACTAAATGATAAGTTCTTGAGATCCCTAACCAAAGAATGAGATAAGAAGGTTTGTGCTATCTGGTAATTTGGAAAGCTAGCAGAGACAGACCGGCAAAATCTCTTCAGGAAGCTTATGTCATATGAGCTCCAACTCAATACAAGAAAAGCTGAAGAAGAGAAGAGCAGGTCTACATCTAAGGAGAAGTCTGTTTCTCTCAAGGCAGACATCTCAAGGAAGTCCAAGGCTGCCTCTCCTGCCCCAACACCAGAAGTTAGTGAAGAAGAAACCTCGGAGCCAAGTACCTCCGGCTCAGAGCTATCTGAAGGAGAGTTCTCTATACTCTCACGTCAGTTCAAGAAATTCTTGAACAAAAAGAAGCAATGGAAAGGCAAGGATGCCTCCTATAGAAGATCACGACATGATGGTGATCGACACCGAAAAGGCTCAAGCAACCATGACAGGTATACTTCTAAAATGAACAAACATATTTCTACTGATATCATATGTTATTATTGTAATAAGGCAGGTCATGTCATCGCTGACTGCCCCCACAAGAAAAAGGATGGTGGAAGAAGAGAAGAGAAGAAATCTTCTTACAATAAGAAGAAAACAAAGAAGAGCCTAATAGCCAAGAAGGGAAAGACTCTTAGCGAATCCGACTCATCTGAGTCGAGTGAAGAAGAAGAAGTCTACTTCGAGCTTATGGCTCGGACTGAAGATGAATAAGAGCTCTAGTTCACTGGGAAGGTAAACTCTCACACTCCTCTTTTCGATTTTGATGTTTCTGAGCATGATAATGAGGACAGCTCTTCTGACGATGAGTCTGAACGCATGTCCCAGTACGATGAGTTAATCAAGTCTTACGATAAATGTCGATGAGTCGTGAAAACTCAAGCTAAAGAGATAAAGTCTCTAAAAGCTGAAGAGAGCACTTTGAGAGAGGAAGTCGCTAAGACCGACTCACTCATAGAAAAGTTCAATGCTGCCATTGAAGAATATAACAAGGCTCTCGAGCACCTAGACCTTAAGGAGAAAATCATAAAAGAACTGGAAGCGCAACTTGAAGCCGAAAAGTAACTTGTTGAAAGTTTCTCGAAGCCATAGACTGTTCTTCCATTCATTGCTGAATTCTCAGCTAAGGGCAAGGGTGCTGGGCTAGACCATGTAGAAGCTCCTAGTAAATCTTCTAGGAAGAATAAGGCTCAACGAAAGAATAAGGCCGCCAAGAAGGCTTTGGCCAAAGAGAAGGGGAAAGCCCCTCAAGATCAGACTTCTTTTAAGAAGGTCATATTTCCAACAAATGAGTTTGATCTTGACTCATCCTACGGTCACTTCACTAGGCCTACTTATGTGGAGCCCAAGTCTCGTTACCAAGGATGGACTCGCCCCAGAAACTTTAGTGAGTGTGTCTTTAAGACATCTTATGAAGAAGTCATTCTTCAGAGCTATGGCTCTTTCAATCATGGTCATAACATCAAGAAAGCACCATGGGTAAAGCCTATTGTGGAAAGGCCCCTAAAGGAGAAGAAATCATGTGATTGCCATCACCATGAAGTTCTTCCTCCAAGAATGCTGCCCCTGCTAGACCACAAACTCAAAAGGTCAGGCAGGAGAACATAAGACAAAGATACAACAGGTTTGACTGATGGTGCTGTGGCAGAATTGGTCACTTTGCCATCGACTGCTGGTTTAATCCCAGGAATTTTGTAACTCCTCATGTTAGCAATATGAGAAAGACAACTAATAATGCTAATACTCGTAGGGGGAGTGTTCAAACAAGAGACCAAGGACCCAAACGTGTTTGGGTTCCTCAGGCAAATTGATTTATAATTGCAGGTATATCCAAAGACCACCAAAATGCCTATATGGTATTTGGACAGTGGCTTCTCTTGCCACATGACCAGATAAGAAGCCTACTTAAGAACTTTTCTCCAGTCTTGAATGGGCCAAAGGTCATCTTTGGAGGTTCAGACCGAGGAATTATGAAAGGCTATAGTATGATCTCTAACGGTATAGTATCTTTCTCAGATGTGGCTTATGTTGAAGGATTGGAACTGAAAGATTTGGTTTTAAGATGTTCTAAACACCTAGAGGGGGGGGGGGTGAATAGGTTCAATTCTTTTTCTGACTTAGGCAGATAATTCTATCTAATTTAGCACTTTATTCAGCAGAAAATGCAACACATCATTCACATACACACATCATTCACAGATTGCACACTAGTTTTATAGTGGTTCCCCAAATGATGGGTACATCCACTTCCCCCCTTCTCCTATCTAACAGTGTACTAGATTCGGCCAAACTTCCTTCCTTCTTCTCAGAACGACAGATCTTACAGCTCAGAACCAAGACTGGTTCCTACAACTCAGAGTGAATCCACACTCCTACAACTCAGGCACAAGCCCTACCTCATCCTCTTCCAAAGGCCTACAACTCAGAGTGACAGCCCACTCCTACAACTCAGGCAAAAGCCTTACCTCAGCCTCTTTCACAGGCCTACAACTCAGGGAACAGATTCCCCTACCTCAGGCACTAAGCCCTACCCAAGCCTTTATAATTTAGGCTTACAACTCAGAGATGTAAATCTCCTACACTAAGATCTATTACAGATCCTACAAAAATTAATGATGAAAAGATAATGATGTCTTCAACCAGATGGAGAGAGAATTGGTTGAAGGCTTCTTGATCAGTTCTTGATAGAACTGATTACTTAAGGATCAACCTGTCTTAGCTTTATTCAATGCTTCTTGAATCTGAACAAAGTAGGGTTGATTTTCTTGGTGTTGGAGTTGATCTTTAATCAGCTTCCTTCAGAAATTAATCTGAATTCTTCTTCACACTTGATCTGAATTCTTCAGGCAGACTGTTTAGAATCTGCCTTCACTGGATGAGAACTTCTCTCCTTCTTGTTTTTCTCTCTCTACAATCTGTTGACTGTTTCTTCTTTCTCTTCTTCTGTACTCTCAATCCTTCAGAGATTATAATTGATTAGCTTGATTACCTTTTCTTTGTTCTGTATGTGTTGTTTTATCCGATTGTTGAGAGAGCATATCTATATATAGGCATCATCTATGGTAACCGGCTGTTCCAGTTTCAAACAGTCTTCTGACACCTCTGACATATGTGACAGCAATGTCAGTAATGACAGCTGTCAAGTCTCCAATTGTATTACTTCAGCCTTCATTGGACTTTGACTCAGCAGCAGAGAATGTCGAGTGAGTACTTCATATGTGTCGACACACATAGTCCATGTGTCGACACAAGTCTTGTTGTTGTCGCACAACTTCACTTTTACTTCTCGACACGGCTTCTGTGGAATGTGTCGACACAAGTTCTGTGTGTCAACACAAACACTTCTTGTCATGACAAAGTTGGTGTCAACAGAATTCTGGTGTGTGTCGACACAAGTTCTGTGTGTCGACATAGTCGTTGTCGACAGAATTCTGGAATGTGTTGACAGCTTCTTTGTGTGTCGACATAACTCCTGATAATGGCGACACAATCTGGCCCTTAGTGTCGACACAGCATTGTCGACAGATTTTCTGTGTCGACACAAATTCTGGGTGTCTACACAATCTGGACCTTGGTGTCAACACATCGTTGTCGACAGATTTTCTGTGTGTTGACACAAATTCTGGGTGTCGACGCAATCTGGCCCTTGGTGTCGACACAGCCATTCCCAAGTGTCGACACTAGTACTTAGAGAATTTTCCTTTCCATTTACTTAACCTGCATATGATAACTCAATACAACATCAAATACAACTTGATGCATATCATTGAGTTAGGTGAGGCTTCTCCAAATCTGGTATACATTTTCCAATGTACCCAACAATCTCCCCCTATTTGGAGAAGTCATAACCCTTAGTCAATGATATACATCACTTATAATAAAATTAATAATATGATGTATAAAAACATTCAATGACAGGGAAACATATAAACAAAACAAGTAAATAATATCATCACAGAATATGATACAACAAAAACAAGCATGAATCATTGTTTTGTTTAAACTTCACAAAAGTTTGTTGACAACAGATTACATGGAGTTTAAAACTGAAGATTATAATGTTATAAAAATCTAGTCAATTTAACCTAAGGCTGATCAGGCTACTTGATCACTATGCCTTTTCTAGACTGGACCCTTGCTTGTACTGGAGCTTCAGTATCTTCAGCTGGCTTCTTTCCTTTGAGATCCTTCTTCTTAAGTTCTTCAGTCTTAACTTTTTGCCTTTCAAAATAGTGATAAAGCTTGGGAAAGTATTTACTGGGCTCTACAACTGTAGCAGGTATTTTCCCAGCCTTGTGATCCCTTCTGAACTGATGCATCACATCTTTTCTTTCCAGATATTTGTTCCACTCAACTTCAGAATACCACTTGCCTCTATCATGCATTTTGTCTTTGACAGCTTGCCAGGCAGTGAGTATTATATTTCTGGAAGTTGGACTCCATCTTTCAAAATCAGGCTTCAGTTCAGCCTGCTCTCTAAACCTTTTCTTTGAGAGTTGAGCTTCTTTCTCTTTATTCAGTGATGCCTCTGACATTTCAACTTTCTCAATTATAACATTCTTAGTAGCCTCTGGAGGGCTATACATCTGTTGAACAAGTTGTTGAATTCCTTCAAAATTAGAAGGGGGTATATGATTTGAGCTACCTCCTGCTGACCCCCTTCAATTCCTACAGCTTGAATACCCGACTCAACTGTATTATCATCATCACATAGCGGTGGATATCCCAGAGTTGCTCTAATAGCATTTGTTATCCATTTAGCATGCTCTGAGCTAGCATTGACTATCACCCTCTCCCCCTTTATGACTTCTCTCTCAATATGATCTCTTAAGTCATCTTTTTGGAACCTAATCTGATTAAGTAGATAATTGGTTCCTTCTATATAATAAGCTTTAAAATTCTGTAGCTGAGCAGATATGATCTTCTGAGCGGCTTGAATGGCTGATTGGAAAGTGGCTAAATCTTCTTGAAGTTTCTTATCAAACTCTGACTTCTCTTTAGCCCTTTCCTCTGTTAATGTAGTTGCATTATTCTTTAACTCAGTAACAATCACATTATGTGATTCAGTAAGATTATCATTCATCCTAATTTGATTTTCTAGGACATATCCTTGCTTGACCACTATATCAATCCGTGTCCTTGCCTCTTGTTGCTGTTTTGCCAGATAAACTACAACATTACCTCCTTTATGAAAGCAATCTATCATCTCCTTCTTATTCTGGTTCACTTCAAATCTGGATGATTTTATATCTTGAGCCAGAGTGAATTGAAGGTCCTTATGGATTTCATCCATATATTTTTCCATGGCTGCTCTTTGCTCATCCATTTTAATTTGCAGAGCAACCAACAGTGAACTGAAATCAACTATTGGGGCTGAGGGTTGTGAGGTAGTCTGTAAAGCTTTCTTATAATTTGAGTTTTTCTTCTTGTAAACCATCAGTTTTCTCATCTTTGGTCTTAGTGCTTCTCCATCATCAGATTCAGAAGAACTTTCAAGATTCACGGTGTACTTTGGACTTGAGGGAAACTCCTTGTCAGTTCTTGGCAACTCCCCTTGAGTCCCTTGCTCCTCCCCCTCAGTTCTTGGCACTACTTCCTCAGTTCTTACTTCTTGTAAATCAGGAAATAATTCCTCAAGAGTAAATTCTTGTTGCAGTTGAACTGGAGGAACATCTGTATCTTGTACATTTAATGGAGTATCATCTAATGCAGATGTATTATCCATAGATACATCCTGTGCAGGGATGTTATCATGGTGTGTCTGTTCAACATCAGTTAGAAGCACAGTTAGTGTATCTGGCTCAGAATCTAGTATAGTTTGATTAATGTCATTTATTAACTTAAGAATAGTTTGAGTGGCTGTTTCACTCTCTAAGGCAGCTTGCTCTTTCTTAGGAGCACTTTCTGGAGGCAAGACCTCTTGTTGAGCTATTGAAAGTTCATTGGCTCCCCCTAGAGGAGGCACATCCTGAACTTTATCCAGTGGGATGGTGCTTTCTGGAATATACTCCCCCTGCATCTGACTATCATCTACATTCTTAGGAGCAGATGATTTCCTTATAGATTCTTGTTAGTCTTCATCTGAACTGAAGATTACTTGTTCTTCTGAATCACTAGAAGATTCAGGCTTCCTGGGGGTTATCTTTTTCTTTTGCAGTGGTGGTTATTTCTGTGGTGTAGAACCATCTTTTGTCAAAACTCTTTCCTACCTTGATAGTATTTTCATATCCATTCTTCTCATGTGATTTATTCCAGATCCAGTTGTGTGGTTTAGCACTTCAGGAATATTTATTGCCAGATACAGACTCAGTATTCTACCTAGATTAGGTTTCTTCAGGCTTTCCTTGATCATGTCAAAAATCACTGCAGACCAGTTAGTTTTTATTCTGAAAATAATTCTGGTCATCAAGCTGAACATATAAGCTGAGATCCTATCATGTCCACCTGGTTTGCAGAGAATTACTTTTCCCATAATCTCTGAGAGAAACTTTCCTTCTGAGTTCATTCCCTTCCTTTGCATTGATGATTCAATCTTAGTGGTGGGATCCAGGCCACACCATTGAAGAGCGTCTTTTGTTATTGAAGATGTCACTTCATCATATTCCTGAGTCCTAGGCAATTGGAGTGTCTTCCTCAGACGCTTTTGGGTAAGTTTCACCTTGCTTCCTTGAATTGATGACCTAATCTTCAATCCAGTTGAATCCAAGGTTGCTTTTGTATAGAATTCAAGAATTTCTGTCTTCTAGATCTTGGTAGATTCAGAAACTAGATATTATAAGTCATTTTCTTGGATTAGGGTTATCACATCTCTAATCTCAATCGTTGTACTTTCAAAAGCATTGCGAACTAACTCATAGCCTTCGTTGATGTTGGTCTCCAACTTTGGCGCCATTGGTGACGAGAAATTTGAGGAGAAGAGAGATGAAGGTTTATCGACTCAAAGATTTGGTCTCGAAAATGTTGAGAGCATAGTCGACAAAGTTGTTCTGTGACCTATTTATATGTTTGTCAACACGGAAGGTCAAAAGGCAGGGTAACAGATACTTAATGTGTCGACACTGTAGAGATTGTGTCAACACAGACTTCTAATGTCTCGACAGAGTTAGACAACACTATGTGTCGACACAGTTTGCGATGTGTCGACACAGACTTCTTAATAGTAGACTTTTGTATATGTGTGTCGACACAGACTTCTGTATGTGTCGACACAACTAACTAAATGATAGAACTTCTATGTATCGACACCAACCTCTGAGTGTCGACACCACTATCTCACCACTATTTTGTTGTGTCGACATAACTTACTTAAGTGTCGACACAAACTACTATATGTCGACACAGATATCCTTTTGTGTTGACATAAACTACTATATGTCAACATTGAATTACTTAGCCAGATTTATCAAGTTACTCTAGGTTTAACATGCCTAATTCAATTTTGAAATAATTGAATTTAGTTTCATCTAGTGGTTTAGTAAACATGTCAGCAATTTGATTATTTGTGTTGATAAATTCCAAACAAATATCTTCTTTTTCAACATGCTCTCTAATGAAGTGAAATCTTAATTTCTATATGCTTTGTTCTGCTATATGATACAGGGTTTTTAGCAATAGAAATAACACTTGTAGAATCACAAAATAGTGGAGTTCTACTTACCTTGAGACCATAGTCTTCAAGTTGATGTTGAATCCATAAAAGCTGAGCACAATAGCTACCTGCAGCAATATACTCAGACTCTGCAGTGAAAATTGCCACACTAGTCTGCTTCTTACTTCTCCATGACACCAATCTACCACGCAGAAACTGACATGTACCAGTGGTGCTCTTTCTATCTTCTTTGCAACCTGCAAAGTTTGCATCTAAAAAACCAGTCAGTAGAAAGTCTCTATTCTTAGGGTACCAAAGATAAAGATTAGTTGTGCCCTTAAGATATCTCAATATTCTTTTAACTGTAGTATAATGAGATTCTTTAAGGCTTGCTTGGTACCTAGCACAGACACATGTAGCATACATAATGTTTGGTCTACTGGCAGTTAAGTATAGGAGGGATCCAATTATCCCTCTATACAAAGACTCATCTACAGGTTTTCCTGCATCATCTTTGCCTAAAGGCATACTTGTCCCCATTAGAGTTCTCATGGTGGTGGATGACTCCATACCATATTTCTTAATTAACTCCTTGGTGAACTTAGACTGTGAAATGGACAAGCCATCATCAATCTGTCTTACTTGGAGTCCCAAGAAGAATTTGAGCTCACCCATACTGCTCATCTCAAACTTCCCTTGCATAAGTTTTGCAAACTTCCTACAAAGGTTGTTTTCTGTAGATCCAAAGATTATGTCATCAATATAAATCTGTACTAGGATCATCTTGCCCTTTGACTCCCTAAGGAATAGAGTCTTGTCTATTTTCCCCCTTGAAAATTTATTTTCAATGAGGAAAGTAGACAATGTTTCATACCAAGCCCTAGGGGCTTGTTTCAAACCATATAAGGCTTTCTTAAGTCTATACGCATAATCAGAATAAAGTGGATCAACAAAACCTGTGGGCTGATGAACATAGACTTCTTCTTTCAAATTACCATTTAGGAAAGCTGACTTGACATCCATTTGGTATACTTTGAAACCTTGGAAAACATCAAAGGCAAGGAATAGCCTTATTGCTTCCAACCTTGCCACTGGGGCAAATGTCTGATCAAAGTCAATGCCCTCTTCCTGTCTATAACCTTTGACAACCAGTGTTTCTTTGTTCTTCACTATGATGCCATTTTCATCTAATTTGTTCCTGTAGATCCACTTTGTCTCAATAATATTATGATCCTTTGGTTTTGGAACCAGCTCCCATACTTTACACCTTTTGAATTGATTCAGCTCCTCCTACATTGCATCAATCCAGTTGGAGTCTTGTATGGCTTCTTCAAATCTCTTTGGTTCCAACTATGACAGGAGACTTGAGCATAACACTGTGTTCATGTGTTTGCTTCTGGTTTGCATACCATGTTTGGGATCACCAATGATTTGGTGTGCTGGATGATCCTTTATATTCCTTATTTCTTGAGGCATTCTATCAGCAATTTGAACTTCTTCAATTTCTCCACCATGCTGAGCTTCATTGTTTTCAATGTCAGCTTGTGGATCTTGTACTCCCCCTGGACAACAACCATCATTTTCCACATCCTGCCTTGTAGTTTGGTCTTCATTAATGGTTAGCATGTCCAACTTTTCTTTTAAACCTGTTGATCTACAAGGATTTCTAGACAACTCATAGTTAATTAGCTCAGATTCATCAAACACTACATGAACAGATTCTTCTACAACTTGTGTAGTCAAGTTGTAGAACCTATATGCCTTACTGTTATTGCTGTACCCAACAAATATCCCATCTTGGATTTGGCAGCAAACTTAGTTAGGTGAGACTTGCCAGTATTAAACACATAACACCTGCTACCAAAGATCCTAAAGTAGGATATGTTTGGTTTTCTGCCCTTCATAATCTCATAGGGAGTCTTTTTGTGGTTCTTAGTTATAGATGCTCTATTGAGAACATGACAAGAAATATTTACTGTCTCAGCCCAAAAATATTCTGGGAGTGAAGTGTCACTTAGTAGAGTTCTACCAGCCTCAATAATAGTTTTATTCTTCCTTTCAACAATTCCATTTTGCTGAGGTGTTTTAGGTGAGGAGAATTCCTGATGAATCCCTAGTTCTTCACAAAACCTTGTCATACACTCAGACTGAAATTCAGTTCCATGGTCACTTCTGATTTTGACCACTGAATTGTTAAATTCATTATGAATTTGTTTAACAAAGATATTAAAGACAGTAGGGGTTTCAGATTTCTGCCTAAAAAAACCCATGTAAATCTAGAATAGTCATCTACTACCACAAAAGTATAGACTTTCCTACCTAGACTATGAACTGGCATAAGACCAAATAGATCCATATGTAAGAGGTACAAAAGCCTCACAGAGTCTTTGGTATAAAGACTACAAAAAGAGGATTTGGTCTGCTTGCCTTTTTGACAAGTTGAACATATACCCTCTTTTATGCACTTAAATTGAGGATCATTCCTCACTAACTCTAAACTATAGAGCTGACCTATAGTCTTATAGTTCAGATGAGCTAGCCTCTTGTGGCATTGGACACACTGAGATGCTTTCTCATCTACAACTAAACATACATGAGAGTTCATGTTTTTATAATCAAAATTTAAACAATAAACATTCCCTTTTCTATAACCAGAGAAGATCACCTTCTGATCACTTGTCCTTTTGATCTGACACCCATTCTTAATAAATGAAATGTCATACCCAAGATCACTCAGCTGACTTATGCTTATCAAGTTATGTTTCAAACCTTTTACATAAGCCACTTAAGTGACTGTTATAGAACTAGTAGAAATGTTACCATACCCTTTTATGATCCCTTATTCTGATCCACCAAAGATCACTTTGGGTCCAATCTCTATGAGAGTATAATCCTTTAACATTCTTCTTATTCCAGTTATGTGCCTGGAACATCCACTGTCCAGGTACCATATAGGGGTATGACAACTTGGATCCACCTGCAACAAATAAAATTAATTTACCTTAGAACCCCAATGTTTATTGGGTTCTAGGTTCAAGTTAGATTGAAACTTGATATTCTTACTAGCAGCCTTCCTCACAGGTAAGCTGACATTCTTCCTGACACTGGTGTTGTGCCAGTAATTCATGGCATAATGCCCTATCTTACCACGGCGCCAACAATTATATCTATTATACTTCTTTTTAGGTACAGTTTTAATAGCATTGCTGTCAGCTGTTCTTAACACTGTTGGTACAGTGGTTCTTTGCTTGAGTGCTGGAGCTACACCCTTGTCATTCAGAATATCAGGCTTACCATGACCATGTATGATATCATGATCATATCTATTAGTTGGCTGCCACACTTTTCTGAAGGAAATGGGGGGTTTGAAGGCTAGAGGCTGTATTGGGGCTTTGCCTTTTCTTTTGGAATTGGAAGCCCTTGCATTTCCCTCAAATCCCAATCCCGTCTTACCCTTTTTGGGAATAAAGTCATCAATTAAAGATAAGACTGATTTTGGCTTAGAGAATTTAACAACCAGATCTTTTCCTTCTGATGTTTGACTTCCAGACTTTTGATTTGATCATTCTTGAATGTAATAGTACCCATCTGAATAACAGTTATGTTTTTCAGTTTGGCTACTTCATTCATCTTTAGATCCAACATTTTTTCTGAATCTAATGCAGCCAGCTTAAGAGCAGTAATTTCCTTAGCCCGTGCTTTGTTAAGGATTATGCTTTTCTTAAGTGCTTGCAGCAGATCACCATATTCATCAATAAGTTAATGAACATCTCCTTCAGATTCAGATTCATCTACATCTCTTGATACAAATGCTTCTGATTCTGAACCAGTATAGTAATCAGAATCTATTGAAGAATTGTTTACCTTACTAGGTCCAGGCTGATCCTAGCACTGATCTTCTTCTGTCAAGGCCATCGGCCCTTTACAACAATGTTCTTCAATTCCATTTACTGAGTCCAGCAATTTCTAGAACTCAGCCTCTTCTGCATCCTCTTCAGTTGTAAATAGTCTTATGTATGCTTCAGCTTCAGCTTCAGCCTCAGAATCTGATGATGAAGAATCTGACCAGCTTTTTTGCTTCTTTGCAACAAAGGATTTCTCCATCTTGCCCTTGTTTTTTAGTTTCTTCTTATCATTAGATTCTTTCCTTTTGTCAGGACAATCAACTACCACATGTACAGGCCTGTTGCAGCAATAACAAACAATCTTAGTTGAAGATAATTTACTAGGTTTAGAGTTATACATGTCCTTCCTAGATGATTTCTTTTTCTGATAGTAATCATCCTTGGATTGTGAAGAGGATGGCTTGGATCTCCACTATTTCTTCTTCAAAAACCTTTGAAAATGTTTTGAGAAAGCTGCTAAGTTTTCATCAGAATTTGGACTATCTGATGTGTGACTGTCAGAACTTTCTGAAACTACTTCTGCAGCTTTCCTAGGAGGAGATGGAGACATCCTCCTATCCTTTCTTATAGCTTCAGTCTTGAAAGCCACTGACTTATCTCTGTAATCAACTTTATTACTTTTATCCTCCTCCTTTCTGACCATCAGCTGCATTTCATATGAAAGCAGTTTGCCAAATAATGTTGGAGGTGAGATTTCTGCTACTCTGGCCACTTCCCTAATGACACATATCTTGGTGTCCCAGTCCTTAGTTAATGATCTCAGAAACTTATCATTTAACTGATATGTGCTGAATACTCTTTCATATGACATCAGTTCATTAACTATTCTGAAGAACTTCTTGTAACATTCAGTTATGCTGTCTGTTTTAGTTTGTCTAAAACTTTCATACTCCTGATTCAGCATATACTTTCTGTCTTCTCTCACATCTTCTGAACCCTCCATGTACACAATAAGGGTTTCCCACATTTCTTTGGAGGTCTTGCAGTGAATCAAATTTTTGAATGTTGAATCATCTATAGAACTGACTATTATATTCTGTGCTCTCTTATCCATAGTAGACAAGATGATCTCATCCTTTATCATTTCAGAATACTCCTTTGGTGTCCTGAGATTTGCATCAAGAACTGAAACTTTCATTGAGATGAATGACCCTTATTTGGCTGTCATATAGATTTTTGGATCTGAAGCTTCCATAAACAGTCTTACTCGTTCTTTCCATATGCCAAAAATCTCTTTCCTGCATATAGGTAACTTCATGGAACCAAACTCCTTATGATTCTCAATGGAACCCATTTTGCCTAATAGATTTCTGCCTTGGAGATCTACTCAGACTGTTAGGTCTATTCTTTGAGTAACCTCCCTTTGATACCACTTGAAAGAATTGGTTTCAATATGTTTTAAACACCTAGAGGGGGGGGGGGTGAATAGGTTCAATTCTTTTTCTGACTTAGGCAGATAATTCTATCTAATTTAGCACTTTATTTAGCAGACAATACAGCACAACATTCACATACACACAACATTCACAGATTGCACACCAGTTTTATAGTGGTTCCCCAAATGATGGGTACATCCACTTTCCCCCTTCGCCTATCTAGTAGTGTACTAGATTCGGTCTAACTTCCTTCCTTCTTCTCAGATCGACAGATCTTACAGCTCAGAACCAAGACTGGTTCCTACAACTCAGAGTGAATCAACACTCCTACAACTCAGGCACAAGCCCTACCTCAGCCTCTTCCACAGGTCTACAACTCAGAGTGACCCCCACCCTACAACTCAGGCAAAATCCCTACCTCAGCCTCTTTCACAGGCCTACAACACAGGGAACAGATTCCCCTACCTCAGGCACTCAGCCCTACCTCAACCTTTATAATTTAGGCTTACAACTCAGTGATGTAAATCTCCTACACTCAGATCTATTACAGATCCTACAAAAATTAATGATGAAAAGATAATGATATCTTCAACCAGATGGAGAGAGAATTGGTTGAAGGCTTCTTGATCAGTTCTTGATAGAACTGATTACTTAAGGATCAACCTGTATTAACTTTCTTCAAAGCTTCTTGAATCTGAACAAAGTAGGGTTAATCTTCTTGGTGTTGGAGTTGATCTTTAATCAGCTTCCTTCAGAAATTAATCTGAATTCTTCTTCAGACTTGATCTGAATTCTTCAGGCAGACTATTCAGAATCTGCCTTCACTGGATGAGAACTTCTTTCCTTCTTGTTTTTCTCTCTCTATAATCTGTTGACTGTGTCTTCTTTCTCTTCTTCTGGATTCTCAATCCTTCAGAGATTATAATTGATTAGCTTGATTACCTTTTCTCTGTTCTGTATGTGTTGTTTTATCCGATTGTTGAGAGAGCATATCTATATATAGACTTCATTCATGGTAACCGGCTGTTCCGGTTTCAAACAGTCTTCTGACACCTCTGACAGATGTGACAACAATGTCAGTAATGATAGCTATCAAGTCTCCAATTGCATTACTTCAGCCTTCATTGGACTTTGACTTAGCAGCAGAGAATGTCGAGTGAATACTTCTTATGTGTCGACACACATAGTCCATGTGTCGACACAAGTCTTGTTGTTGTCGATATAGCTTCACTTTTACTTCTCGAGACAGCTTCTATGGAATGTGTCGACACAAGTCCTGTGTGTCGACACAAACACTCCTTGTCATGACAAAGTTGGTGTCGACAGAATTCTGGTGTGTGTCGACACAGTCTTTGTCGACAGCATTCTGGAATGTGTCGACAGCTTCTCTGTGTGTCGACATAACTCCTGATAATGTCGACACAATCTGTCCCTTAGTGTCGACACAGCATTGTCGATAGATTTTCTGTGTGTCGACACAAATTCTGAGTGTCGACATAATCTGGCCCTTGGTGTCGACACAGTGTTGTCGACAGATTTTCTGTGTGTCGACACAAATTCTGGGTGTCGACACAATCTGGCCCTTGGTGTCGACACAACCATTCCCAAGTGTCGACACTTGTACTTAGAGAATTTTCCTTTCCATTTACATAACCTGCACATGATAACTCAACACAACATCAAATACAACTTGATGCATATCATTGAGTTAGGTGATGCTTCTCCAAATGTAACGCCCTGAAACTCAAAGGAGCGAAGGGGGACGTTTTGAGCCAGTTTGGGTTCTGGCTACAGGCACACGGCCTGGGACACGGGCATGTCCCAGGGCGTGTCAAGCCTGTGTCGACACTGAGACGGGAAGTCGACACTTTGGTCTCGACATTGTGTCGAGACTCGGCACACGGCCTGCGACACGGGCGTGTCGTAGGGCGTGTCGACCCGTGTCGACACTTAGCCGCGAAGTCGACACTCTGCTTCGACGAAGTGTCGAGACATGGCACACGGCCTGCGACACGGGCATGTCGACCCGTGTCGACACTTGCCCCGGGAAGTCGACGCGTTGGTCTCGACATTATGTCGAGACAAGGCACACGGCCTAGGACACGGGCGTGTCCAAGGCCGTGTCATCAGGTCGACGATCTTCGCTCGACGAAGTGTCGAGTGTCGAGACCGTGTACACGGCCTGGGGTCCAGGTGTGTTGAGGTGACACGGGTAAGGACACGAGCGTGTCCTAGAACCCGTGCAGTGCTCGGGTTGATTTCGGAAAAAATGATGGGGGTACACTGCCGGCCACACGGCCGTGTCAGGTGGAACACGGGCGTGTCAGCTCGAACACGGGCGTGTTTAATACCCGTGTGTTGTTCCAGGTGATTCGATTTTGACGGTGAATGAGGCACACGGCCCTGGACACGGGCGTGTGCCAGGCCGTGTTCGGTCCAGATTGGGCATTTCAGTCCCGAATCAAAGCCGTTTGTTTCCTTATTTTGAGATCCAACGGCTGGGGGTTGTTCCTGAAGGGATATACCCGGGATTGGACTTAGAAACCCTCACGTTTCATGAGTGGTTAGCTTTCTAAAACCTTAGAGAAAGTAGAGAGCCAAGGAAGGAAGAAGGAGCTATATCCGGCCATTGGAGGAGTTTCGGAGCTCCGAATCGCGAGCCGACTCTGGATCCACGGAGGCAAAGCTAGTGCAGTGCTTTTCGTCCGTTTACTTTTCAATGGCGCCAAAGAGGAACGCTAGGGTAACGATCCTCATCTTGAGCATGAGTAGCTCTCTTTATTTGCATAGGAAGCCCGCTCTCGCGAGTTTGCGGAGAGTTGGAGGCGTTCCTTCGGGTAGATATGTGAAGTCCCCGTTGTTTAGAGTCCGTAAGCGAGAACGGACATAGGCATGCTGTGTGAAGCCTACCCGGACATGTTGGTCTGGATCGGTGATGTTGCATTGCATAAATTCCAGAGAATACTCCGTGCTATAAACTGTTTTTCGGGTTTTCTACGCGGTAGATTGCAGCAGGGAGCCTTAGGGATTAACCCAAAGGTGCACCCGGAAAACTGGGCGGATGCGAGATCTTGCCAACTTGGTGGCCTGAGAGCCAGCTTGAACATAATCAGGTTATGTGAAATGTGATGGAAATGGGACTCGGGAGAAGTTTGACCTGCGCATATGGTTTAAATTACCGTTGCGGGCGCATATGGTTTAAATTACCGTTGCGTTGTGAGCACGGGTTAGATGGAACCGTACCCGTTATATGTCGTTCGGATTAGAGCCGTTGGCATAGATGAGAGTCTTCGGCGGTCTATGGTTTTAATTACCGTGACCCATGCCGGGAAGACGAACTGCTCATTGTTTGGCCGTCCAAAGGGGATGGCGGTGAGCCTGCAGACTTAGACTGCGTTCACCGAGAATGTGCCCTGAGTGCATGGGGTGTGTGGCCGTTGAGCCTACGCCTGTGATGAAATGATTATTGCCTTATTTCTCGCTTATGCTAATGAAATGCAGGGAAGGAGCATCGCCGCCCTGAGTTGGGGGCGGGGTCGTTATAATTTGGTCAGCATTGCTGACCGTTGCCTTGTTTTGCCACCGTGCGGTGGTTTGTTGCTTGCAGGTGCAGCTGGACCAAGCGGTCAATAGCGAGCTAAAGCCCGAATGCGAAGCCGGCCCTTGAAGGCCTAATTGGAAGTGTTTACTGCTTTATTCATGTGTGACCGGCCTGCGTGCCGTGGTTTGTAAAACACATAATTTGAAGTGAAACATTTTGTAAGGCCTTAAGGCTTATTTTGGGTATTTTGTATAACATTCCTATTTTGTATTAGTGGACATTCATGCTTTAATGCTGGGTTCTTTGTTACAACTTTTTAAACTGCTTCCGCTAGAATGCTCTGTGTAGGACGTTGATTGGTTGGATGGTTTCCATAAGTAACCACCCGGTCTGTCTGTAGTATATGGCGTCGGGCCCCGGCCGGATCTACTGCTATATGCTATCCGACGGATAGGGGGTGTTACAATTTGGTATCAGACTCCTGGTTTTGGTCGGGCTTAAGCTGAATTCGTGGACGAATTCTTTTTAAGGAGTGGTGAGCACCTCGTGTGCGTCATCGTTATAACGGTAAAAGAACCCATGAATGTCCACTTAGGAATGAAAATACTCGTGTTTGAGGAACCTGCGTGTTCCTATAATTGCTATTTGCAATTTATTTGGTCGCTTAACGGTGTTTTGTACCACTATAGGTGACCAGAAGTGGTGTTGGGCCGTCAGAACGCCGAGTTTCTGAGGCTAGTAGTGCACCGGATGTTGCTCCTGCAACACCTCTATCGGCTGAGAATATTCGATTGGTGGCTGAAGCGGTGTTGGCCATGATAAATGCGCAGCCTGCAAGGCAAACGCAGCAGCCCGCTTCTGTGATGGAGCAGGAACCTCTTCAAGAGGCCGAGCCGAGGAGAGTGGAGCAAGTGGTTGTTTAACCGGTGGTGCCAAGGAGGGCAACTGAGAGGCAGCTGAAACATGTAATGAGCTTTAACCCTCCGTTATTCTTGGGGTTGGGAACCCCATCTCAGGCTGAAGACTGGCTCTCCAGGGTGAAGAGAGTCATGACAGCGATGGAGACGGAGGAGTGGCAAATGACTACCATCGCTACGTTCCTTCTGGACGGTGAAGCGAGAATGTGGTGGGAAGGTTTGGAGCTGCACCTATTGAGAGGTAGACAACTTGGTGATGTCTCGATGGAAGAGTTCTCGAGGTTATTCTTGGCCAGATACCTCCCTTCGACGCAGAAGATAGCGTTGGAGAACGAATTTCTGAAGTTGGTTCAGGGTGAGAAGAGCGTGGATGAATATCTCCATGAGTTTACTCGTTTGAGTCGATATGCTAGCTCCACCATCGTGGATGAGGAACGCAAGACTAATCGATTCTACGAAGGCTTGCGAGATGAGTTGAGATTACTACTCTCGGGGCCAATGACGTAGGGTTTCTTAACCTTGGTCAACACGGCCCGGTCCTTGGAGAAGGACATGAAGAATGTGCAGGCAAAGAAAATCTTGGGCGAGAAGAAATCTGGGTTCAAAGTGCCGACTACTTCAAAATTTGGCTATCAAAGATTCTTTAAGAAGCATAGGACTTCGGGTCCAGCTCCTTCTGGTGCTTCTGGGGCGACTACGAGTCGGACCCCGGGCGCGTGTTTTACTTGTGGAAAGACGGGGCACTTTGCCCGTGATTGTTGGAGCGGGCGTCCTAAGTCCGAGAGATGGCCGGGAGCTACTTATGAAGAGAAGGGAAAGGCGGTGGAGTCGACCGCATCCCATTATGCTCCGGCCCAACCAAGGGTCTACAATCTTAGCCAACAGGAGGCCATCAAACAAGCTGATGTGGTGACAGGTACGGTTTAATTTATAGCAAGTCAATTTCTTTAAATACTTGTTATGCACATATTACCTTACCACTGCTTGTTTAGGATTTGTATTGATTTGTGAAAATCCGGCACAGGCACTCTTCGATACGGGAGGCTCACACTCCTTGTCAGAAGGATTTATATCACGCATCGGAGTCCCTTCTTCAATGGCGAAGGATAAGTTGGATGTGTTGTTGCCCAATGGGTGTTCGATGTGAGCGGATAAGATCTGCGATGTTAAGCTTCGTATAGGGAATCAGGAGTTCGATCTGCAGGCGTCTTTACTTCCGTTGGTGGAGTTTGACGTCATATTTGACATGGACTGGCTCTCGGAGCAGCAGGCCCATATAGATTGCGGTAGCAAGGAAGTCAAGCTGGGAGCAAGTCGTGAGACGACTTTTACGGGCTTAAAGGGGTCGAGCAAGACGTTGATGTCTGCTCTTCAGGTGGTGAAGGCGGTTCATGCCGGAGCAGAACTGTTCTTTACACTAGTGGAGGTTACAAAGCCGAATCCCGCATTGGATTGTATTTTAGTGGTATCGGAATACCCTGATGTGTTCCCCGCAGATCTCCCTGGAGCCCCGCCTCAACGGGAGATAGATTTTACGATCGAGCTAGTGCCAGGTGCAAAGCCTGTGTTATGATCTCCTTATCGGCTAGCGCCTAAGGAAATGGCGGAGCTGAAAGTTCAACTACAAGAGTTGTTGGAGCAAGGGTATGTGCGCCCGAGTTCTTCACCTTGGAGCGCACCGGTCCTCTTTGTTAAGAAGAAGGACGGAAGCTTGAGGCTATGTATTGATTATCGGGAGCTAAACAAGCTGACGGAGAAGAACAAGTACCCGATCCCTCAGATTGATGATCTCTTTGATCAGTTAGTTGGGTCGACGGTGTACTCGAAGTTGGATCTCAAGGCTGGGTACTATCAGCTGCGAATAAGGGAGAGTGATATCCCGAAGACGGCGTTTAGTACGAGATACGGGCATTATGAGTTTACGGTCATGCCGTTTGGGCTGACTAATGCGCCGTCAGTGTTCATGGATTTGATGAACAGGACTTTTAGGGAGTACTTGGACCATTTTGTGATCGTCTTCATCGATGATATTTTGGTGTACTCGCAAAGTGAGGAAGATCACTTCAAGCATCTTCATTTGGTATTGGAGACGCTAAGGAGAAATCAGTTGTATGCCAAGTTCTCGAAGTGCGAGTTTTGGCTGTCCTCAGTGGCGTTCCTCGGGCATATAGTGAGTGGAGAGGGTATTGCTGTGGATCCGACGAAGATTATTGCGATACGGGAGTGGCCTGAGCTTGTTACGGTAGCGGAAGTCCGGAGTTTTCTGGGGCTTGTCGGCTATTATAGGCGCTTCGTAGAGAACTTCTCGCGGATAGCTTTGCCTCTCACTACTTTGACGAGGAAGGAGCATAAGTTCGTTTGGACGTCGGAGTGCGCGCGAGCTTTTGAGGAGTTGAAGTGTCGGTTGACCACGGCTCCTGTGCTGAGTTCGCCATGTGGGACCGAAGGCTATGAGATTTATAGTGATGCTTCGGGCAGCGGTTTGGGTTGCGTGCTACTGCAACATGGAAGTGTAATAGCTTATGGCTCGAGACAGCTAAAAGTGCATGAGAGGAATTATCCGGTCCATGACTTGGACTTAGCGGCCGTGATTTTTGCCTTGAAGCTGTGGAGACACTATTTTTACGGTTTGAAGATTGATATCTACACCGATTACAAGAGCCTAAAGTATCTTATTGATCAGAAGGATCTGAATATGCGGCAGCGTAGATGGATGAAGTTCTTGGGGGACTATACATTCAAGATCCAATACGTGCCTGGTAAGGGTAATGCGGTTGCGGACGCGTTGAGTCACCGAGCCCCAGCTCAAGCCAATTGGCTATCGGTGCACGATGAGCGGTTGGTGCGAGAGTTGGAGGCGTTGGAGATTGTTTGTGTGGATGGACAATCAAGAACTGAAGCAGTTCTGAATTGGACTGAAGTCCAATATGACCTACCTGATCGTATTCTGCAGGCTTTGGATATGGATGCTCATATGAAGCAGTTCATGGTAGAGGCTCTGGATGGGTCAAATTCCCAATTCGTCGTGGAGGATGGATTACTTTGGAAGGACGGTCGTCTGTGCGTCCCAAGTGTGGGCAATTTGCGGGTGGAGTTGTTGTACGAGGCACACCATACCAAGTACTCGATTCACCCGGGGAGCACGAAGATGTACCGTGATGTGAAGAAACTGTTTTGGTGGCCGGGTTTGAAGAAGCATGTGGCGCTATATGTAGCAAAGTGCGAAACTTGCGCCTTGGTAAAGGCGGAGTGCCAATAGCTGGGAGGATTTCTTAAGTCCTTGCCTATTCCGGAGTGGAAATTTGACGACATCTCTATGGACTTTGTGCACGATTTGCCAAGGTCGCAAAAGGTGAACGACGCCATTTGGGTGATCGTGGATCGGTTAACGAAGGTGTCGCATTTTATTCCGCATAGGAAGGAAGATCCGGTGGAGAAGTTGGCAAAGCTTTATGTGGATAACATAGTACGGCTTCACGGTGTGCCCCGCAACATCGTGAGTGACCGAGATGGGCGGTTCACGTCCAATGATTGGAGGCTAGTGCAGCAAATGTTGAGAACAAAGCTGAAATTCAGCACAGCCTTCCATCAGCAAACTGATGGGCAGACCGAGAGGGTCAATAGAACCATGGAAGACATGCTCCGCATGTGTGTATTGGATTTTGGAAAGCAATGGGAAGACCACCTTTATTTGGTGGAGTTCGCCTACAATAATAGCTACCAAGCGAGCATTCAGATGGCGCCTTTCGAGGCCCTATATGGTAGAAAATGTCGTACACCATTGTCTTGTTTAGAAACGGGTGAGTCAAAGTTGTATAAGCGATCGGAAGTGGAGGATGCTACTTCTTTGGTGAGAACCATTCAGGAGAGGTTGCTTATCGCTCAGGACCAGCAAGCAAAGTACTATAATGCCAAGCACAGGAATGTGGAGTTCACGGTGGGCGATTATGTATACTTAAAGATCAAGACGTTCAAGGGTGTCTCGCGGGTGCGGCGATTGAAAAAGCAAAGCCCGAGGTACCTTGGACCGTTTGAGGTTCTGGAGCGAGTTGGCGAAGCGGCCTATCGGTTGAAGCTTTCAGTGGAGCTCAGTGGATTACATGATATATTCCATATTTCGGTACTTCGAAAGGCGGTGCAAGAGCCAACACAAGTGATCGCGGTCAATCAAGTGCCGGTGGATAGTGGGCTAACGACAAAGGTGAAGCCCGTGCGGATCGAGGACTCGGAGGTCAAGCGGCTACGTAATAAAGAGATCAGGATGGTCAAGGTCCGGTGGGACAATTGCGGTCGTGAGGAGCTCTCTTGGGAGCTGGAGCAGACTATGCTTGACGAATATCCGGAGTTGTTCCGCTCAGGTACAAATTTTGGTTTTGTACATGTCTTTCCTTTATGTAATTTCGTGGACGAAATTCTTTTAAGAGGGGGAGAGTTGTAATGCCCCGAAACTCAAAGGAGCGAAGGGGTCGTTTTGGGCCAGTTTGGGTTCTGGCTGCAGGCACACGGCCTAGGACACGGGCGTGTCCCAGGGCGTGTCAAGCCTGTGTCGACACTGAGACGGGAAGTCGACACTTTGGTCTCGACATTGTGTCGAGACTGGGCACACGGTCTGCGACACGGGCGTGTCGCAGGGCGTGTCGACCCGTGTCGACACTTAGCCGCGAAGTCGACACTCTGCTTCGACGAAGTGTCGAGACATGGCACACGACCTGCGACACGGGCGTGTCGCAGGGCGTGTCGACCCGTGTCGACACTTTCCCCGGAAAGTCGACGCGTTGGTCTCGACATTGTGTCGAGACAAGGCACACGGCCTAGGACACGGGCGTGTCCAAGGCCATGTCATCAGGTCGACGATCTTCGCTCGATGAAGTGTCGAGTGTCGAGACCGTGTACACGTCCTGGGGTCCAGGCATGTTGAGGTGACACGGGTAAGGATACGGGCGTGTCCTAGAACCCGTGCAGTGTTCGGGTTGATTTCGGGAAAAATGATGGGGGTACACGGCCGGCCACACGGCCGTGTCAGCTGGAACACGGGCGTGTCAGCTCGAACACGGGCATGTTCAATACCCGTGTGTTGTTCCAGGTGATTCGATTTTGACGGCGAATGAGGCACACAGCCCTAGACACGGGCGTGTGCCAGGCCGTGTTCGGTCCAGATTGGGCATTTCAGTCCCGAATCAAAACCGTTCGTTTCCTTATTTTGAGATCCAACGGCTGTGGGTTGTTCCTGAAGGGATATACCCGAGATTGGACTTAGAAACCCTCACTTTTCATGAGTGGTTAGCTTTCTAAAACCTTAGAGAAAGTAGAGAGCCAAGGAAGGAAGAAGGAGCTATATCCGGCCATTGAAGGAGCTTCGGAGCTCCGAATCGCGAGCCAACTCCGGATCCACGGAGGCAAAGCTAGTGCGGTGCTTTTCATCCGTTTACTTTTCAATGGCGCCAAAGAGGAACGCTAGGGTAACGATCCTCATCTTGAGCATGAGTAGCTCTCTTTCTTTGCATAGGAAGCCCGCTCTCGCGAGTTTGCGGAGAGTTGGAGGCGTTCCTTCGGGTAGATATGTGAAGTCCCCGTTGTTTAGAGTCCGTAAGCGAGAACGGACATAGGCATGATGTGTGAAGCCTACCCGGACATGTTGGTCTAGATCGGTGATGTTGCATTGCATAAATGCCGGAGAAGACTCCGTGCTATGGATTGTTTTTCGGGTTTTCTACGCGGTAGATTGCAGCAGGGAGCCTTAGGGATTAACCCAAAGGTGCACCCGAAAAACTGGGCGAATGCGAGATCTTGCCAACTTGGTGGCCTGAGAGCCAGCTTGAACATAATCAGGTTATGTGAAATGTGATGGAAATGGGACTCGGGAGAAGTTTGACCTGCGCATATGGTTTAAATTACCATTGCGGGCGCATATGGTTTAAATTACCGTTGCGTTGTGAGCACGGGTTAGATGGAACCGTACCCGTTCTATGTTGTTCGGATTAGAGCCGTTGGCATAGATGAGAGTCTTCGGCGGTCTATGGTTTTAATTGCCGTGACCCATGCCGGGAAAACAAACTGCTCATTGTTTGGCCGTCCAAAGGCGATGGCGGTTAGTCGACAAACTTAGACTGCGTTCACCGAGAATATGCCCTGAGTGCACGGGGTGTGTGGCCGTTGAGCCTACGCCTGTGATGAAATGATTATTGCCTTATTGCTCACTTATGCTAATAAAATGCAGGGAAGGAGCATCGCTGCCCCGAGTTGGGGGCGGAGTCGTTATAATTTGGTCAGCATTGCTGACCGTTGCCTTGTTTTGCCACCGTGCGGTGGTTTGTTGCTTGCAAGTGCAGCTGTACCAAGCGGTCAATAGAGGGCTAAAGCCCGAATGCGAAGCCGGCCCTTGAAGGCCTAACTGGAAGTGTTTACTGCTTTATTCATGTGTGACCGGCCTGCGTGCCGTGGTTTGTAAAACACGTAATTTGAAGTGAAACATTTTGTAAGGCCTTAAGGCTTATTTTGGGTATTTTTTATAACATTCCTATTTTGTATTAGTGGACATTCATGCTTTAATGCTGGGTTCTTTGTTACAACTTTTTAAACTGCTTCCGCTAGAATGCTCTGTGTAGGACGTTGATTGGTTGGATGGTTTCCATAAGTAACCACCCGGTCTGTCTGTAGTATATGGCGTCGAGCCCCGGCCGGACCTACTGCTATATGCTATCTGACGGATAGGGGATGTTACACCAAATCTGGTATACATTTTCCAATGTACCCAACAGGAACACAATCTAATAAGCATAAGCCAACTCTGCGATAAAGGATATATTGTTGAATTTCATGCTGATAAGTGCTTGATAAAATCTGTTGACAATATGGAAACGATTCTATCAGACACTCGAAGCAGAAATATATTTTGTTTAAACTTCATTTGTATAGACTCTTCTACACCAGTGTGTTTTATGACTAAAGATAGTGCATCTCTTGGTGACAAATGACACAAGAGATTAGCACATATTAATTTCAAAACTATTAATAAATTATTTTAACTGAATTTAGTACGCGATGCCCCAAATGTCAAGTACGTCAAAGATAGACCTTGTCACGCATGCGTAAAAGGCAAACAAACAAGGGCTACCTTTAAAAGCGTTATTGGCAAAGATTCTAACAGATGTTTACATCTGCTTCATATGGACTTGTTCGGTCCACTGCAAGTTAGAAGTTTGGGAGGTAAGGATTATACTTTGGTAATTGTTGATAATTACTCGCGCTTTGTGTGGGTTTTCTTTCTGAAACACAAGTCAGATACCTTCAACATCGTTACTAATTTTGTCAGGCAGGTCCAGAATGAATACAACTGTTCTGTAGTCAAAATCAGAAGTGATAATGAAATAGAGTTCAAGTCTGGATCCATAACAGAAATCTATGAAAGCTTGGGTATCTTTCATGAGTTTTCCTCTCCTTATACTCCTCAACAGAACAGAGTGGATGAGAGAAGGAATAGAACACTCATAGAGGCCTACATGACCATGTTGAGTGATGCTTCACTTCCAGAATATTTCTGGGCTGAAGCCATCAACACTGCATGCCACATGCAAAATCGAGCACTCATAAATAAGAACCATAAAAAGGCACCTTACGAACTTCTAAAGGGCAGGAAACCGACTGTCTCACATTTTAGAATTTTTGGTTTTAAGTGCTTCATGCTTAACAATGGCAAGTATCATACTTCCAAATTTAGTGAAAAGAGTTTTGAAAGTATTTTTGTACGGTATAGTAGCCATATTAAGGCATATAGGATATTTAATAGAAAAACTCTGGTTGTAGAAGAATCCATACATGTTGTATTTGATGAGACGAGTTTACTGCAAGGCAACTCTTCTAGTGTGTTCATCGAAGATGCAGGTACAAAGTTGAATGAACTTAACTTGGAAGAACCGTTTGAAGATAAAGGTGAAAAGTTCATCAAGATCACAACTCCAGCCCCGATTGGAGAGGTTGATGATGAAGATGAAGAAATCGTCCAAGTTGATGAAGTCACTCCGGTGATTGAAGAAGTAGTTCCATATGCAAGGACTCTAGAGCTTAGACATCTGAAGGATCACCCAATGGACCAAATCATAGGAGATCCCCTGGATGGTGTCAGAACTCGTAGAGGTGCAACTAATGAGAATTTATATTTAGGTTTTCTCTCACAGGTTGAACCAAAGAAATTTGAGGAAGCAAACTCAGATGCATCTTGGATAATGTCGATGAAAGAAGAACTAAATCAGTTCAAGCGTTGCCAAGTATGGAAACTTGTTCCAAGACCCAAAGGTAAGAATGTCATTGAGACAAAATAAGTCTACAAGAACAAGATGGACGAGGATGGAACGATCATAAAGAATAAAGCCAGACTCTTTGCCAAAGGATATCGTCAAGAAGAAGGAATCGACTTTGAACAGACGTACGCTCTAGTGGCAAGGCTGGAGGCAATCAGGTTATTCCTAGCATATGCTGCTCTTAAGGGCTTCACCGTCTATCAGATGAACGTGAAGTCTGCCTTCCTTAGTGGTGACATAAATGAAGAGGTATATGTTGAACAACCTTCAGGTTTCGTTGATTCTAACTTTCCCGATTATGTTTATTTATTACATAAAGCTTTATATGGTCTGAAACAAGATCCTCGAGCTTGGTATCAGACGTTGTTTAGTTTTCTTCTTGAGAACAAGTTCACAAGGGGAAGATAGATAAGATATTAATTCTTAGGGAAATAAAAAGTAAGATTTTGATAGTGCAAATCTATGTCAACGACATTATTTTTGGCTCTACTGACGAAAACCTCTGCAAGAAGTTTTCTAAACTTATGGAAGGGTAGTTCGAAATGAGCAGTATGGGCGAGCTAAAGTATTTCTCAGGGCTTCAGGTGAAACAATCTGAAGATGGAATTTTTATCTCGCAGACTAAGTTCACCAAAGAGCTAATTAAGAAATTCGGAATGGAGAATGCAACCTCTATGAGGACTCCAATGGATTCAGCTGTGTCTCTGGACAAGGATGAGAAAGGGAAACCTTTTGATGAAACCAAGTACAGAAGCATAATTGGATCCTTGCTCTACCTCACTACCAGTAGGCCAGACATAATGTTCTCAACATGTGTCTGTGCTAGATTTCAAGTGAACTCTAAGGAATCTAACTATGCTGCTGCAAAGCAGATTTTGAGATATCTTAAAGGTACACCAAATCTTGGCTTATGATACCCAAGAAGTAATGATAGCGAGCTAATTTGTTTTTCAGATGCAGATTTTGCAGGTAGCAAAGACGACAAGAAAAGCACTTCCGGGACTTACCAATTCCTTGGAAGAAGGCTCATTTCCTGGAGTAGTAAGAAGCATAACGGTGTAGCAATCTCAACAGCTGAGTCAGAGTATATCTCTGTAGGCAGTTGTTGTGCACAGTTGCTACGGATAAAGAACCAATTTGAAGACTATAACATGAAGTTTCAGAACATTCCATTGTTTTGCGACTCCTCCAGCGCGATTGCAATAGCCAACAACCCAGTCTCTCACATCCGGACAAAGCACATAGAGCTGCGGTACCACTTCATCCGGGAGCATGTGGAGCATGGGGACATTGATCTATAATATGTCCCAACAGACAGGCAGATTGTAGTCATTTTCACGAAGCCGCTGGACGAGACCAAGTTCTCGTTCTTCAAAACAGAACTTGGAATGCTCAACAAAGAAGATTAGAGAAGGTGGACTCATAAAAAGGCTTAGAGATCAAGAAATCAGTCAAAAGTTGCAATTTATTTTCAAATTCTAACTTTATGACTCGAGTAAGACTAGACTACTCGAGAAAAAGTAAGTCACTCGAGTGAGTAACTACTCGAGTACCTCCTCAGCCACTCGAGTAAACTTACTCGAGTGCTCCGCAACCTACTCGAGTACTATGTTTCCACTTGAGACGCATAAAGACTTCACTCGAGTACTTCAGTATTATCACTCGAGTACTTCCAAGTTTTTTACTCGAGTGCTATCCTCATTTCACTCGAGTACTTCTGATTCACTCGAGTACCAGAAGACTCTTTCTCAACTTCGATTCAAATTTCTTTATTCGCAACCTGAGGCTTATGCCGCCCTTTACAAGGTATGTTAAGCTTTATTTTATTTCGTAATCATCATAAATTAGGGTTATATAAATAGAAAAGTCCGGAATTTCTTTTTCTACACGAATCAAAATTCCTTCACTTGAGTAAGCCGAAAGACTCTTCGTCTTCCGCCGACAGTTGTAGAGCCCTTGCCTTCTTCATCCCCGCAGAAGCTTTCTCTCAAATCTCTTGTTCAATGGCGTCGCCGTCTAAGATTGGAATAGGTTCAGAACTTGTCGCCGCAGGGATAGCCGATTTATCCGACGATTTCAAGAGTCTACTCATCCTTCTCGACACTGCCAGCCTGACTTTTATTCTACAACAGCCGTGCAAGATATTGTTTCCAGCGGTCGAAGAGTTCTTCAAAAATATTAAGGTGAAGAGAAACAGGAAGGTTCTTAAGTCTAAAGTAAAAGGAATCAAGATCAAACTCACAAAAACCTCTGTTTCAACTCTTCTCTGACTTCCAGTCACTGATGAAGAAGAGCATCTTGGTCCCGAGGAGTCTGACAGAACATGTATGTTTTGTGATGTTTCTCCATATGTCCTCACTATCAAAAGATCAGGACTCAACCCAGAAGGAAAACTGTTGGTCGACATCATTGGGAAGATACTTCTGTGCAAGACAAGTTCAATCAGAGATATTTCACTCAGCATGTTTGACATCATGCAAGCTATTATCTGCAGGAAGAGATATCAATTTGGTATGTTTATTCTAGACAAAATTAGAGAAAGCATCAAGGCACCAAATTATGCAAGGATTATCTCCCTTCTGCTACATGAGATCAATCCTGAGGTGTTCAACTTCTCCAAAGGGACCATTCTACATCACATGAAGAAAGTATCCATCTTATCAATTCACAGGTGGGAGTTGAAGTTACAGAACCCTCTCAATCTGCCAGAGCCCATGATCAGCCATCTATAGAGGACAGGACCCCATCTCCCTCTCCACCTCATGTTGCTAGCATATCTGGTGCAAATGTTGAGGGGGAGCCTGCTCCTTCTGTTCCAGAAGATAGATTCCATACTCCACCAGTTGATACTTCTTTACCTCCATCCACTTCTAAAGAAGTTCCAACAGATGCTCAGATCCAAGAAACCCTTCTCTCCACTGAAGCAACAATCAATGAGATGATTGAAGAACTCTCTTCTGAAGAACCTCGTCCCCCACTTCAAAAAGAATAAACTACTGAAGCATCCAAGCAGCCAACTCCAGTACCATCTCCTACTCATACTCCTCCCAGATCTCCTGTTCCGTCTCCTCAATCCCCTATTCATCACTCTCCTGCTGCTGACAAAGAGTAGGTTGAAACCATTTTAATTTTTGATGAGCCAGAACAGTCACCTGAACCAGTTGAAGCTCCATTGAAGAACTTGGACTTCCCTATCCCCACCTTCATCACTGAAGAAGGGGATGCCCTGATACATACCACCAGAGCTGAGAGCTCAGTCACTGTTGAAGAAATTGCCCCATGGTTTGCTCCTCCTCCTCCAGTTCCTTCTACATCTACTGCTGCTCCTCCTGTTGCCAATGATCTTATGGGTATGTTTGTTCAACTACTACAAGAATAAAGAAAATATTTTGATGATTCATTCAAAGCTGTCACTGAGAAAGTCACTGCTCTTGAGCAAGAGATTAGCAGAGGCTTTGTTGAGATTCAACATAATACAGATCAATTAAGACATCTATTCCAGATTGGTGGAAAAGCTCTGGACCACTCTATCACTAGTGTTGGTCATGTCATGGAACAAGGTGTCACTCTTGGCAACAACCATATTGAGTTAGATAAGAGAGCACAAGAAAATAAAATAAAGATCTGTGAAGAGGTAGGCACATTCCAAGATGATTCTATTAGTACTATGAATGTAGAAGTCAGAAAGTGGGAGAGCTTAGTAAAAGAATATCTAGAGAAATCATATGCAAACAAGCAAACTCTCTGGGAAGCAAAGATGAAAGAGATTCATGATGATGTGCTAAGCCAGATTCAAAGTGTGAAGTTCCATACTTATGATACAGTAGTCAGGATGCATAATCAGATACTTCCTGAGTTTCCAACAGATCAAAATGTCATTCCACACCATCTGAACCCCCTGGCTCCTGTTGCTCCAGCTCCTCATCCTACCTTCTCTCCTAGACTTGAAGGCTTTGAAGGCCCTCCTCAAGAATCATATACTCAGGTTTGGGAGGCTTACCCAACAGACATATTTCTTCATGCTCCTCCGGAGATTCACATACCAAAGAAGAGAAAGTATGGTGATGGAGCCTCTGCAAGCAGATCAATTCCAGTTCCAGATACAGAAAAGAGGAAAGCTCCAGAGTTTGTAGAAATCTGGTCCCCAACTTCAAAGTCACTCATTCTGGATACTCTCAAGCTTGTCATGGATTTCAATGAAAATAGGAATGATCATTACATCTCTCAAGAATGGGAATTGTATTAGAAGTCTATGACAAAAAGAAGGCTATATGGCAGAGAATTTGGAAAAAAACAACCCTGCTGCTCCTCCAAAGCCTCCAAAGTACTATCCCAAGCCTTACAGTTACTAGAGAAGACAGCAAGAGAAGAAAGACAAACAACAACATCAAGTTTAAGCATAGAGAAGTTATGAGAGTGGTGATATGATCTGTGTAGAAATGACTTTTTGGACAATCTTATTTATATAATTCTTAATTTTGATCTTCTTCTCTTTGATTTTAATGTTTATGCTTGTTACACTGTTTTCTCTATTGCCTATCTAGTTCTTTATATGTCTATATAATTTACCTTAGTATAAAGGGTTCTGGCTTCTACAAATAGGGGAAGATTATTGGGTATTATATCCATAATAACCCAGATTCGATGAAGTCACCCTTGAACTAAGATGAATTAAGTTGTATTTGCTTTCTTGTTTGAGTTATGTGTTTGCAGGACTATATTGCCAAGTGTAGACCAATGTCAGTCTACAATGGGTCACCAAATACAGGACCATACAATGTAATCCCTCATTGTGTGATCCATGGTGTTGACTCATGTGTAGCCTCTCTATTGGGATACACTTCATGTTTCAAGCACTAGGATTGATTGGAGAAAGAAGTGTTGCTGAGTTTATTGAAGAAGAGAAAATTTTGTTGAAGAAAAGTTTGTCAAGTATTTTAATCGAGTAGTAGTTTATATACTCGAGTTAAATAGTTGGTAATTACTCGAGTAAATCTATCTATACTCGAGTAAGGGAAATGTCACTCGAGCAGTCTGAATATAGATCTCGAGTAGCCAAGTCCATTACTCGAGTAGACTTTCTCTTGTTCTTGAGTTAACAGAATTTCCTCTACAAATTTATTCTAAGTCATTTACTCGAGTAGTTATAATAACCACTCGAGTAATTAAGTCGTTTGTCTCGAGTTATAGAATACAGATTCTCGTGTTTTTTTACCCCACTCGAGTAGTCAAGATTCATGTACTCGAGTAGTCTATCTACTACTCGAGTAGTCCAGCTCTAATACTCGAGTGAAAAGATTTTTATCTCTCATAATTTTTCTAAGTCCTATACTCGAGTAGTAATATTCATATACTCGAGTAGTTAATCTCCTCTCGAGAAGTCCATCTACTACTCGAGTAGTCCAGTTCCAGTACTCGAGTAACCCGTATTATTCTCTCAGAAAAATCCACTAAGTCCTTGACTCGAGTAATATATCTAGTACTTGAGTAGCTTATTTCTAGTACTCGAGTAGTTCAACTCCAAGTCTCAAGTAATGATATTAGCACACGAGTAAGTCTTTGCATACTCGAGTGATTACTCATTCTATTCTGGATTTCACCAAACTCTTCTACTCGAGTAGTATCCTTCTATTCTCTCGAGTAATCTTATTAGTACTCGAGTAGGTAATCTTTTACTCGAGTAAATCAGTCACATTTTTCCAGAAATTCGTTACGTCCAGAATCGACGAGAATTTCAAATGGCTTGACGTGATTGGTCCACGTGTACGTCATTAATGCTAACTATGACCGTTATGGAGATCTTATATAAGGTCTTGTCTAAACCAACTTGTTGGGTACATTGGTTTAAATGTACCTGATTTGAAGAAGCCTCACCCTACTCAATGATATACATTAAAATGTATTTGATGTATTTTGAGTTTAGTTGTGCAGGGTAAGTATTTGCAGGAAAAAGATGAAAAGTTTCTAAGTCCATGTGTCGACACCCAGAAGGAAAGTGTCGACACTTAAGAAGACTTGTGTCGACACCTAGAGAAGCAGTGTCGATATTTGGAGTAATTGTGTCGACACCAAGGATGCAGAGTCGACACCAGACAGAAAGTGTCAACACATGAAGGCTGTGTCGACACTCAATGAAGAAATATCCAGTGAAGCAGTGTCGACACTTAGAAGCAGTGTCGACACCCAGAGGAACTGTGTCTACATCAGAAAGTGTCGACACTTGGAGGCTGTGTCGACACTCAGCAAATTTCAGCAGAGTCTAAGTATAAGTGTCGACATAATAAAGAATGTGTCGACACTCAGCAGAAGACTCAACACATGAAGAAAGTGTCGACACAATTAAGAATGTGTCGACACACAGCAGAAGACTCAATACATGAAGAAAGTGTCGACACTTGGAGGCTGTGTCGACACTCAGCAAAGTTCAACAAAATTCTAAGTACAAGTGTTGACACAAAGGGAATGTGTCGACACTCAGCCAAAGTCTCAACAGAAGAAGAATGTGTCGACACAAGGAGCTGTGTAGACACTCAGCAAGTATCAACAGAGAAGACATGTGTTGACACCAAGAAGATGTGTCGACACTGAACAAGTTCAACACATGAAGATGTGTCGACACAAAGGAGTTGTGTCGACACTTACAAGAATTCAACTAAGTACTGAAGAACAAGTAGTTGTGTCGACACACAATTTCTGTGTCGACACATATTGAAGAAGCTGTGTAGAGAAGTAAAATCTACAACACAAGGAGTTGTGTCGACACCTTGAAGGCAAGTGTCGACACTTAGTATACTTGTGTCGACACTTGGTCTATAAGTGTCGACACTTAAAGACAGATTGTCTCGACACTTTCAGACAGTTACAGATATTTCAAGAAGTGACTGGATGACATGACAGCTACCATTCCAGCCGGTCTACTATAACTGTCAGAGATGTCATAAAGCCGTTAGAAACCGGATCAGCTGGTCACCATGAAGAAGGCCTATATATAGGCTTATACTGTCAACAGAAAGAGATGATTAAGAGATTGAAAAAGAGAAGAAGATCTAGCTATTCATTGAAGAATCAAGTGAAGATCTAAGAAGTTGGAGAGAGAGAGCTCCTTCCAAGAAGACAGCCGTTGGAACCAGGCTGTGAAGAAGGGTTCAGACCTAGTTCTGAATCTTAAGTTGCAGTGATTGAAGATCAGCTGCAGAGAATCAATCCTATTGTGTTCTACATTCAAGAAGCTTTGAAGAAAGCCAAGTGAGGTTGATCTCAGCAGAGTTCTTCCAAGAACTCATCAAGAACCTATCAACTCATCTCTCTTTTTCTGAATTGTAGGTATACACTTTGTAATTTTAAATTTCTTGTAGGATCCTTAGGGATCTGAGTTTTAAGCCTGTAATTATAAAGGCTGAGTGGTAGGGCCTATGTGCCTGAGTGTAGGAGATCTATTTCTCTGAGTGTAGGCCTGTTGTGGCTGAGTGTAGGCCTTGTGGCTGAGTGTAGGCCTTGTTGAAGGCTGAGTGTAGGTCTTTGGAGAAGACTGAGTTGTAGGGCCTTGGGCCTGAGCTGTAGGAACCTGTTTGGGGTTCTGAGTGTAAGATCTGAGGATCTGAGATAGTGGAGGAGTTTGGCCGAATCTAGTACACTACTAGATAGGCAAAGGGGGAAAGTGGATGTACTCAAACCTTGGGGAACCACTATAAATCTGTGTGTTCACTGTGTGCTTGATTCTGTGATTGCTGATTGATTTCTGTGAAGAAGTAATTATAACTCTGTGATATAATATGCAATCTGCCTAAAAAGTTAAAAAAAGAATTAAGTCACCTATTCACCCCCCCCCCCTCTAGGTGATTAGGTACAATTTCTTTCAAGTGGTATCAGAGGGAGGTTACTCAAAAAGGACTTAACTGTCTGAGTAGATCTTGTTGGCATATTTAGTATAAGTAAAGTGCAGAATTAAGAAAATCAAGAAACATGGGTTCAACAGAGAATCATAAGGAACTTGGATCTATGAAGTTGCCCATTTGCAGAAAAGAGATTTTTGGCATCTGGAAAGAAAGGGTGAGACTGTTTATGGAAGCCTCAGACCCTATAATATATATCACAGTTAAAGAAGGGCCATATGTGTCTATGAAGGTTTCAGTCCTTGATGCAAATCAGAGAACACCTAAGGACTTCTCTGAAATGACAAAAGATGAGATAATTCTAGCCACAATGGATAAGAGGGCTCAGAATATCATTGTGAGTGCCATAGATGATGCTACCTTTCAGAACTTGATACACTGTAAGACATCTAAGGAGATGTAGGATACTCTTATAGTGTACATGGAGGGTTTAGAAGAAGTGAGACATGACAGAAAGTCTTTGTTAAACCAAGAATATGAAAGTTTCAGGCAAGGTAGGTCTGATAGCATAACAGAATGCTATAAAAAAATCTATAGGATAGTCAATGAGTTGATGTCTTATGGAAGAGAATTCAGCAACTATGAGCTGAATGATAAGTTCTTGAGGTCTCTAACAAAGGATTGGGACACCAAGATCTGTGCCATAAGGGAAATGGCCAAGTTAGCAGATATCCCTCCTCCAACATTGTTTGGAAAACTGCTATCCTATGAGATGCAGTTGATGGTGAGGAAACAAGAGGAGAAGACTACAAGAAGTGAGCATAAAGAAAGGACAGTGACATTCAAGACAGAAGCCGCCAGGAAATACAAAAGTAAGTCTCCATCTCCACCTCCAAAAGTGGCTGAGACTGAGTCAGATGAATCAGAAAGCAGAAATTCTGAAAGCAGTGAGAGTGATGAGGACTTTGCAGCCTTCACAAGACACTTTCAGAAGTTTCTAAAGAATAAACAGTGGAGGTCAAAGCCATCCACTTCACAGGGAAAAGATGACTATTATCAGAACAAGAAGTCATCAAAGAAAGACAGGAGAAAGACCAAGTCAAGCAAAGCAACTTTATCAAAAATTGTTTGTTATTGCTGTAACAGACAAGGACATGTTATTGCTGACCGTCCTGAGAAAAGGAAAGAGTCTAATGATAAGAAGAAGACTCAATTCAAGGGCAAAAAGGAAAGATCCTTTGTTGCTAAGAAGGACAAAAGCCTGTCAGACATATCTTCTTCAGAAACTGAGTCAGAAGCTGAAGCATACATATGACTGTTTGCTGAAGAAGAGGAAGAGGAGTTCATCCAGATAATGAACTCTATATATGAGCAAGAGGACATTCAGTGCAAAGGACTGATGGACTTAACAGAAGGTGACAAAATCCAGGATCAGCCTGGACCTAGTAAGGTACAAAATTGTTCTTTAAGTTCAATTTCTAGTGCTAGTTCAGATTCAGTTACATCAGCATCAAGTGATGCCAGTGGATCTGAATCTGAAGGGGATGTTCATCAGTTGATTGATGAATATAGAGTTCTGTTGCAAGCATTTAAGAAAAGCAAATCCTTGGCCAAGAGTCAGGCTAAGGAGATTGCAAGTCTCAAAGTGGCTGCAACTGATTTTGATAAGCTAATTGATCAAAAAATGAATGAAATAGCCAGGCTGAAGAACATAACAGTTATTCAGATGGGGACTATAACATTCAAGAATGATCAAATCAGAAATCTGGAGATTAGTCTTCAGAAGGAGATAGACATTATTGCAAAGTTTTCTAAACCAAAGTCTGTTCTATCTTTAATTGATGAATTTGTACATCAAAAGGGTAAAACTGGACTGGGGTTTACTAAACCTGCTAGGACTGTAAAGTCCAAGTCTAAGGGCAAAGCCCCAGCTCTCAACAAGACAGTTGTAGATAAAATAGCTAGGGTTGTACCTAAGCAAAGGTACAATAGATTTGAGTGCTGGTGTTGTGGCAAGGTAGGCCACTTTGCCATGGACTGTTGGCACAATTCAAGTGCTAAAGTGAGTAGCAAACTGCCTGTTGGAAAATCTGCAGGTAGCTTTGTTAAGAGGCAAACTAACCAGCACCAAGGACCCAAGAATTCTTTGGGTTCTAAGGTCAACTAATCTGTTTTGCAGGTGAGTCCAAGTGGCCATGCCCCAATATGGTACTTGGACAGTGGATGTTCCAGGCACATGACTGGAACTAGAGGATTGCTAAAGGACTACACACCAATCAAGGATGGTCCTAAAGTCACCTTTGGTGGTTCTGAAAAAGGAATTATCAAGGGTTTTGGTAACATTTCTAGCACCCATATAACAATTACTCAAGTGGCTTATGTTAAAGGTTTGAAACATAACCTTATTAGTATAAGTCAACTGAGTGATTTAGGATATGACATCTCATTTGTCAAAGATGGTTGTCATATCAGGAGGTCAAATGATCAAGAGATTATTTTCACAGGTTACAGAAAGAGAAATGTCTATTGCCTAGACATTATGTGTGAGAACAATGGTTCTCCAGTGTGTCTTGTAGCTGATGAGAAAGTCTCTCATTGTGTCAAATGGCACAAGAGGCTAGCCCATCTTAACTACAAGACAATTGGCCAACTCTATAGTAAAGAGTTAGTGAGGAATGGTCCTCAAGTTAAGTGTATTAAAGATGGAATATGCTCAGCTTATCAAAAGGGCAAGCAAACTAGATCCACCTTTAGTAGCATTGAAAACAAAGATGCTGTGAGGTGCTTATACCTCTTGCATATGGATCTCTTTGGTCCTATGCCAGTTCACAGCCTAGGTAGGAAGGTCAACACATTTGTGATTGTAGATGACTACTCAAGGTTTTCCTGGGTGTTCTTCCTTAGACAGAAATTTGAAACACCTAGTATCTTCTATAGTTTTGTCAAACAAATTCAGAATGAATTAGACAGTATAGTGGTCAAAATAAGAAGTGACCATGGTACTGAATTTCAGTCTGATAGTATGGCAAAACTATGTGAAGAATTTGGGATATTTCAGGAATTTTCTTCACCAAGAACACCTCAGCAAAATGACATTGCTGAGAGGAAAAATAGAACCTTGATTGAGGCTGGTAGAACCCTATTAAGTGACACATCTCTCCCAGAATATTTCTGGGATGAGGCAGTTAACACTGCATGCCATGTAATTAATAGGGCTACTATCACCAAGAGCCACAATAAGACCCCCTATGAGATTGTGAAAGGCAGAAAACCAAACCTATCCTATTTTAGGATCTTTGGTTGTAAATGTTTTATACTTAACGATGGTAAGTCTTACTTGACCAAGTTTGCTGTCAAATCCCAAGAGAGGATCTTTGTTGGGTACAGCAATAATAGTAAGGCTTATAGAGTCTACAACTTGTCTACTCAAGTTGTAGAAGAGTCAGTATATGTAGTATTTGATGAAGCTAGACTTATTAATAATGAGTTGTCTAGAAGTATTTGCAGCTCCACAGGTGTGACTAAGAAGATGGACAAGCTCACTATTGAAGAAGTATCTACTGCAAGTCAGCATGTAGATGATAGTGGCTGTTGTCCAGGGGGAGTACTACATGTACCTAATGTAGAAGAAGACCAAGGAGTGCAGCAAGATGAAGAAGCTGAAGGAGTTCAACCTGAAGCCAGGATGCCTCCAACTAATAGGCATCTAAGAGATCATCCAGCAGATCAAATCATTAGTGATCTAAGACAAGGGGTACAAACAAGGAGCAGAAATCTGAGTGCAGCACTCTACTCCAGTTTTCTATCCCAAGTAGAGCCAAAGAAGTTTGAAGAAGCCATCCTAGACCCTCATTGGATTGAGGCAATGCAAGAGGAGCTAAATCAGTTCAAGAGGTACAAAGTTTGGGAGCTTGTTCCTAAACCAAAATACCACAACATAATTGGAACCAAGTGGATCTTTAGGAACAAAATGGATGAACATGGAGTGATTATCAACAACAATGCAAGATTGGTTGCTAAGGGATATAGGCAGGAAGAAGGTATTGACTTTGATCAAACCTTTGCTCCAGTAGCCAGACTGGAAGCCATAAGGATGTTCCTGGCCTATGCAACCTATCAAGGATTTAAAGTATACCAAATGGATGTTAAGTCAGCCTTTCTGAATGGTAATCTAAAGGAAGAGGTCTATGTGGAACAGCCATTAGGTTTTGTTGATTCAACTCAACCTAATTATGTCTATAGACTTATGAAGGCTTTGTATGGGTTAAAACAAGCCACTAGGGCTTGGTATGAAACCCTGTCTAGTTTCCTCATTGAGAATAAATTCACAAGGGGGAAAATAGACAAGACTCTATTCCTTAGGGAATCCAGAGGCAAGATCATACTAGTCCAAATATATGTAGATGACATCATATTTGGGTCTACTGAAAGTAGTCTTTGCAAAAAGTTTGCAAAACGTATGCAAGGACAATTTGAGATGAGCAGTATGGGGGAACTTAAGTTCTTCTTGGGTCTCCAAGTTAGACAGACTGAGAATGGTTTATCCATATGCCAGTCTAAGTTCACCCTAGAACTGATAATGAAGTATAGTATGGAATCATCCAGTACCATGAAAACTCCTATGGGGTCAAGTATGTCTCTTAGCAAAAATGATGCAGGGAAACCTGTAGATGAGACTTTGTTTAGAGGGATAGTTGGCTCTCTATTGTATTTGACTGCAAGTAGTCCAGATATCATGTATGCTACATGTGTCTGTGCTAGGTACCAAGCATGCCCTAAAGAGTCTCATTTGACAGCAGTCAAAAGAATACTGAGATATCTTAAGGGCACTCCTTATCCAGGCCTTTGGTACCCTAGGAATGGAGACTTTGAACTGACAGGTTATTCAGATGCAGATTTTGCAGGCTGCAAAGAAGATAGGAAAAGTACAACTGGTACCTATCAATTCCTAGGTGGAAGACTGATCTCATGGAGTAGCAAGAAGCAAACAAGTGTGGCTATCTACACAGCAGAATCAGAATATGTGGCTGCAGGAAGTTGCTGTGCTCAACTTCTATGGATACAACATCAGCTTGAGGATTATGGTACTCAAGTAAGTAGAACACCACTATTTTGTGATTCTACTAGTGCTATATCTATTGCAAACAATCCTGTTTCCCATAGTAGAACTAAACATATTGAAATAAATATCATTTTCTAAGGGAACATGTAGAAAAAGAAGATATTTCACTAGAATATGTAAATACAGATAATCAACTAGCTGACATGTATACTAAGCCTTTAGAAGAAACCAAGTTCAATAGGTTTAAAATTGAATTAGGTATGATAAACTTAGAATAAGTTTACAGAAATGGCTAAGTAAAATAGTGTCGACACACAGAGTTGTCTGTGTCGAGACAGAAAAGTGGTGTCGACACTTCAGGGAAAAGGTGTCGACACATCTAGGAAGTTGGTGTCGACACTTCAGAAAATAAGTGTCGACACATACAGGGTCGGTGTCGACACAACCAAGGTGGTGTCAACACTTAGAATTTACACAGAATTAACCAAGTAAAGTCTCGACTAAGTGTCGAGTTAAGTGGTGTCGACACATAAACAAGTGTCGACACATATATTCTGTCGACTATACTTGTGTCGACACATAGTTGTCGAGACATTATAAGTCTGTGTCGACACTTTTCAACAGTGTCGACACAATTTGAGTATTTTGACGCGCCCTTTCATCTTCAATCCTAGAAAGGTATAAATAGGATTTCGCCATTGTCTGTCGACACACTCACCAAAGTTTCGAGACCAAACTTGTGTGTCGACACCTCTCTTCTCTCAATTCAAATTCTTCAAACCCTAATGGGGCCCAAGCTCGAAGAGAACGTGAATGAAGGATATGAACTGGTGCGGCACGCGTTTGATGACGCAGAACCAGAGATCAAGGATGTGATAACCCTAATTGCAAACTCAGGGTTAGACTTTCTTGTTTCAGAGCCAACCAAGATATGGAAGAAAGAAGTTCTGGAATTTTTGAATGGAGCAACCCTAGACGTGTCTGGACTCAAGATAAAGTCAAGGATTCATGAAGAAAAGGTGAAGGTCTCACCTAAGAGTTTGAGAAAGGTACTAAACCTACCAAGGACTAAGGAAGAAGATGAAGTTTCTGCTTCTAAAACCAGAGAAGCTTTAACATGGTGTGGACTGGATTCCAAGATGAAAATTGGATCAGTATTCAATAGAAAGGGAATGAACAGCCAAGGAAAATTTCTCTCTGAAATTGTTGGCAAGGTGATCCTGTGCAAGTCTGGAGGACATGACAGGATTTCAGCATATATATTTAGCCTAATGACAAGGATTATCTTCACCCTACAAACTGATTGGTCTACTGTATTGTTTGAGAAGATTAAGGAGAGCCTGAAGAAACCCAATTTGGGTAGGATTCTAAGTCTTTACTTGGCTGGTAGTATACCAAAAGTAATGAGCCAAGCTGCAGGATCAAAAATCAACCACATGAGAAGAATAGACATGAGAATCTTCTCAAGATGGGATAGGGTCTTGACCAAGGAATTGCCAATACCTGAGAAGGTAACACCCCAAAAGAAGAAGAAGAAGAAGATAGCTCCAGTAGCTCAAGAATCATCTAGTAGCTCTGAAGAGCATGTTGTCTTTACACCAGATGATGAACAAGAAACTGGAACTGTTGGAAAGTCTCCAGATAGACAAGTAGCTGCAGACAGGCAGGGGGAGCTACCACAGGCTAGCCCTCTTCACCAGGATTCTATCCAGGGGGAGTCTCTACTGGTTGAAGAGCCAACTCCTCTAGAAAGTGAAAGAGCTACACAAACCATACTTGAGGTAATAACTGAAATAAACCAATTAGATTTCTCTATTGAGAATGCAGTTATAACTGACACATTATCTACTGCAAATCAGCAACCTCAGGTTCCTAGTCAACCGCAAGATGTTGTCATAGAGGACACATCTGTTGCAGATCAAGTAATGTCTGATCAAGTAGTTGATGAGATCAGGAATTATCCACCCCCTCATCAACAAGAGTTTACTTTGGAAGAACTTTTCCCTGATCTTCTCTGAAAGATATGGTACCTAAACACCTAGAGGGGGGGGGGGGGGTGAATAGGTGACCTAATCCTTTTCTAACTTTTCTGGCAGCAAACAGTTTATTATCACAGATTTTTAACTTTTGCACAGCAATCACAAAGTATTCACAGCATACATAGCACAATCACAGCACAACACAGTGGTTTATAGTGGTTCCCCAAGATATGAGTACATCCACTTTCCCCCTTCGCCTATCTAACAGTGTACTAGATTCGACCAAACTCCTCCACTATCTCAGAACCCAAATTGGTTCCTACACCTCAGGCCCAAAGCCTTACAACTCAGCTTTATCCCAAAGCCTACACTAAGCCAATCAAGGCCTACACTCAGCCAATCAAGGCCTATACTCAGAGATCTCAATCTCCTACACTCAGGCTCACAAGCCCTACCCTCAGCCTTTATAAATACAGGCTTACAAATCACTCAGATCCAAAGGATCCTATAAGTTAAAATGTATTACAAATAATAACTCTACAACTCAGAAATAAAAGAGGGGAGTTGAGAGTTTCTTGATGAGTTCTTGGAAGAACTCAGCTGGATTCACTCTGACTTAGCTTTCTTCAAAGCTTCTTGAGTAGAACTGAATAAGACTGAATCCTCCTGCAGTAGTTCCTTGACCTCTGCTACTTAAGATCCAGAATTGAATCTGAATCCTTCTTCTCAGCCTAGTTCCAGAGGCTGATTTCTTGGAAGGAGCCCTCTCTCTCCAACTTCTTAGATCTGTACTTGGACTGCAAGATCTTCTTGTGTTGATACTCTTGGTACCACTTCAATAATTTGTTTTTCAACAAACTAAACTTTTGAACAATAATCTGATCCACAATTTCTGTAAACTGTAGATGCCTATTTATAGGCCTTCTTCATGGTAACCGGCTGGTCCGGTCCATAACTGACTTCTGATATCTCTGACAGGTGCTGTAGACTGGCTGGAACGGCAGCTGTCAAGTCATCCAGTCATTTCTTGAAAATCTCTAACTGTCTGTAAGTGTCGAGACTTTCTGTCTTTAAGTGTCGACACTTATAGTCCAAGTGTCGACACATGTTGTGTAAGTGTCGACACAAGTCTACAAGGTGTCGACACATTTCCTTGTATGTCTCGACACAGATTCTTCTGCATGTGTCGACACTGAAATTGAGTGTCGACACAAGTACTTATTCTTCTAGCTTTTGCTGAATTCTTCTAAGTGTCGACACATCTCTTTTGTGTCGACACATCTTCTTGTGTTGAATCTTTCAAGTGTCGACACTGCTTCTTGATGTCGACACATAGTCTTCAATGTCGTTACTTGCTGAGTGTCGACACAGCTCCTTGTGTCGACACACCTTCTTCTTGTTGAGACTTCAGCTAAGTGTCGACACATTCCTTTAGTGTCGACACTTGTACTTAGAATATTTTGGAAATAATTCTGTTCTTTGCTAAGTGTCGACACAGCTCCTTGTGTCGACACTTTCTTCAAGTGTTGAGTCTTCAGCTGTGTGTCGACACATTGTTCTGGGTGTCGACACATACTTCAAATGCTGACTCTTCTGTTGAGTGTCGACACATTGTGCTGGGTGTTGACACTTACTTCAAGTGCTGACTCTTCTGCTTAGTGTTGACATATTGTGTTGAGTGTTGACACATGTACTTAGTCTCTGCAGACTTTTTGTTGGAACACCCTATTACTAATTTGGGTCAGGATCACTATGTCTCTAGGAATCTATGTTTTGACCTTCTGTATAGATTATAGGTCAATTAGAATTGAGTCTAAGGGTTAGAAGGCTAGGATTGGAAGCTGCCCTGAAGACCCAAGTTTTTCTGGAGACTAAGTCCAAATCGTCGAGCTCAGCACGACGTTTCGTCGAACTCCGGTCGACGATCGTCTAGCTCAACTTTGACAGATCGTCGAGCTCCATTCGACGATCGCTGAGCTCAAGCCTCATAATATCGTCGAGCTCTGGTCGACGATCGCTGAGCTCAACTTCTCAATATCGTCGAACTCCATTCGACGATCGCTGAGCTCAGGTCGACGATTTTGACTCTGCACTGGATCCTTATCTCTGAGCTCAGTTCGACGATCTTTGAGCTCAGATCGACGATTTCTTTGCTGCTTGCATTTTCCAATTCGCTGAGCTCAGCTCGACGATAGCAGAGCTCAGTTCGACGATTTCAGTTATCTTTCAGAATTCAAATTCAAATCAGATAGAAGTTATTCTGCATTTAATTCAGAAGATCTGCCAGCCGTTTTCATTTACTTCTGGAGCAAGTTTCAAGGGATTTTTCAAGGAACAATTCAGTGGACTTTCCTTCAGAACATATTATGCAATTAAGGCTGTAATTAATTCAGACCAACGGCTATCTTTGACAGAGCAATTTTCTATTCAGACTCAGAGAATAAAAGATAGAATGTTTTTGAATCAGACAGAGCATAGACAAGAAAAAAGAGAATAGAGATTGACAAGAACAGAGGACACCTCTCAATATACAGAGACTCTGAAAAATATTCTGTCAACAAGAATTCAGAAGAACACTCATCAAGAGATCAAGCTTTCAAACATTCTTCAGATCTCTTCAGCTCTCAAGTGTTCAAGGCCAACATCATTTCAAGACTCCAGACACTCAACATTTCAGCTTGCTGAAATCATCTTCTGCTGGAGATCTATCTTTGAAGGCCTATCACCCTCAGCAAAGCTCATCTTCCTGAAGATTTCAAGGACTCAGGGGGAGCTTTGGCAACATCACTGAATCCACATAGTCTTCTCAGTTGCTTGAGAAAGAGAAGACTGCCATCACTCTCTCACCCCCATTCTGTAAAGGGTTTTTCAAACTCCTTTCAAAAGTTTGAATCTGGTTTTTGAGCACCTTGTCAAAAGCTCATTGGTGGCAAGACACCTGATCAAAAAATCTGTTTTGGTTTTTGAGCACCTTATCAAAAGCTCATTGGTGCCCAGGACACCTGATCAACTCATCCTGCAGTGGATTCCTACCTAGGGTGGTAGAAGAGTGGATGTACCCAAGTTGGGAAACCACTATAATTCCTTGTGTCATCTGGTTCTGCATGTTTTCTTTTTGTTTCTGGCCTAGAATTTCTTATGCTTAGTTTCTGCATAGCTTAGTTTTGTGATTAGTTTTATTTCTGCTTCCCTGCTTACACTCATTAGAACAATTGTTGTAAAGCTTTGCAAAAGTTTTTCTTTGTGTTTTAAAAAGCACCACATACTCTATTCACCCCCCTCTAGAGTATATCTGATCTAGTTTCCCCTTTCAATTGGTATCAAAGCGAGGTTGGTTAAACATACCATATCTGTTTGGTTGTACAGGCTAACACCTGAACCCCAAAGATCCCAAACTAGATCCTTCTTTTTATATTTTATTATTAGATTTAGTTTGCACAAATCATGGCCCAAAACAAAGATTATGCTAGCACCAGACCTCCAGTGTGCAATCTGTCAAAGTTTGCACTTTGGAAAGCAAGGATTAGACTATACATGAATTCTATTGACGAAGATATTTTTAATTCTGTTTTGACAGTGTGTCCAAGACCTCCAGAGAGCACAAGCACAAATGCTGTTCCACCTCCATCAGGAACAGATGCTGACATCAAAAAATGGAAAGTAGCTGATGCCAAGGCAATGAACATTCTAGCTCAAACAATGTCAGATGACATTTTTCAGAAGGTAGCTGAATGTAATTCAGCCAAGGAGATCTGGGACAAGCTCTCAGAAATAGTTTCAGGATCAGCTGATGAGAGAAAAGACAGAAGATCCCATCTCATCTCCCAATATGAGAACTTCAAGAAGGGAGAAACTGAGTCAGTGGGAGACATGTACAACAGACTGAGTCTAATTGTCAGTGAACTGAGGACATTAGACAAAGAAATCTCACTGACAGAACTTAATGACAAGATCCTAATGTGCTTCCCCAGCACTTGGGATTCAAGAATCTGGCCAATTAAAGATGCCAGAAGTCTGAATGAGATCACAACTGAAGCTTGTTGGGTAAGCTCAAATCTTATGAGCTACTCATCAAGAACAGAGAGGAAGAACAGAAGGCTGCTTCACCAGCCACAAGAAAGAGAAGACTATAGCATTTAAGGCAGCTGAGGATCTGCCTGAAGAAAAAGGTACAAGCAATGATGAACTTCTCAGCCTGTTGGCCAAAAGATTCTATAAGATGGCCAGAAAGGACTTCAGAAGAAGATCATACAAGGAGCAGGACAAGCCAAGGTATGACAAGTCCATTGGCAATAGCAAAGACATTATTTGCTTTGGTTGCAGGAAACCAGGGCATATGGTTCCTGACTATCCAGAAAACAAGAACAAGGACAGAAGGGACAGAAAAGAAAGAAGAAAGGAGAAGGACTCCAAAAGGAATGGAAATAGCAAACCCTCCTCCAGCAAAAATAAGCACACAAGGAAAGGATTTGTTGCTGAATCCTGGAGTGAGACTGAAGAGGAGTCAGAGGCCTCTTCCAGCTCAAGTGATGATGAGGATGATGCAGAGGAAAAAGAATTCTGCATGATGGCAATCAATGCCTCACAACACAACTCAGAGGAAGAGGAGTCAGAGTCAGACTCAGAGACTCAACCTGAAGAAGATCAGGTAATCAGCTCTTTTGATTTCACTTCAGAAGATTTTAAACTTGAATTTAAAGCACTATGTTTAGACCTGCTAAAGTCTGAGAAAGAGATCATCTCTCTCAGAAATCAATTATCTGAACAAAGTGGTTTAAAATCAGAAAACCTCAAACTCTCTCAGGAGTTGGAGAACTATAGGGAACAGATAGCTTCACTGAAGAGTGAGCTCTCTGAGGCCAAGAAGCTTGAAGAATCTCTCAATGGGAGAAGCATCAAGCTGATGGACATCACAAGCACAGTGAACTCAAGATTCAACAGTACACTGGGCTTGGGTGCCTCATCCAGCCAACCTATTGTTCTAACAACCCCTATCAAGTTCATTTCTGACAAGGGAAAGGGAGTTGTAGAGGTTGCCAGGAAAAATTCTGATCTGCCTCAGAAAACTAAAGTCCAGCACAAATCGTCGAACGGAGATCGACGATCGCCGAATGAAGATCGACGATCGCCGAACGCAGCTCGACGATCTCAGGACAAATCGTCGAACGCTGATCGACGATCTCAGCCAAGATCGTCGAACGCTGCTCGACGATCCCATATACCTGACCTCAGCCATAGTCGACCGTCGAACGGAGCTCGACGATCTGACCCACGATCGTCGAACGCAGCTCCAAGATCGTCGAACAGAGGTCAGAGCTCTGGAAATTTTTTCAAAGGCAAGTCAAAATTGAATCCTAAGGGTTCTTCATCCCAAACCTTTAACCCTTATACTGAATGGATTCATACCTCCAAGGAGATATCATCCTGAAGGATATAAGAGTCAGCCAGGGATATCTTTCATTTCTGAATTTAAAGGTTATCAACCTAGGCCCAAGGTAAACTGGGTCAAAAACAAGTGAATTGCTTTATGTGCAGGTGAAGACCTATCCAACATCTAACCAGCAATGGTATTTGGATAGTGGGTGCTCCAAGCACATGACAGGGAACAAGGACAACCTCAATTCCTTTAGAGCCAAGCTTGGACCCAAAGTTATCTTTGGTGATTCCAACTTTGGACAAGACTAAAGGATATGGAGAAGTCCAGATTGGTTCTGTAACCTTCAAGAAGGTAGCATATGTGGAAGGACTGAAGCACAACCTTAATCAGCATCAGTCAGCTATGTGATGAAGGCTACCAGGTGACCTTCAGCAAAACCTTATGCAAAATCAAGTCAGAGGACAACACAACTGTGTTGACAGGTAAAAGGAAAGGTAACATCTACCTAGTAGATTTTCTTTCAACTTCTATAGATATCTGTTTATTCAATTCAGTTTGTAGACCAAATGTTTTATGGCATAAGAGATTAGGACACCTAAACCTTAGAACTATTGCTAGGCTCTCCAAGGACAACCTTGTTAGAGGACTACCTTCTGGCCCCTACAAGAAGGAAGGACTCTGCAAGGCTTGTCAATTAGGCAAGCAAACTAAAAACAGCTTTAAGTCACTTAATAAGAGTGATTCACCTAGGATATTGTATCTGTTACACATGGATCTATTTGGACCCATCACAGTACAAAGCCTAGGAGGGAAATCCTACACTTTAGTGATTGTAGATGACTTCTCTAGATTCACTTGGGTGTTCTTTCTAAGGAAGAAGTCTGATAACTTTAAGTGTCTGACAGAGTTTCTCAAATGTATAAAGATTGAGTTCAATACTCACATTGCCCTGATCAGAAGTGATCATGGGACAGAGTTTGATTCTCTTCTTATGCAAGAGTTCTGTCAGAGTGAAGGGATCAGGCATACTTTCTCAGCTCCTAGAACTCCTCAACAAAATGGGGTAGCTGAAAGGAAAAATAGAACCCTTATTGAATCTGCCACTACATTGTTGTCAGATGCTCATCTACCTCTATCCTTCTGGGCAGAGGCAGTGAACACCTCCAACTATGTGCTGAACAGAAGTCTGATACATAAACTGAAGGGAAAGACTCCCTATGAATTACTCAAAGGGAAGAAACCTAAAGTTGACTATTTCAAAATTTTTGGTTGCATTTGCTATATTCACAATAATGATAAGAAACATCTAGCAAAATTTCAAGCCAAAGCTGATGAAGGAGTGTTTCTGGGATACTCCATGATCAGCAAGGCCTATAGGGTCTATAATAAATCATCATTGAAAATTGAGGAATCTGTTCATGTTTCTTTTGATGAAACTAACATGTCTTTCAAGGAGAAGATTTCTTCTACCATAGAACCTTTGCAGGAACACTCTCTAGTTGAAGATATGAACAAGCTACAGGTTGCTCAAGAGGATGAAAGCAGTGAAGATGAAGGGAATGCTCAACACATTGAAGCTCAAGCTTGAAGAGCCAGTTGTTGTACCACAAGAGGAAACAACAACACAGGTTGGTGAACAATCAACACCCCCTGTTGATTTAGTAACATCAAGAGACCATCCAATTTCCCAGATAATTGGAGAAATCTCAGCTGGTGTGCAAACCAGAAATCAGGTCAACCAAAACCTGTTGCACACCTGCTTCCTTTCTCAAATTGAACCTCAGTCCATTCAAGATGCAGAGCAAGATCCACACTGGATCATTGCCATGCAAGAGGAGTTGCATCAATTTGAGAGGAACAAAGTATGGGAACTAGTGCCCAAGCCTAAGGATCATTCCATTGTTGGAACAAAATGGGTATTCAGAAACAAACTGGATGATCAAGGAGTAATAATAAGGAACAAGGCAAGGCTAGTTGCCCAAGGATATTCTCAAGAAGAAGGAATTGACTACGACCAGACCTTTTGCACCTGTTGCAAGATTGGAAGCCATCAGAATTTTTCTAGCTTATGCAGCTCACAAAGGCTTCAAGGTTTATCAGATGGATGTCAAGAGTGCCTTCTTAAATGGAGACATCAAAGAGGAAGTCTATGTCAGACAACCTCCAGGTTTTATCTCTCCAACTCATCCTGATTTTGTTTTTAGATTAAATAAAGCATTATATGGTCTCAAGCAAGCTCCTAGAGCATGGTATGAGACCCTAGCATGCTTTCCTCTTGGAAAATGGTTTTATAAGGGGTAGAGTAGACCAAACTCTTTTCATTAGAACCCATAAGTCCCATACCCTACTAGTACAAATTTATGTAGACGATATCATTTTTGGCTCTACTGACTCAAAATTGTGCAGAAGGTTTCTCCAACCTAATGCATTCTAAATTTGAGATGAGTAGCATGGGTGAGCTATCCTTCTTCCTAGGATTGCAAGTCAAACAACATGCTGAAGGCATCTTTATTTCTCAAACCAAATATGCTAATGAGCTGGTTAAGAAATTTGGCATGTCTGAGGCATCTTGTATGAAAACACCCATGCCTACCAATGCTGTATTGGATGCTGATGAACATGGGAAACCTGTTGATCAGACAACATATAGAGCAATGATTGGCTCTTTACTGTATCTTACAGCTAGTAGACCAGATATAATGTTTGCTACATGTATATGTGCTAGATTCCAAGTTAGCCCTAGAGAGTCACACCTCACATTAGTAAAGAGGATTCTCAGGTATGTTAAAAGTTGTCCAAATCTAGGTCTCTGGTATCCAAAAGATTCAGCATTTGAGTTAACTGGATTCTCTGATGCTGATTATGCTGGATGCAGAATTGACAGGAAAAGCACCAGTGGAACTTGTCAGTTCCTTGGTGATAGACTTGTCTCTTGGTTTTGCAAGAAACAAACATCTGTGTCAACTTCAACTGCTGAAGCTGAATATATGGCTGCAGGCAGTTGTTGTTCACAAATACTGTGGATTCAAAATCAACTCCTAGACTATGGTTACAACTTAGAGAAGTCAAAAATCTTTTGTGACAATACAAGTGCTATCTCCATAGCTCAAAATCCAGTCCTCCATAGTAGGACAAAACACATAGAGATTAGGCATCACTTCTTAAGGGACAATGTTGAAGAAGAATAAAATTGAACTGCAATATATCCCAACTGATTTACAAAGGGGAGATATTTTCACCAAGCCCTTGGATGAAAAGAAACACACCTTCTTCCTAAATCAGTTAGGAATGTTAGATGGAGGAAGTCTTCAAATAATTCTCAAGATTTTGAAAGCTAAAAATTGACCAAGACTAGGCAAAATTTCTGATTTTCCTTAGTATCTAAAATTTCTCTGATCTCTGAACTGCGCTCGACGATTTCCCCAAAGATCGTCGAACGGAGTTCGACGATTTCCAGAATCGTCGAACTGAGTTCAGCGCTCCTCAGATAGTATGAACTATCTCTTCTGGTCAACGATCGTCGAACGGCGCTCGACGATTTGTTCACTGAACGATCGTCGAACGGAGCTCGACGCCTTTCCAGATCGTCGAACGGAGATCGACGATTTTGGAGTCTCTTCAGATTCCTTTAGAAGCCTCGATCGTCGAACTGAGTTCAACGATCTTTCCTTTTCTGCGTCGAACCCTAATATAAAACTCTTTTTTCGCCGTCGTTCTCTCTTGCGCTTTCAATTTCTCTGCAAGAATTTTCTTCCCTCCAAACAGTTCTACACTTGGTCGTTTTGTCTGTTGATTTTTGCAGGTACAATGGCCGTTTCAGTTGCTGTGCTAGCCGCCATGAAATTTGATGCGGGTTTTGACATTGATCTAGACTCCTTCAACACAACTGATCAAGTCTTCCAGGATATCCTCAGTTTATTCAAAGATCAGCACTTATCTGCCCTTATGACAACCAGAATCAAACTTGCATCTGATGAAATCAAAGAATGGGTATACACTGCCCACAACCTTGACAACAATACCATAGTTGGTTCTATTGGTGGCACCCAGGTACCTCTGACCCCAACAGTATTGACAGAGGTTTTTGGTTTAAGGAATGGTGAAGACTCTGCTGACCTTTCTGGAGAAGAATTCTCAGATGTACTTGCCAGGATGGGTCATCCTGAGGGGAACCCTAGCAAGTTGTTTAAGAGGAACCTGTCAGTGGAATACAGGTTTCTGGCTGATGTAGTAGGCAAGGTTCTCTTGGCCAAACATTCTGCTCATGACACCATCTCCAGATATCAGCTCTGCCTCATGGGAGCTCTGGTGGATAGAAAAAGCTTGAACTGGGGAGAAGTATTTTTTGATCTGCTGAAGAAAAAGATAAACAAAACATTTGTGAATTATGGAAGAATTCTGGTGAGTCTTCCTCCAGGCCAAGTGCCCTTCTCTGCTAGTCTCCTCTGGAGTGCACATCAATGCCTCCAAGAGACTCACCTGTGCCCTATTTGGGAAATGGGACAGGCAAATCATCAAGCCCAGCAGGCCCTCTCCATCTGCCCCTTCAGGCACCAGGACTCCTAAGAGTCACTCCCCCCCAGGTCTCTGCCCCTGCAGAAGACCTGCCTGCTGCTAGTGCTGCTGCTTCTCCTCCTCCAAGTCCAACCCTACCCATTCCATCCACCATTCCAGCCTCATCCCCCATTACCATCTCCAGCCCATCTCCAACCTCAATTCCATCCCCAGCAACTACTTCATCCCTCCAGTAGACCAATTCCACCCATTATTCTCATATCCACCTCCAGATGTCACCTCATCCCCATCCCTTCCATCCTTCACACTTCTGGATGAATCCTACATGGATGATTCCCCCTCTTCTCCTCCAGACTTCCCCTCCACCTCAACATCTTTCCAAGATCTCCTCCACCATATCCTTAACCAACCATCCTTCTCTCCATCCATCTCTATACCCTTGTCCTCCATCTCCACAATTCCCACACCTCAGCCCTCTATCCCTTCACCATCCAGCCCTCCACCTCCAGCTTCCTCAGCCATCCCAATACCCTCTACCTCTGCTCCTGCCATTGAGCATGTAGATTTGCCAGCCCTAGCTGACAAGTTGTATGAGCTACTGGCTCCCAGGCTCTCTCTTCTCATGGAGGCCTCCTTAGCTCCTCTACAACAGTCAGTGGCAGCCCTCTCTGCCAGGCTTTCCTCCCTCATTCCTCCAGCAGCCCCACCAGCAGTGTGCCTTGATGCAGAGGTATCTGCATCCAGGCAGGGGGAGATGCCCTATGAAGCCAGCCTTCATGCTGATGTTGCTGCTGCCTCTGCCCCTGCTGTTGTTTCTGCTGCTACTGCTGCTATTTTTGTGTCTGCTCCAGCTGCTGCTGCTACTCCAATCCTAGCAATAGACCTAAGGTCTTTGCTATCTACTTTTGATACTGCTTACTTCTGCTGCCTCCCAGAGCCCAATGCTGACTAGCCCTCTGAAGATCTGACCAAGGCTCTGGTGCCCTTCTCATGCTGTGACCCCAGTATAATTTCTGCTTTTATTCATTCAATGACTACTGCTTCTGATGATGTTACTACTGCTGCTGCTGCTGAAGACAATGTTCCAACTGCTGCTGTTGAGCCCATTTCACAGGATTTTCTGATGACAGAGGCTGTTGCTTTTGAGCCTGCTGTAGAAGTTGTTGTTTCTGAAGCTGCTGCTGCCCTCATGCCTGAAGTAATCACTGTTGTTTCTTCTGCTGCTCCAGTACCTATAGTTACATCTGCTGCTGCTCCTGTTGCTGCCCCTTCTGCTTCTGCCCCATCAGCTGCTGTTAAATTAAAAGAGGATTTGATGAAGAAGATTGATGCCTTGTATGATGCACAAAGTTCTGAATCTGAGGATTATAACACTGCTTCTGATGACTCATCTGCCACAATTGCAAAGAAAAGAAAGGCAAGAAGTAAGGCTTTGAAGAGGGTTCCTCCTGCCAAGGTTAGAGATGACAATGATGTTCCCTACTATATTCTGCACAATTGCCCAATCTCTGAGCATTGGATGCAATTCTCTAAGAACCAGTTAAAGGCTATGAAAAGAAGAGGAAGTATGAAAAAGGTCCCACTCAGTTCAAGCACACTCATCCTCCTCCACCATCTCCACCTGATGCAGGTGCAGGTGGCAGCTCTGCAAGTTCAGGCCCTGCTAGAAGCCAGGCTCCCTACCAACCGCATGCAAGAACATATCAAAGGGAAAGCCAGTCTAGGGGGTCTTACTCTAAAAGGGGAGGATATAGGGGAAACCAAAGAGAAACTCAGGTTTACTCCAAAGGACATTCCAGGCAGCATCCTTACTCTAGGGGAGGACATGTTCCTTCTGACACATCTTCTGGTCCATTCCCCTACAAGCTCAAAGACTCTGTGACTGCCAGGACTCCTCAAGATACTTCTTCCAACAGGTATGAGCCACCTGTTCCATTTGAGGACCCTGAGAAGAACCCTATGGCTTGGACTGCTAGAATGAAAGAGTTGGCTGCTTTGGATCAGATAAAGAAAGCAAAAGATCAAGGGCTAGACACTTCCAATATCTCTACCATGTCAGAGCAAAGGCAAAAAGAGTTAGAAAGATATGCCTCCAGTAAGTTCTTTGATGCAGACATATACATGGAGTTGCATCCAACTGCAGTGGTTCCCAGGACATCAAAGCAAATTTATTTGGGTGCAGCTGATGATACCAGATCCAAACAACAAGCTTTAGATCCTAACAGAGAAATTAAAATGGTAAAAGGCAAAGAAAAGGAATAACTTTGTAAGGTGATAACTCTTGGTTTTTCTGACTGCCTTCTGGATATCATGTTTATATGTATCTCTGTGATGGTTCTGTGATGTCTTGTTATTGTTGTTTTTATGTTTTTCTGACTGTATGATGTTGTTTGTTCTTCAAAGTCTGTAAATAGTTTTCCTAACCCAAATAGGAGGAGATTGTTGGAACACCCTATTACTAATTTGGGTCAGGATCACTATGTCTCTAGGAATCTATGTTTTGACCTTCTGTATAGATTATAGGTCAATTAGAATTGAGTCTAAGGGTTAGAAGGCTAGGATTGGAAGCTGCCCTGAAGACCCAAGTTTTTCTGGAGACTAAGTCCAAATCGTCGAGCTCAGCACGACGTTTCGTCGAACTCCGGTCGACGATCGTCTAGCTTAACTTTGACAGATCGTCGAGCTCCATTCGACGATCGCTGAGCTCAAGCCTCATAATATCGTCGAGCTCTGGTCGACGATCGCTGAGCTCAACTTCTCAATATCGTCGAACTCCATTCGACGATCGCTGAGCTCAGGTCGACGATTTTGACTCTGCACTGGATCCTTATCTCTGAGCTCAGTTCGACGATCTTTGAGCTCAGATCGACGATTTCTTTGCTGCTTGCATTTTCCAATTCGCTGAGCTCAGCTCGACGATAGCAGAGCTCAGTTCGACGATTTCAGTTATCTTTCAGAATTCAAATTCAAATCAGATAGAAGTTATTCTGCATTTAATTCAAAAGATCTGCCAGCCGTTTTCATTTACTTATGGAGCAAGTTTCAAGGGATTTTTCTAGGAACAATTCAGTGGACTTTCCTTCAGAACATATTATGCAATTAAGGCTGTAATTAATTCAGACCAACGGCTATCTTTGACAGAGCAATTTTCTATTCAGACTCAGAGAATAAAAGATAGAATGTTTTTGAATCAGACAGAGCATAGACAAGAAAAAAGAGAATAGAGATTGACAAGAACAGAGGACACCTCTCAATATACAGAGACTCTGAAAAATATTCTGTCAACAAGAATTCAGAAGAACACTCATCAAGAGATCAAACTTTCAAACATTCTTCAGATCTCTTCAGCTCTCAAGTGTTCAAGGCCAACATCATTTCAAGACTCCAGACACTCAATATTTCAGCTTGCTGAAATCATCTTCTGCTGGAGATCTATCTTTGAAGGCCTATCACCCTCAGCAAAGCTCATCTTCCTGAAGATTTCAAGGACTCAGGGGGAGCTTTGGCAACATCACTGAATCCACATAGTCTTCTCAGGTGCTTGAGAAAGAGAAGACTGCCATCACTCTCTCACCCCCATTCTGTAAAGGGTTTTTCAAACTCCCTTCAAAAGTTTGAATCTGGTTTTTGAGCACCTTGTCAAAAGCTCATTGGTGGCAAGACACCTGATCAAAAAATCCGTTTTGGTTTTTGAGCACCTTATCAAAAGCTCATTGGTGCCCAGGACACCTGATCAACTCATCCTGCAGTGGATTCCTACCTAGGGTGGTAGAAGAGTGGATGTACCCAAGTTGGGGAACCACTATAATTCCTTGTGTCATCTGGTTCTGCATGTTTTCTTTTTGTTTCTGGCCTAGATTTTCTTGTGCTTAGTTTCTGCATAGCTTAGTTTTGTGATTAGTTTTATTTCTGCTTCCCTGCTTACACTCATTACAACAATTGTTGTAAAGCTTTGCAAAAGTTTTTCTTTGTGTTTTAAAAAGCACCACATACTCTATTCACCCCCCTCTAGAGTATATCTGATCTAGTTTCCCCTTTCACTTTTGCTGAGTGTCGACACTGCTCCAAGTTTCGACACTTTCTGGTGTAGACATAGCTTCACTGGGTGTCGACACAGCTCCTTGTGTCGACACATTCTGTCTGCACTTTTCTTCACTGAGTGTCGACACAGCTCCAAGTGTCGACACTTTTTGTCTGGTGTCGACTCTGCATCCCAGGTGTCGACACAATGACTCCAAGTGTCGACACTGCTTGTCTGGGTGTCGACACAAGCTTTCTTGAGTGTCGACACTTTCCCTCTAGGTGTCGACACATGGACTTAGAAACTTTTTTGCTTCAGTCCAGTGATTACTTAACCTGCACAAGTAAACTCAACATATATTAAATACATTATGATGTATATCATTGAGTTGGGTGAGGTTTCTTCAAATCAGGTACATTTGACCAATGTACCCAACAATCTCCCCCTATTTGGAGAAGTCATAACCCTTAGTCAATGATATACACTATTCATAATTAAAAATTACAAAATGATGTAAAGCAGGTTATAATCAGCAGGGTAAACATAACATGTATTAAATCACACATGTATACACATTCATCAGCACAGAACAAATAAGAAATAGATACATTCACAGAACAAACATGAAATATATGAATCATATATTGTTCTAATATTTGTCTTATACATTTTCAGAAGTTTACAAATGTATTACATCCAAAAGATTACAACATAAACTTCAAGAAATTTCTTAATCTATTTCTGGTCTGGTTCTTTGATAACTATGCCTTTGCCAGGTTGGACTTGAGCTTTGACAGTGGCTTCAGCAGTTTCAGCAACAGCAGGCTTCTTGCCTTTTAGATCTTTCTGTTTGAGTGCTTCTGCCTTGATCTTCTGTCTCTCAAAGTAGTGATATGGCTTGGGGAAGTACTTGCTAGGCTCCATTGCAGTAGGAGGTAGCTTTCCCATCTTAGCCTTCCTTCTGAATTGAACAATAGCTTCTTGTCTTATTTCATGTTTTCTCCATTCAGCTTCAGAGAACCATTTGTTCCTGTCATGTGTATTGTCCTTGGCAGCTTTCCAGGCAGTTAAAATTATATTCCTAGAGGTAGGGCTCCACTGTTCAAAGTCTGGCCTTTGTTCCGCTTGTTCCCTAAACCTCTTCTTTGACAACCTTGTCTCTTCTTCTTTCTGTAATTCCTCTTGCATGGCTTCAGATATAGGTTGAACAACCTTTTCAATATGAACATGGTCCTTGCCCTCAGCTGGGCTATACATGGTGCTCACATCTGCTTGAATCATGTCAAAGTCTGGAGGTGGATAAATGACCTGAGCTACCTCTGGTTGCTCACCTCCAAGATAGGCAGTTTGAATCCCTGATTCAGCAACATTATCATCATCACAGAGTGGAGGATAGCCCAGTGTAGCTCTGATGGAATTAGATATCCATTTGGCATGGTCAGAGCTAGCTTTGACTAATACTCTCTCCCCCTTTATGACTTCTTGAGCCATATGGTCTCTGACATCATCCTTTTGAAATCTTATTTGACTGTCCAAATATCTGATTCCCTCTTTAAAGAATGGTTTGAGCTTTTGCAGTTGATCAGATATAGCTTTCTGAGAGGCTTGGATGGCAGTCTTGACAGCAGAAATTTCTTGTTGAAAGGCTTTGTCAAATTCTATTTTAGCAGCAGCAGTAGATGTAGAAGGTTCAGCACCCTTGGTCTTCAACTCAGTGACTATAGCATTATGTGAAGCAGTCAAATTGTCATTCATTCTTATCTGATTTTCCAGGATATACCCTTGCTTCAATGCTATATCATCTACCTGTGCCTTGATCTTCTCTTGGTGTGTTGCCAAATATACCACTGCATTTCCACCCTTGTGGAAGCAGTCTGTCATCTCCTTCTTGTTGAGATTCATCTCAAACCTTATAGATTTTATATCTTGGGCCAGATCAAATTGTAAAGTCTTCTGCCCTTCATCCACATAAGCCTCTATAGCCTTTCTTTGTTCATCAAGTTTTATCTGCATGACAATCATTAAGGCACTATAATCAACAGTTGGGGCTTGTTGAATTATAGGCTGTGGGGCTATAGATTGCAGAGCTTTCTTGTAACTCTGACTTCTCCTTTTAAAAACATATAATTTCTTCTTCTTTGCCCTAGCACTCTCCTCATCTTCAGAGGCAGAAGTGCTGGCTATCTCAACCCTATCCTTAGGGCTTTGAGGTTTTTCAGTTTGCACATCAGGTGCCTTCTCATTTTCTAGCCTAATAGGCTCTTCCAGATCTTGTACTTGCTCCCCCTCAGCAGCAGTAGTATCTCTTCCAGCAGCTTCTTTGTCCATGTCAAAATCAACTTGATCTAGATTGAGAAATAAATCTTCCATGGTGAACTCTTGAGGTGATTGAGCTGGAGACATTCTTTGCTCTTCAACTACTGGAGCAGGAATCTCTTCTAGTACAGCAGATGTGTCCTCTCTAACAACATCTGGAACTGGACTAGGCAGCTGTGTTTGCTGAGGAACATCAGACAAATCAGCATCTTCTATAAGATATTCTAAAGTTTTTAGATCAGTGAGTACCTCTTGAATGATGGTTGTGGCTTGCTCACTGTCCAGTGTAGATGCTGCTTCTACAACTGGATGCTCCCCCTGGCTTTGATCCCTGTGGATGGGGCTAGCTAGAGGCAGCTCCCCCTGGATCTCAGCATCAGCTGGAGGAGCAGGAGACTTCACTGCTGGCACTTCCTCATGATCATCAGGAGTGAAAACAACCTGTTCTTCACTCCCAGAACTGCTGGAGGACTCTTGTGCCACAGGAGCTATCTTCCTTTTCTTCTTAGGAGGAGTGACTTTCTCAGTAACTGTCTTCTCTGGTGTTGGCATTTCCTTGGACAACACCCTGTCCCATCTTGAAAAGATCCTTAGATCCATCTTCCTCATGTGATTTATCTTGCTGCCTGCAGCAGTATTCATTACCTCTGGTATGGTACCAGCTAGGTAGAGACTGATGATTCTTCCCAGATTGGGCTTCTTCAAGCTCTCCTTGATCTTGTCAAAAACCACTATTGACCAGTCTGTTTTCAGAGTAAATATGATCCTTGTCATGATTCCAAACATATATGCAGACACTCTGTCATGCCCTCTAGGTTTGCTGAGCAAGACTTTTCCCACTATCTCAGACATGAACTTCCCTTGAATATTCATGCCTTTCCTGTTAAAGACAGAACCTATCTTCATCTTTGGATCAAGACCACACCAGGTTAAAGCTTCCCTGGTCTTTGAAGCAGTAACCTCTTCTTCATCTTGAATTTTTGGTAGCTGAAGTACCTTCCTCAGACTCTTAGGTGAAACCTTAATCTTAGTTCCATGAACTCTGGATTTGATTCTGAATCCAGATTCATCTACGGCAGCTCCATTAAGAAATTCAAGTACTTCCTTCTTCCAAATCTTTGTAGGTTCAGATAAGAGATATTCTAGTCCAGAATCGGCGACTAGGGTTACCACTGCCTGAATTTCTTGATCTGCATCGTCGAATGCGCCGCGCACAAGCTCATAACCCTCGTTAACGTTCTCCTCAAGCTTAGGAGCCATTAGGGTTTGTAGAATTTGTCTGTAGAAAAGAGAGGTGTCGACACAGCAGTTTTAGTCTCGAAACTTTGAAAGCGTGTCGACAAACAAAGACAGAACCCTATTTATACCTGTCTAATTTTGAAGATGAACAGGCGGGACAGCTATCTTAGGATGTGTCGACACTGGCAATAAGTGTCGACACTGACTTATAATGTCTCGACACTCATGTGTCGACACAAGTTTAGTCAATAGATATTATGTGTCGACACTTGTTTATGTGTCGACACAACATAACTCGACACATTGTCGAGACTTTACTTAGAAAATTCTGAGTAAAACATAAGTGTCGACACCACATTGGATGTGTCGACACCTACTTGACATGTGTCGACACTAACATTCTGAAGTGTCGACACCACATTCCTAGATGTGTCGACACCTTTTTCCTGAAGTGTCGACACCACTATTCTGTGTCGACATAGACTTGTCTATGTGTCGACACCTTTTTACTTAGTCATTTTCAAATCTGTAAACTTACTCCAAGTTTATCATTTCTAGTTCAATTTTGAATCTATTGAACTTAGTTTCTTCTAGTGGCTTAGTAAACATATCAGTTACTTGTTCATCTGTTTTAACATATTCTAACAAAATATCTTCTCTTTCTACATGCTCCCTAAGAAAATGATATTTAATCTCAATATGTTTTGTCCTACTATGAGATACAGGGTTATTAGCTATTGAAATAGCACTTGTAGAATCACAGAAAAGTGGAGTTCTACTTACCTGAAATCCATAGTCCTCTAGCTGATGTTGAATGCACAGAAGTTGAGCACATCAACTTCCTGCAGCCACATACTCTGACTCAGCTGTGGAGATAGCCACACTGGTTTGCTTCTTGCTACTCCATGAAATTAGTCTCCCACCTAGGAATTGACAGGTTCCAGTAGTGCTCTTTCTATCCTCTTTGCATCCTGCAAAGTCTGCATCTGAATAACCTGTTAGATCAAAATCTCCATTCCTAGGGTACCAGAGGCCTAGATAGGGAGTGCCCTTTAGATATCTCAATATTATTTTGACTGCAGTCAAATGAGACTCTTTAGGGTAGGCTTGATACCTTGCACAAACACATGTAGCATACATGATGTTTGGTCTACTAGCAGTCAAGTATAATAGGGAGCCAACTATCCCTCTATGCAAGGTTTCATCTACAGGTTTCCCTGCATCATCCTTGCTAAGAGACATACTTGACCCTATAGGAGTCTTCATGGTACTGGATGAATCCATACCATACTTCCTTATGAGTTCTAGGGTGAACTTGGACCGACATATGGATAAACCATTTTCAGTCTGTTTAACTTGGAGACCCAAGAAAAACTTCAGCTCTCCCATACTACTCATCTCAAACTGACCTTGCATAAGTTTTGCAAACTTTTTGCAAAGGCTGCTTTCAGTAGACCCAAATATAATGTCATCTACATATATTTGGACTAGTATGACTTTGCCTCTAGATTCCCTAAGGAATAGAGTCTTATCTATTTTCCCCCTTGAGAATTTGTTCTCAATGAGGAAACTAGATAGGGTTTCATACCAAGCCCTAGGGGCTTGCTTTAACCCATATAAAGCTTTCCTAAGTCTATAGACATGATGAGGTAGAGTTGGATCAACAAAACCTGAAGGCTGCTCCACATAGACTTCTTCTTTCAAATTACCATTTAGGAATGCTGACTTGACATCCATTTGGTATACCTTGAATCCTTGATAGGTTGCATAGGCCAAGAACATTCTTATGGCTTCCAGTCTGGCTACTGGAGCAAAGGTTTGATCAAAGTCAATACGTTCTTCTTGCCTATATCTTTTAGTAACCAGTCTAGCCTTATTCTTAATGATGACCCCTTGTTCATCCATCTTATTCCTGTAGATCCACTTAGTTCCTATTACATTGTGGTCTTTAGGTTTAGGAATCAATTCCTAGACCTTGCACCTCTTGAACTGATTAAGCTCTTCTTGCATTGCTTCAGTCCATTGTGGATCTTGTATTGCTTCTTCAAACTTCTTAGGTTCAACTTGTGACAGAAAGCTGGAATAGATTGCAGCATTCTGATTTCTGCTCCTTGTTTGAACTCCTTGTCTTGGATCTCCAATAATCAGCTCTACTGGATGATCTCTAAGATGTCTGTGGGCTGGAGGCATCCTCACTTCTGGTTGAACCACTTCAGCATCTGCATCATGCTGTACTCCTTGTATTTCTTCAGTAATTGGCACATGTAGTTCTCCCCCTGGACAACAGCTACTTTCCTCTCCTTGCTATCTTGCAGCAGGCACTTCTTCTATAGTAAGCTTGTCCATTTTCTTTGTCAAACCTGTGGGGCTGCATACACTGCTAGACAACTCATTATTAATAAGTTTAGTCTCATCAAAAACTACATGCACTAATTCTTCTACAACTTGTGTAGTCAAGTTGTAGACTCTATAAGCCTTACTATTGTTGCTGTACCCAACAAAAATTCCCTCTTGGGACTTGGCAGCAAACTTAGTTAAGTAAGACTTCCCATTGTTAAGTATGAAGCATTTGCAACCAAAGATCCTGAAGTAGGATAGGTTTGGTTTCCTGCCTTTCACAACTTCATATGGGGTCTTGTTTAGCCCTTTAGTGATGATAGCCCTATTTATAACATGACATGCAGTGTTAACTGCTTCAGCCCAGAAATACTCTGGCAGTGATGTATCACTCAATAGGGTTCTACCAACCTCTATCAAGGTTCTATTCTTCCTCTCAGCAATGCCATTTTGCTGAGGTGTTCTAGGTGAAGAGAATTCTTGAAATATCCCAAAGTCTTCACACAGTTTTGTCATGCTATCGGACTGAAATTCAGTACCATGGTCACTTCTAATTTTGACCACTGTACTATTTAGTTCATTCTGAATTTGCTTGACAAAGCTATAGAAGACACTAGGTGTTTCAGATTTCTGTCTTAAGAAGAACACCCAGGAAAACCTTGAGTAGTCATCTACAACTACAAAGGTATAGACCTTCCTACCTAAGCTGTGAACTGACATTGGACCAAAAAGATCCATATGCAAGAGGTATAAACACCTCACAGCATCTTTGTTCTCTATGCTTCTAAAGGTGGATTTAGTCTGCTTGCCCTTTTGACAAGCTGAGCAAATGCCATCTTTAACACACTTAACTTGAGTACCATTCCTCACTAACTCTTTGCTAAAGAGTTTGCTAATAGTCTTGTAGTTAAGATGGGCAAGCCTCTTGTGCCATTTGACACAATGAGAGACTGTCTCATCAGCTACAAGACAAACTGGAGAACCATTGTTCTCAACCATAATGTCTAGGCAGTAGACATTCCTCTTCCTATATCCTGTCAAAATGAACTCTTGATCACTTGACCTCTTGATATGACAACCATTTTTAGCAAATGAGATGTCATACCCTACATCACTTAATTGACTTATACTTATTAGGTTGTGTTTCAACCCTTTAACATAAGCCACTTGAGTAATGGTAACTAAGTTTGTAGAAATGTTATCAAATCCTTTGATGATTCTTTTTTCAGAACCACCAAAGGTTACTTTTGGACCATATTTTACTGAAATGTAGTCCTTTAGTAATCTTCTTGTTCCAGTCATATGTCTGGAACATCCACTGTCCAAGTACCATGTTGGGGTGTGGCCACTTGGACTTACCTGCAAAACAGATTAATGGACCTTAGAACCCAAAGAATTCTTGGGTCCTTAGTATTTGTTAGTCTGCAATCTGATAAAGCTCCCTGCAGGCTTTCCAATAGGTAGCTTGCTACTCACCTTGGCACTGGCATTGTGCCAACAGTCCACTGCAAAGTGACCAATTTTGCCACAGCACCAACATTCAAACTTGTTGTACCTTTGCTTAGGTACAGCCTTTGCTGTATTATCTACAGCAGTCTTGTTGAATGCTGGGGCTTTGCCCTTGGACTTAGACTTGGACTGCTCAGTCCTTGCAGGTCTAATAAAGCCCAGTCCAGCCTTACCTTTTTGATGAACAAATTCATCAATTAAAGGTAACACTGACTTAGGTTTAGAAAACCTAGCAACTAAGTCCTTCTCCTTCTGAAGATTGATCTCCAGATTCTTAATTTGATCATTCTTAAATGATATAGTACCCATCTGAATCACTGTTATGTGTTTCAGCCTAGCTATCTCATTCAGCTTTTGATCAAATTGCTTCTCAAAATCTGTTGCAGCAGCTTTAAGATCAGCAATTTCCTTTGCCTGACTTTTGGCTAAGGACTTGCTTTTCTTGTAAGCTTGCAACAGTACCTTATATTCATCTATAAGTTGATGAATATCATCCTCAGACTCAGATACACTTTCATCACTTGATGAAGATGAATCTGATTCTGAACTAGAACAAGAAACTGAATTTAAACTTGAACTTTGTACCTGACTGGGTCCTGGTTGCTCCAGGATTTTGGCACTGTCTGTCAAAGCCATTAGTCCTTGACATTGACTGTCTTCTTGTTCATAAATAGACTCCATGATCTGCATGAATTCTTCCTCTTCTTCTCCAGCAAACAACCCTATATAGGCTTCAGCCTTAGACTCAGTTTCTGAAGCAGAAATGTCTGATAGAGTCTTCTCCTTCTTGGCAACAAAAGACTTCTCTTTATTGCCTTTGAAGTGAGCCTTTTTCCCTGTCACCAGATTCCTTTCTCTTCTCTGGATAATATGCAATAACATGGCCCTGTCTATTGCAGCAGTAGCACACTATCTTAGATCTAGTTGCCTTGCTTGACTTTGTCCTCTTCCTGTCTTTCTTTGAAGGCTTTTTCTCCTGATAAAAGACTTCCTTTCCCTTTGAAGAAGAAGGTCTTGACCTCCACTGTTTCTTCTTCAAGAATTTCTGAAAGTGCCTAGTGAAGGCAGCAAAGTCTTCATCACTTTCACTGCTCTCACTCTTTGTGCTGACTGACTCATCAGACTCTGAATCAACTACCTCTGGAGGTGGAGTTGATGACTTATTCCTGCACTTTTTGGGAACTTCTGTCTTGAAAGCAACTGATCTTTCCTTGTGTTCAATCCTTGTTGATTTCTCCTCCTCTTTCCTCACTGTCAACTGCATCTCATATGACAATAACTTGCCAAACAATGTAGGAGGAGGAATTTCCCCCAACTTAGCCATTTCTCTTATGTCACAGATCTTTGTGTCCCAATCTTTGGTTAGGGACCTTAAGAACTTATCATTTAGTTCATAGTTACTGAACTCTCTTCCATAAGACATGAGTTCATTAACTATTCTGTAGAACTTCTTGTAGCACTCAGTTATGCTATCACCTTTACCTTGTCTAAAGCTCTCATACTCCTGATTTAGCAAGGATTTTCTATCTTGCCTAACTTCTTCAGATCCTTCCATATACACTATAAGAGTGTCCCACATCTCCTTGGCTGTCTTACAGTGTATAAGATTCTGAAAAGTTGCATCATCTATGGCACTTACAATAATGTTTTGTGCCCTCTTGTCCATTGTAGCTAGGACAATCTCATCCTTAGTCATCTCAGAGAAATCCTTTGGAGTTCTCTGATTTGCATCCAAAACTGAAATCTTCATTGGCACATAAGACCCTTCCTTTACTGTGATGTAGATTCTAGGGTCAGAGGCTTCCATAAATAGCCTTACCCTTTATTTCCAGATCCCAAAGATCTCTTTCCTGCATATGGGTAATTTCATGGAACCCAATTCCTTGTGATTCTCAGAGGAACCCATGTTTCTTGATTTTCTTTAATTTCTTGAAACTGTGAAATGCCTTACACTGAATCTGCCAAACAGGATCTCCTGAGACTGTTAGTCCTTTTTGAGTAACCTTGCTTTGATACCACTTGAAAGATATGGTACCTAAACACCTAGAGGGGGGGGGGGGTGAATAGGTGACCTAATCCTTTTCTAACTTTACTGGCAGCAAACAGTTTATTATCACAGATTTTTAACTTTTGCACAGCAATCACAAAGTATTCACAGCATACACAGCACAATCACAGCACAACAGAGTGGTTTATAGTGGTTCCCCAAGATATGGGTACATCCACTTTCCCCCTTCGCCTATCTAGCAGTGTACTAGATTCGGCCAAACTACTCCACTGTCTCAGAACCCAAATTGGTTCCTACACCTCAGGCCCAAAGCCTTACAACTCAGCTTTACCCCAAAGCCTACACTCAGCCAATCAAGGCCTACACTCAGAGATCTCAATCTCCTACACTCAGGCTCACAAGCCCTACCCTCAGCCTTTATAAATACAGGCTTACAAATCACTCAGATCCAAAGGATCTTACAAGTTAAAATGTATTACAAATAATAACTCTACAACTCAGAAATAAAAGAGGGGAGTTGAGAGTTTCTTGATGAGTTCTTGGAAGAACTCAGCTGGATTCACTCTGACTTAGCTTTCTTCAAAGCTTCTTGAGTAGAACTGAATAAGACTGAATCCTCCTGCAGTAGTTCCTTGACCTCTGCTACCTAAGATCCAGAATTGAATCTGAATCCTTCTTCTCAGCCTAGTTCCAGAGGCTGATTTCTTGGAAGGAGCCCTCTCTCTCCAACTTCTTAGATCTGTACTTGGACTGCAAGATCTTCTTGTGTTGATACTCTTGGTACCACTTCAATAATTTGTTTTTCAACAAACTAAACTTTTGAACAATAATCTGATCCACAATTTCTGTAAACTGTAGATGCCTATTTATAGGCCTTCTTCATGGTAACCGGCTGGTCCGGTCCATAACTGACTTCTGATATCTCTGACAGGTGATGTAGACTGGCTGGAACGGCAGCTGTCAAGTCATCTAGTCATTTCTTGAAAATCTCTAACTGTCTGTAAGTTTCGAGACTTTCTGTCTTTAAGTGTCGACACTTATAGTCCAAGTGTCGACACATGTTGTGTAAGTGTCGACACAAGTCTACAAGGTGTCGACACATTTCCTTATATGTCTCGACACAGATTCTTCTGCATGTGTCGACACTGAAATTGAGTGTCGACACAAGTACTTGTTCTTCTAGCTTTTGCTGAATTCTTCTAAGTGTCGACACATCTCCTTTGTGTCGACACATCTTCTTGTGTTGAATCTGTCAAGTGTCGACACTGCTTCTTGATGTCGACACATAGTCTTCAATGTCGTTACTTGCTGAGTGTCGACACAGCTCCTTGTGTCGACACACCTTCTTCTTGTTGAGACTTTAGCTAAGTGTCGACACATTCCTTTAGTGTCGACACTTGTACTTAGAATATTTTGGAAATAATTCTGTTCTTTGCTAAGTGTCGACACAGCTCCTTGTGTCGACACTTTATTCAAGTGTTGAGTCTTCAGCTGTGTGTTGACACATTGTTCTGGGTGTCGACACATACTTCAAATGCTGACTCTTCTGTTGAGTGTCGACACATTGTGCTGGGTGTCGACACTTACTTCAAGTGCTGACTCTTCTGCTTAGTGTTGACACATTGTGTTGAGTGTCGACACATGTACTTAGTCTCTGCAGACTTTTGCTGAGTGTCGACACAGCTCCAAGTGTCGACACTTTCTGGTGTAGACACAGCTTCACTGGGTGTCGACACAGCTCCTTGTGTCGACACATTCTGTCTGCACTTTTCTTCACTGAGTGTCGACACAGCTCCAAGTGTCGACACTTTCTGTCTGGTGTCGACTCTGCATCCCAGGTGTCGACACAATGACTCCAAGTGTCGACACTGCTTGTTTGGGTGTCGACACAAGCTTTCTTGAGTGTCGACACTTTCCCTCTAGGTGTCGACACATGGACTTAGAAACTTTTTGCTTCAGTCCAGTGATTACTTAACCTGCACAAGTAAACTCAACATACATCAAATACATTATGATGTATATCATTGAGTTGGGTGAGGCTTCTTCAAATCAGGTACATTTGACCAATGTACCCAATATTCTCCAAAGAGACTTTGAGAAGGAAAGTGCTGCTGCTGAGGGGGAGAAAGCCCAAGTTGATGGGGAGCAAGTGGAGATTCTAGAAGAAACTGCAAGGAAAGAGCCTGAGAAGCCAAAGGATATTGAGGAGCTACCTAGGGAGAGGGTACAAATAGCCAGCACATCAACTTCTGAAGATGAGGAGGCTGCAAGAGCAAAGAAAAGGAAATTCCAAGTCTTTAAAAGAAGGAGCCAAACTTGCAAAAAAGCTTTACAAACTATTGCACCACAGCCAGCACCATCTGTAGATTACAGTTCTCTGATGGTTGCAATGCAAATAAAGCTTGATGAGAAAAGGAAAGCAATAAAAACATATATGGATGAGGGGCATAAGTCTTTACAATTTGATCTGGCCCAAGACATTAAGTCTATTAGATTTGACATGAATCTAAATAAGAAGGAGATGACTGTCTGCTTCCACAAGGGAGGGAATGCAATAGTCTATCTAGCTACTCATCAGGAGAAAATCAAAGCTCAAGTGGATGACATTGCACTGAAGCAAGGATATGTTCTGGAGAACCAGCTCAGGATGAATGACAATTTGACTGCTTCACACAATGCAATTGTCATATAGATGAAGAATATAGCTGCTGGACAGACTACAACTAATGCTACTGCTAAGGCAGAGTTTGATCAAGCTTTACAAGAGGGCATAACTGCTGTTACTTCTGCTATTGAAAACTCTCAGAAGTTGATAACTGAAAAGCTCCAAAGGTTGAAACCTTTCTTTAAAGATGGAGTAAACTATTTGGATGCCCAAATAAGATTTCAAAAGGATGATCTAAGAGATCACATGGAAAGAGAAGTCATAAAGGGGGAGAGGGTGTTAGTCAAAGCCAGCTCTGATCATGCAAAGTGGATTTCTAATTCTATCAGAGCCACTCTTAGTTATCCTCCTTTATGTGATGATGATAATGTAGCAGAGTCTGGGATTAATCCTGCTTATCTTGGAGGGGAGCAAGCTGAAGTAGCTCAAGTTATATACCCTCCTCAAGACTTTGATATGATTCAAGCAGATTTACAGTCTATGTATAGCCCACCTGAGGGAAAGCACAATGTAATCACAGAGAAAGTGGTTCAGCCAGTATCTGAGGCTATACAAGAAGCTTTGCAGAAAGAACAAAAAGCCAAATTGTCTAAGAAAAGGTTCAGAGAGCAAGCTGAACAAAGGCCTGATTTTGAACAGTAGAGCCCCACTTTAAGGAATATTATCTTAACTGCATGGAAGGCTGCCAAAGACAATATTCAAGATAGAAACAAGTGGTTTTCTGAACTGGAGTGGAGGAAGCATGAGACCAGACAAGAAGCCATTGTGCAGTATAGAAGAAAGGCTAAGATGGGAAAGCTACCTCCTACTGCCCAGGAGCCTAGCAAGTACTTTCTCAAGCCTTATCATTACTTTGAGAGGCAAAAGATCAAAGCTGAAGAGCTAAAGAAAAATGATCTTAAAGGCAAGAAGCCTGCTGCTACTGAAGATGCTGAAGCCCCTGTGCAAGCAAAGATACAGTCTGGGAAGGGCATAGTTATAAAGGAGGCTGAGCAGAAATAGAATAGAATTTATCCTTAGTTTACAGTTGTAATCTTTTGATTTTAAACACTCTTTAAACTTTTGTATAATGAATATGGCAAAGTTGTTAGAACAATGTGATGTGTGAAAAATCTATTACATAATTGTTCTGAGATATATGTGTGTACATGTTTTGTTTAACACATGTTTATGTACTTTCCCTGATTGCATAATCCTGTTTTACATCATACTGTAATTTTGTTATGTATGGTGTATATCATTGACTAAGGGTTATGATTTCTCCAAATAGGGGGAGATTGTTGGGTACATTCGTTTAAATGTACCTGATTTGAAGAAGCCTCACCGTACTCAATGATATACATCAAAATGTATTTGATGTATTTTGAGTTTAGTTGTGCAGGTTAAGTATTTGCAGGAAAAAGATGAAAAGTTTCTAAGTCCATGTGTCGACACCCAGAAGGAAAGTGTCGACACTTAAGAAGACTTGTGTCGACACCTAGAGAAGTAGTGTCGACACTTGGAGTAATTGTGTCGACACCAGGGATGCAAAGTCGACACGAGACAGAAAGTGTCGACACATGAAGGCTGTGTCGACACTCAATGAAGAAATGTCCAGTGAAGCAGTATCGACATTTAGAAGCAGTGTCGACACCCAGAGGAACTGTGTCTACATCAGAAAGTGTCGACACTTGGAGGCTGTGTCGACACTCAACAAATTTCAACAGAGTCTAAGTATAAGTTTCGACATAATAAAGAATGTGTCGACACTCAGCAGAAGACTCAACACATGAAGAAAGTGTCGACACAATGAAGAATGTGTCGACACACAGCAAAAGACTCAATACATGAAGAAAGTGTCGACACTTGGAGGCTGTGTCGACACTCAGCAAAGTTCAACAAAATTCTAAGTACAAGTGTCGACACAAAGGGAATGTGTCGACACTCAGCCAAAGTCTCAACAAAAGAAGAATGTGTCGACACAAGGAGCTGTGTCGACACTCAGCAAGTATCAACACAGAAGACATGTGTCGACACCAAGAAGATGTGTCGACACTGAACAAGTTCAACACATGAAGATGTGTCGACACAAAGGAGTTGTGTTGACACTTACAAGAATTCAACTAAGTACTGAAGAACAAGGAGTTGTGTCGACACACAATTTCTGTGTCGACACATATTGAAGAAGCTGTGTCTAGAAGTAAAATCTACAACACAAGGAGTTGTGTCGACACCTTGAAGGCAAGTGTGGACACTTAGTCTACTTGTGTCGACACTTGGTCTATAAGTGTCGACACTTAAAGACAGATTGTCTCGACACTTTCAGACAGTTACAGATATTTCAAGAAGTGACTGGATGACATGACAGCTGCCATTCCAGCCGGTCTACTGCAACTGTCAGAGATGTCAAAAAGCCGTTAGAAACCGGATCAGCCGATCACCATGAAGAAGGCCTATATATAGGCTTATACTGTCAACAGAAAGAGATGATTAAGAGATTGAAAAAGAGAAGAAGATCTAGCTATTCATTGAAGAATCAAGTGAAGATCTAAGAAGTTGGAGAGAGAGAGAGCTCCTTTCAAGAAGACAGTCGTTGGAACCAGGCTGTGAAGAATGGTTCAGACCTAGTTCTGAATCTTAAGTTGCAGTGATTGAAGATCAGCTGCAGAGAATCAATCCTATTGTGTTCGACATTCAAGAAGCTTTGAAGAAAGCCAAGTGAGGTTGATCTCAGCAGAGTTCTTCCAAGAACTCATCAAGAACCTATCAACTCATCTCTCTTTTTCTGAGTTGTAGGTATACACTTTGTAATTCTAAATTTCTTGTAGGATTCTTAGGGATCTGAGTTGTAAGCCTGTAATTATAAAGGCTGAGTGGTAGGGCCTGTGTGCCTGAGTGTAGGAGATCTATTTCTCTGAGTGTAGGCCTGTTGTGGCTGAGTGTAGGCCTTGTGGCTGAGTGTAGGCCTTGTGGCTGAGTGTAGGCCTTGTTGAAGGCTGAGTGTAGGTCTTTGGAGAAGACTGAGTTGTAGGGCCTTGGGCCTGAGCTGTAGGAACCTGTTTGTGGTTCTGAGTGTAAGATCTGAGGATCTGAGATAGTGGAGGAGTTTGGCCGAATCTAGTACACTACTAGATAGGCGAAGGGGGAAAGTGGATGTACCCAAACCTTGGGGAACCACTATAAATCTGTGTGTTCACTGTGTGCTTGATTCTGTGATTGCTGATTGATTTCTGTGAAAAAGTAATTATAACTCTGTGATATAATCTGCAATCTGCCTAAAAAGTTAAAAAAAGATTTAAGTCACCTATTCACCCCCCCCTCTAGGTGATTAGGTACAATTTCTTTCACAACTAACCCTAATAAGCCGTCAACGTATTATTCTAAGTTTTCTGAATCACAGTTTTCTCTTTCTAAAAACGAAAGCCGCCGACCTTCATCGTGTATATCGGCTAGGGTTTTGTGCAAGAAGATTCAGAACAAAGTGGACTTACAGATCGAGATCGTTTTTAACTCATCATCATCTCTCGGTTCGTGTGAGTCAAAGGAATTTCAGATCCAGATCTTTTCGAGTTTCTTCTTCAACAAATTATGAAAAAGCCGCAAAGTTCATAAGAAGAAGATCCTGCCCGAGACTTTCAAATCTGAGAAACAATTACTGTTTGTATTTTCATATATTCTCAATTTTATTCTTGTAGGAGATTTATCTACGAGTGTAGGAGCTTTTGTCTCCGAGTTGTAGGAAGTTTTTATCTTCCGAGTGTAGATCCGTGTTGTGGATCGAGATTGTAGGAACTTTATTCCAAGGCGTAGGATTGGTTTTCAATCCGAGATAGTGGAGTAGCGGAGTCTAGTGCTTTGCTAGATCGATGAGGGAAAGTGGATGTACCCAAGGTTGGGGAACCACTATAAATCTTTTGTCGTCTGTGATTGCTTGGTTGATTATTGTGTGCATAGATCTCTAAATATTTATTCCACAAAAAGACGCACAACTCACCTATTCACACCCCTCTAGGTGATTTAGGTAGACAACTGAACACTTTCAGTGTAGTTCAAAATGTCATCGATGAAGACGATGATGAAGATGTATAGATAAGGCTCAAACACTTTGTTCATTAGGCTTAGGAAAGCTGAAGGGGCATTTGTGAGCCCAAACGGCATCACGGTGAACTCGTACAAGCCGTACCTTGAGCTAAAATATGTTTCTGAATGTCCTCCTCTTGTATACTCAATTGATAATACCCCGAGCGCAAATCCAACCTGGAAAACCAATGCGCTCCTATCAATTGATCGAACAACTCGTCGATCCGGGGTAGTGGATAAGTGTTCGCACTGTCAGTCGATTGAGCTCCCGATAGTCTATGCATAATCGTAAGGTTTCGTCCTTCTTCTTAACGAACAGAACAGGGGCTCCCCAAGGTGATGAGCTGGGGTGAACAAATCCTGATTCCACCAGTTCTTGCAACTGAACTCTAAACTCTGCGAGTTCCTTCGGGGCCATACGATAAGTGGTCCTGGAGATGGGCTTGGCACCCGGTACTAGCTTAATTTGAAAATCCACCTCTCTATGCTGGGGTAGTCCTGACAATTTCTCAGGAAATACCTCAGGAAAATCCCACACCACTCGCACATCCTTCATATCTATTGTCTTCTCTTTCAATTCGAAACATATCATGTAAACTTCATCCCCTCTCATGTGGGATTTCAAGGCCGGAATTGAAGATAATAACAAGCGTGGAGCGAATTTTATACCTCAGAAAATGATTTCAGTGTCTCGATGTCTCAAGTAAATCTGCTTCTCCGCACAGTCAATTCTTGCGTAATGCCAATCCAACTACGCCATGCCCAGAATGAGATCGAATTCTTGCATCCTCAAAACTATGGCAGGGGTGTCGAAGATCTTTCCCCAAGGAGTATCTCCAGTTCGCACTTGGCGGTTGCGGTCATCTCAGAGCCATCTGGAAGGCATACTCTTCGAGTAATACCAGTGAAATATTGCACTCCTTCTAAGTCTTTAACAAAGTCCACCGACACAAACGAGCATGTGGCACTGGTATCGAACAGAGTGTAGGCCGATTTCTCACTAACCATTACGCCCAAGTATCAAAATTATAAAGGCTCAAGCCAGATTCCTAGAACAAACTTAGGCAGACTAAGGATGAATGTTTATAACGTGTGAATTTCTTCCTCATAGTCCTCGTCCTGAAGCTGGTTCCTGATTCCATTACTCCTTCAGCGGGTCTCTTAATTCTTGTCTAAACGTCCAAAAGATTCGCTTCCAACCACTTTATGATATCTATTAGCTCAGCTAAGCTCGAGTCTGCTATAAACAAAAGTGGTTGTCCTAGGGAATCTGCCATGTCTATTATCTCTGCTAGATTCAAAATCCGCTATAAACTAAAGTGCTTGCCCTAGGGGATCTCGCAAGACTTTATATAATAGTTTTATGTAAAGGTACGAACCTAAGGTCAGGTTGGCTAATCGTAGGGTCAAAATTGGACATACTTAGTGTGAATTACATGTGGGCACACCACTGCTTTTGCTAAGTCAGTTTGTCCCCAAACTGACTAATCGAACGGGGGTGGCACCATTGTTGAGTGACTTCTTTAGTTCAGGATCGTAGCAAGCTAATACCATTTGTAAGACCCCCCCTCCCGGAACACAAAACACGGCACGAGGGGAGTCTTATGCCCAGAACAACCGCCTTGCGGTAACGTTAGCACACGGTCTAACCTGTACCACAAGACGCCTATCCTGTCGGCTATAACCAATATCAACCAATGTAACCAAACCAAGAATATAAAACAGAAGTCAATCCATACATAAGTAAAATAGTCCAAAAAGTACATCAAGAAAAGAAGCTACAACAAGCTTCTATAATATCAGAGTACGAGAAAAACTTGTCCAAAGGGATATATCATGAGTCTCTCAAAACTCACATCAGTAACTGACGGTAACGACGACACCGTCCTTTCAGTCCCTGTCGTCCTGTCCTGGATATCCTGCTGCATAACCTGTCACTGCTCTGTCTGCGGGGTTTCCTCCTAAAAAGGAAGACGTATTAACCTTTAGTCATAATACTAAGTGGCTATCACATCCGCTACCCCGGCGACTCCTCAGCACTAGGTAGAAAAAGAACAAGGGTACAATATATATAAATAAAACTGTAGTACAAACAGTTGGTATAGAGTGACCAATATCAACTATATCAGCAGTATAATAAATGAGTAAACAATCCACTCTAGTAGTTCTATCATCTACAACAGAATATGAAAAATGTAAAGCTACAACAGAAAGTAACTCAACTTATATGAATGCCCGTACAGACATATAAGTTGAGTATCAGCTCAGTAGTAAAGTAACTCGTCGTATAAGAGTGCTCATACAAACTTATATGATGAGGATCTTGTGTATGTAATGTAATGTAATTCCATGAATGCAATACAATGACTCACCCATGATCACACACATGCAACTGCTATGTCGACACAGACTTGTAGTTCATATTTTTCGAGTTGGTAGCTAACCTCTCAGGCATTAACCGTCGTAGCCAGGCGGTGACAGTAGAGCGGGCTTCTCCACTATTAGGCGTGCATCCACACTACCAAGCCTAGGCCTCTGTACGCCTCAAAGCTAAGAACACAACAGCAGAGCTCATATCCGTACTACAGCTCAGAAGGGGTCTCGAGTAGATATGCACCAAGAGCCTAGCCCAACAAGCCTATCTTGTGGCGCGGAAGGTGCTTCTAGGAGCGTATCACCAAAGGACCAAGGCCAACCACCCACTGACATGGAGATTGCCTCAGGAAGTAAGCACCGAGGACCAAGGCCCAACCATCCAAGTCTAACTGCCAACTCCCGTCGATGTGACGACTAGAGAGCCCGTAGACCTGCCACACTATCCTTAACCCAGGATTACGACACCACGTGTCGACTCACACCACATACATTTCACATACGAGGCTCAACATTGAGCCCCCTTTTCATTATTCACATTTTGTGCTCAATAGCACCCGAGAGTTCCACACAGAGTCTCCTACCAATACATAATTCCATTGCGGCAACACACACGCACTTTCAACCTTTCCACATTTTCGTGCATCTAAGCACACCAGGGGTTCACCATCAACATAATGGTACTCCATACATATTCACCAACCATTTGGTTATCATAATTACATGTATACTATGATCACATGACTTTAACATCAATGGTTACAATTCTTTTACCAAGTTCGAACTATTCGTGCACGTATGGATCTACCAACTAAAAGTCATCAACCATTGTTCATCGCAATTACTACAAATTATGTACAACAAACTTCAAGTCAACCTCATCATTATTCAGTGTATTACCATTATCAAGTACATCCCTATCGATTCACTTATTTAACTTATTCCTACCTTCCCAAGTCGTCAATCCATTCGTTCACTAACCTCCACCAAATCACCTAGATCAACTACACTTTACTGTATCATTTGTTCATTAGGGATCTATCCAACAAATGTCATTAACATATTTTATCACAAATACATATAGACTAAATCCAACAAAACATTAACGTTAAAGTACTACAATCTCTCTATCAAACCCAAAGATGATACAAAACAAACACGAGAACAATATACAGGAATGATTACTGTACAACAACTTCGATTGGGGATTCCTGAAGCTACAAGAATCCAGTGAAGGCATGTAACCACTCGTTGGAAAGGTATTTCCAAGGGCTACGACTTTTGTGTTTAGTCAAAAGCCCAGATCTGGCCGCATCATGTTTGAAAATGGCCTCGAAAATTACTGCGTGCAGAAAATATATTTCTGCGCGCATCTTAAAGCAGATCGAACGTCATCGGTTCGTCTTCTTCCTCCAATCAAACTTTCCAAATAACAACCAGAATTTCTTCTCCCTTATTCACCCTCATATGGCCACTTCTCTTCACGAAACCAGTCCACAAAATTCATTTGAAGTGAGGAAAGGTTGAAAACTCTAATTCCTAGGACACAAATTCTAGCATGGCCTCTTCCTAGAAACCTTCTTCACAAAACAAGAATCTTTTGTGTGTATATCTCTCCTATGAATAACTAGAGATATAGCACTAAGGGAGAGGGTAGGAAGCTCACTTCATTTTCGGCATTTCCACCGTTTCCAGCCATGGATCTTGTCACCATTCTTGGCGGCATCTTCTTCTCCTTGGTTGGTGTTCGTTCTTCACGAGAAAGAAGAGGAAGAGAGGATTTCTTCCAGAATCTGGCGGCTTCACTGTTCCATCGGCTTGGCAGAGACGGCTGCCCGACAAGGTGATAAAAAGAAAAGAAGGTTAGGGTTTTCCTCATGTCCCTTTTTATAGTGAGAAATTATGGTAACTGCCTAGCCATGCACGTGTCAGCCTGACATTGGACCGCAAAACAGCACATTAAATGAGTCATTTTGAATGGACGTGGCCTGAAAATTTGTTAAGGGAGAATTCTGCGCTTGACAAATTCTGCTCGACTTTTCGTCGAGCTCTGCTCAAAGTTTCGTCAAGCTCTGCTAGACGTTTCAATTTTTGTCAAGCTCTGCTCGATGATTCTCGCTGACCTATGGTCACTGCCCGTGTCACAAGTAGTCTTGGATTGGGCACACACGGGTAGGGACATGCCCATGTCACTACCCATGTCCTTCTCTAGAAAGATCACAAAGAAGGCACAAAATCTACAAAAACCCCACTAGGGTAGCGACACGCCCGAGTCACTACCCATGTCCTTCTCGGGAGGAATCTACACCTCCTCCCCCACTCAGGTGCAAGCCTATCTGCTAGCACACCCGGAGCCCAAGTCAGCTCTCCTGACTTAAAAGTGCACACAAGGGGCCTAGCCCGAATTGGGATGTTACAACTCCGAAGCCTAGTTCAACGGGAGCCTGACTCAGTTCGACGGACTCTATGCGAATAGTGGCTGGGTGGGCCAGCTCGTCCACCTAGCTTTGGCGAGCTGGGCATTCTGAGTTCGCCCGCATGCTCTTCTGGATTGGGCAGGTCGCCTTGGTCTACTCGCCTAGCCTGGTATACCCACTCGACGAAAACGGGGTTGTACACAATCCCCGCTGTTTTTGAGCTTGGCCAAGCTCGGAAAGAATCATCCAACACACATGTTCGGTGAGTGCTTTGCTGAGCTGGAGAGAATCTTTTGGTGTGTCCCACCATCATGCTATAAATATGCTATCGGGCCTTTGGAAAAATCCCGCCTTCCTCTATCCTTCTCTGCGGCTGTAGCTGAACAATGTCTGTGTTTGAGGAGATGCGAGCTCGCCTAGGGGCCGTGAGGGAGGGGACTATGGTGGAGACTCTCGAGGCCGCCCCGTGGTTGGCGTGCGGATCGCCCAGTCCCCTCTTCAGGCCAGTGAAAGGAAAAATCGTCAGGCGGTATCCGGCAAATGACTTCCTGAGATCCTGGTCGGCGGCCGGTGCCGAGGTTGCCCATGAGGTATGAGTGCATCCCGCTTGATTTGCTGCTTTGCCTCTGACTTCTCTTTCTGCAGGTGTCGCCCCACGAAGATGGAGGTGGCGGAGGGGATCGGGGCCATTCCCTCTCGCTGTCAACCGAGCGCGTCGCCAGCCCTTCGGGCCAGGGGCACCCCCCTCCAGAGATTTCTCAATCTCCAACTCCCTCTGGGTTGGGGAAATCCTTCGCAATTCTCGAGGGAGGACTCTTCCAGGGCCGGCCGGGCTCCTCTCGGCCATCTGCTGGTGCGGGCGACGTGCCTACCCCCGATGAGCTGTGCATGTGCATGTTTATCACCGCTCGCTCCCTCTGACCTTTCCCTTGTAGGTTATAACGTGATTGAGGGATACTCTCCTCCCACTTATACATATCACATTTCAGAGTATCTGGGAGACCCGACGGATGCGGATGAGATGAAGATGTAGGTGGCGTGGCTGTTTCAGAAATACACACTACTGCTACATGAGGTCTTCAACAGGATTTACAAGGACAAGTCCGCATCGGATGAGCGATTTGCAGTTCTGGAAGGAGCCAGGCGTACAACTAATGGGGATGGAGTTACTTCTCCGGGGGTGCACATAATGCGGGCCGAGGAGTGGCTTAGGCACACTATGGAGCAGTTCGGCCTGGTCCAACATGAGTTGTTGGCAGTTCGCGAGTACCATTATCCTCGCGTGCCCGCCCGATCTGGGACGCAGAGGTGGCGCAGGTGGAAGTCGATCCAGTACTGGGCCGCTTGCCCCCTCCCCACTATTGATCGCAAGGCCAGGACCGCATCCGCATCCTAGACCAGTTCGCTTAGTATGGTCTTCCTTCTTGGGACATTTTAATCTGTCTGTAATAATTTGAGACTTTCTTGCCAGACAATGGGCTTAATGCTTGTTCTATGTTTCTTTCATTGTGTTGCCACTTAGTTTTCTCTGGATGAATGCAGATGGAGCGCCCTTGCTTGCCTACGCCTTCTTTAAGAGGGAGCGAGATTTTTGAATCAGCTCGCCCAGCCTGCCCGTCAAGTCTCGGCGGGAGCGAGCAGGAAGCTCGAAGATTGTGAGCCTGTACGGCTTGCCTACTATTCCTGGCGGGCCCGAGCCATAGCTCGCTCGCGTCTTTAGCAGACACGGGCGAGCACAGTTTGTTGCCGAACAGTCTTTGTAGAGCAGCTGCGAGCCGGGAAGTCGAAACGTCTGGGCACATTATGCTATCTGCACTTTTCCCGCCGGCGGAATATTTTCCTGCCCTTTTTCTTTTTCTATAAATAGGTCATGCCGATCCTTTCTTACCCACCGCATTTAAGATTTTCCCTTCTTCTCTACTTCCTGCGACTCTTGACTCGCTCGCTTCCTGCGAGAACTTCTTCATCCCGCATAGCGAGCTTCTTGCAAAATGGGTGGTAGCAGCAAGGATGAGGATGGGAGCAGCAGGTGTTCTTGGACCTTCTCTGAGCACAACTTCTCTCATGCCGCCATCTCTGAAGGCGGGTTCTTTGATGCCATAGGAGACTACATACCGGCAGGCTTTGTGGCGAAGCGACCCGGGGAGGGGGAGCAGATAAACGATCTCTCGGGGGATGAGCTTGCCATCCCCACGACACATTTCGAGGCGGGTCTCCAGCTTCCAAAATGGCCGGAGGTCCGCCAAATATTGAAATATTTTGGGGTCGTCCCTGGGAAGATGACCCCCAACTCCATTGCAGTGGTGATTGGGTTCGCGTGCTTCCTGTGGGAAGAGCGGATCGAGTTCAGCCTCGCGGTCTTCCTCAAGATGTTCTCCTTCCGGGCGAACAAAGACGCAACCACCTACTTCTCTAGCAATCATGTCAAGGTGCGAGAGACTGACAACAAGAGCCATAACTGGCTAAAGAAATTTGTCTTCGTCAAGGGGGACTTCGGCAACGTCCCCTTCTCGCTGGTCCAGCTCAGCGAGGCGAGATACTGCTCCCTAGCCTGGGGGGCCATGAAGCGGAGCTATGCGGGTTCTTCGCCGGGAAGAACTTTGAAGTTGCCTTCCTGCGCAGGAATACGGAAAACCTCGCACCTGTCCCGCCCGAGGGAGGTAACTACTCGCGCTTCTCCATTTTACTTCACTATTTTTTTTTGCTTTAACTCTCCTTTCCTGCAGGCGAGCGGGATATCCTCCTGCACCGTCCTTATGAGAGTGCGCGACTCGCTTCTAGTGAGCTCGCCCGTTCCTAGGTCGCAGCCATCGCGCATCGCGAGCCCCGGGTCTCTGTTCGCCCGAAGCGGCCTAGCCGCGGATCGCATCCTCCACCGTCGCCGCCCAAAAAATCGAAGACCGCGAGTGGCGCACCTCCTACAGCTCGGGAGAAAGGTAAGGCCCCGACAGGCCAACCAGCTGGGGATCTCGCCCCAGCGGCTGCCTCAGTCGGCAGCTCCCCCGACGGGGCGGCCGACACCTTCAGGCCATAAGAAGAGGTGCAGCCCACCACAAAGCCGATGTCAAAAGGACACCGCAACTTTGGCTACGGCGAGTGGTGCTTGGATGAGCTTGACATTCCCCTCCTCTAGTGGGACAAGGAGGCGAACCGGGCCATCATCGCCACTCTTCTACCGAGTTGGCTGGAGAAGGAGACCATCAGCAGGGAGGCCTACAACTTTTCATTTTGCCTCTACTCACGGGAAGACGTCGCCATCTATAACAAGGAGGCCACGCGGGTGCTGTTCCATGAGAGCGCGCTGGCCCAGCTCCGCAGCCTGGAGCTGGCCCATATGCTTTGCCGGCAATGCACCCAGATGGAGAAGAATGCCCCGTCGCTCAAGAAGCTGTTGGATGAGAAGTAGGAGGCCCGCAGTCTCGCCCAGGAGGAGGCAGAGCGTGAGAGAGAGAGAGAGAGAGAGAGAGGACGTGGCTGATGACACCCCCGTCACCTTAGAGGAAGAAAATGAGGCGCTACAAGCATGAGTGCAATAGCTGGAAGCCGCAGTAGCCGCTCCGCCGCCCTACAGCAGCAATTGCCATCTCGCACACTACAACAAGTATGAGCTGGAGGAGATGATGCAGAAGAACGCTGCTTGTGCGACAAAGTATGCTCTCCAAACATTGCAGCGGCCGGACCTCATCAAGAGCGAGGGCTCTGGCCTTTCTGCGAGCGATGTGGTACCGACACTATTCCTTTCGGTACCGAAGCCAGGAGACAAGTCCTACCAACCCCTCTAGGACTTGCCTCCCGAGAGCTCGTCTCGCTGAATCCCCGCGCCTTGCCTCTACTGTATTTTTTGTTCTTAAATGTAAGTGCGGGTTGAGCCCCAAACTCCTGTAATTCTTTTTACCGATTAATGAAATGTACTTATTCTGATTGAATGATGTTTTTTTTCCTCCTTTTGCTTTGTACTTGCGACTTGACCCAATTATCCCGCTCGCTGCCTCTGAACCCATGCCCGGTTAGAGAGGTCGCACGTCCGTTTCAGACTTAGCTCAGGAGGTAGGTGGCTCCTTTGTTTAGCCGACCCGCGAGTGGCGACCCGCCTCCTTAGTCCAGATTCTCTATGATATTTATGTGATTGGAGCGGGCCGGCTTAGCTCGCTCCCGAGTCGCCTGGCTTCACGCGAGTTGGCCCCCCCATGAGGTCACGTCTTTATGACCCTGGAGGGCTGAGTCCATTAGATGCTCAATACCTGCCATCAGGCTTCCACCTAGCTGATTGTGACGGTGGAAGCGCCCTGAGGTTGATTGGAGATAAGTTTTTCTCGCTCTATGGTTAAGTCCCGAGATGCTCCCGCTGCCAGGCTTCCACCTAGCTGGTAGGGCTGGGATCCTCAAATGATGTCATTATGACCCTGGAGAGCTGAGTGCAATGGATGCTCAACACCCGCCTTCAGACAATCACCTTGCTGATTGGGCTAGTGGTAGCGCCCAAAGTTTGATTGAAGACAAGTTTTCTCGCTCTGGAGTAGGTCTCGAGATGCTACCACTGTTAGGCTTTTATCTAGCTGACACGGCTGGGGTTCTCGGTGGACGTGATGATATTTAAAGCCGGGACCCAGACATTCGAACTTTGGAGGCAAAGATTACAGGGGTGATAGATTGAACTCGGCAGGTCGGTGAGCCGGAATGGGCGAGCCGAGACCTCGGTAGGTCAGCGATCCGAGACTAATGTCAGCAGTTACAGTTCATCCAGCCAAAATTTTACTTGGAAGATTCCTGGCTTTTTGCCAAGTCTTAAGGAAGAGGAGCCATTACAGGCGAGTTGGGCATTCGCGGACCCAGCTCAGCAAGCTACCAGCCCGATTGCCGTGGGATAAATAAAGAGGGCAAAAAGGATGGCGAGCTGAGGTCTCAGCATCTACTAAGGAAGGTGAGAGGAGGTGGTCCTCAACGATATATTTCTACCCTTCTAAAATGTTACTTGTTAATTTTTAACGACTTTAGTGTGACATTGGCAATAAAGAAGAAAGCTCGCGGGCTAGCTGGGTAGTCGCGAGCCTAGCGCAATGAGTAATCTGCCCTTGATTTTCTGGGGTTGGTGAGTCCTCAAGGCCTCTTTGTGGGCACGAATCATAATTCAAATTCATTCTAGCAGCTCGCTCCACCCTGGTGAAGTCGCACAATGGAGGAGGACAATTCACGGGCTAGCGCATTGCATTAAGTAAATTCAGAGAAATAAAGAGGGAGAGACAAAGGGAGAGCAGAGCTAAAGCATTATTTTCATTAACAAGTTACTTTATATATGGGGAGCTCGTCTTGGCAAGGTTTCAAAAGGGGGGAGGAGCGAATTATAGTAGAAGAAACAAAAAGGCGGGGGATGCGAGTCAGCTCTCGCCGTCCCCTCCAGATGGATAGTCCTCCTCGCCTTCACCTCCAAATGTGCGACCGTCCTTATAGCCCTTGACATCCTTAAAGAGAGACTTGAAGCTTTCCTCCTTCTCACAGGGAGTGGTGGCCGGCGGGAACAGATTCGGCACAAGGTCCCTCGATGTGATCTCCTCCCATCCCTCCACCAACTCCTCCATATCTTTCATCATCTAGAGGGTATAGTCGGCGGTGCTGATGGAGTTGACCTGCAGCCTCTCGGTGTCCTCGGCCTCGCTGTAGACCTTTGGCCACTTGGGAGGAATGCTCGGCTCGCCGCCGAACTAGGGGAAGAAGATGTCCGTCTGCCGGATCAACTCGCCATGGAGTCCCTTTTTTTCCTCCCTCAGTTTTGCATTCTCCTTCTCCAGCTCGGAGGCACGAGCCTCCAGCTCAGCGGTGCAAGCTCGCAACCCGCTCGTGGCTTCGACATCCTGGAAAGAAGGGAAAGGTAATATTTATATTCATGAAAAATCTCAAGTAAAAAAGGAAGGGGATGGCCGCCACTTACCATCCCGCTGGCACCTTTTGCGAGCAGATTCTCGACGACCTTTAGTCGCCCTGCCCGGTCGGCGACATTATCCTTCGTGAGGTCGTGCAACTGCTCGACCTTCAGCAGCTGGTGGTTGAGGCTGAAGCCGCGGTGGACCACCATGTTGTGCAGTTCCAAGGCCCACATCTGGGCTTGTAGACCGTCTTGCCCGAGCTATCGGAGAGTCAGGCCCTTGTAGGCCTCAGCGTCCCCATGCCCATATTGGCTGAAGCCCAGCGCGTAGGCATGACCGGAGGCGGGCTGACCCCCCAACCAGGTGGGATGGAATGAGGAGATGGAGACCCAGTGGGTCTGCTCATCCCATTACACCATCGACTCGCCGGCCGGGTCTTTTAACTTTCCCAGATCCGAAGAGGGGGTAGCTCTTTGGAATGCCCGACTTGCAGGCCACGGTCTTCATTGGAGCAGGGGGAGCAGAGGGCTCACCCCCTTCTAGGTCTTTTACTGGCGAGCCCTTCAGCGAGCTTGCCGACAACCCTTGGGGTGTGGTCTCTGGCGAGCTGAAGTAGAGCTGCTGTTGCTTTCTGGAGACCACCAGGGCATTCATCTTCTTTGGCGGCAGGGGGGCGGCGAGGCGAGCTGGACCCTTTGAGGCAAGGTTGTTTTTGACTGGAGGATGGTCCGCCTTTCCCCAGATCGCCTCAGCAGGCCACTACGGCTGCCCCCTCGCACGCGAGCGGGTCTGGGTTGAGGCCCGAGCCCGCATAAGGCAGGTTCTCGGGAATTGATCTCTCCCCCTACAAGAAAATACTTGGGATTAGAATTTACAATCATAGGCAAGCCATAAATAGAAGGGGAAGAAGTATACCTTCGTCAGGTGGAACCGGGAGGAGCGAGTCGAGGCCCCTTCAAAGGGGGGCGACCTCGAAGTCCTTCCCCACAAAGAACTTGTGCAGCTCGGCATCGTCGCCGAATAGCGTTGGAGGCCGGTATACCTCCTTGCTCTTCTGCTGCGGGGGGGAGAAGGGTATATTGCCCAGGTCACCCTTGGTGAAGATGATCTTGGATACCCAGTTGTAGTTTTTGTTCGCTGTCTCGTGAACCTTGATGTGCGAGACCATCAGGTAGATGACCCCATCATTGGTAGCGCAAAAGTGAAGAGCTTACAGAAGGCGACGAGGTTGAATTCAATCTGCTCGCGGCGGAGGTGACAGGCGAACATGACCATCATAGAGATCACATTCAGGTTCAGCTGTGCGGGCATCGCGCCGAAGTATTTGAAGATCTGGCGGATTTCAGGCCAGAGGGGCAAGCGCAACCCCACCTCAAAGGGCGAGATGGGGAAGATGAGCTCATCCCGGTAGAAGTTTTTGATGGCCTTACCCTTTGCGGGCCGGCGCACCTCATAGCATGGGGGCAGGTACTCTATTTTGAAGGTGGCGAGCTCGCGCTCGGTGGTGTTACCATCGAAGAAACAGTAATCAGTGAACTGACGACGCATTTGGATCGCCAGTAGGCATCAGGCCATGTTTTGCCCATGCTAGCAAAAGGGGTTGGGGTGCGAGAACTGGCAGAGTGAGGTGCAGCAAGGAGGGGTCTGAATGCAATAAAGGAGATGGGCCAGGGGGTTGGTGAGGGGGCCTATTTATAGAAAATAGAATTTATGGCCGAGTTGATTGGTCAGTCTAGCTCGTCGTCGCTCGCTCACAAAGCCCAGCTCACCAGCCCTAGCTCACCAATCCGGCAACCTGACTTATCTTAGGGCGAGCTGAATGTAGTTGGTGCATCCTATTAATTCAAATAACATATAGAATTCTAAAAAAATTGTTAAGTTATTACAGACAGGGACTTTCACAGCCCCAAAAATAAAGAAATTCTTAGCGAGCAGAACAAGTTCGGTCAGCCCGCGCGACCTGGGGTGCTGGGGGACGAGGGCCGGTCGGTTCAGCTAGGGAGCTATTTCCATCTACCCCGGCCTTGCTCCCCCATCCACGGAGGTCAGCGGTGAGGAACTTGTGGACTAGGTCCAGGTCGCGACTGAAGACTTGTAGGTTCTTATTTAACCTTGCCATAACTAGGGTGGCGGACATCATCTCACCCGCCGAGCCGTGCTCCACCTTATCTGCGAGCAACACGAAGTCCTGCTCCAGGGCCTGTAGTCTCTGCTCGCCATATGCATTGTCCGCTCAAAGTTGGTGCAAGGATATGTCCTACTTCTTCAGCACTTCTATCATTCGTCGTCTCAGCTCGGTAGGATCCATCGAGTCGTCCAAGAAGCTTTTCATCCCTGGGTCAGGGGGTGGCGAGTGGCGAGCTTGTTCAGAAGATTCCTCGATTTCAGATGGAGAAGAGAGACCTGCAAAAATGATCAACTCCGGTAGATAAGGGGTGCGAGCACAACAAAGATGTCTGGGAAAAATGTTCTAATAAAAATGTGGCTTATGGGATGAGCTCGACAGTCCTTGGAGGGTGTGCGGAGGCGGCAATGTTAAGTTCATACCGCGACTAGTGGGATGGACCCCCAGAGAGATGAGGTTGAAGCTGGGAACCAGAATGTCGCTGGACCTTTCCCCCACTACCGCAGGAGCAAGTGTGGGCTACTGAGAAGAGGTGCGAGCTGGCGACCTGGACTTCAGTGAGTCCAGCCCCATGGTCTCGAAGGGAGGCAATTTGCTCTGTAGGCAAGCGTCGGGGGGAGTCTGAGGCCGCGAGTCATCGCGTGGGGTGTGGACTAGCGGTTTGGAGGTCTCGGCGTCAGTCTGTCGACATTCAGGGTCGTAGGGAATATCGACGACCATCTTCCCCTTATGGTCATCAACCGGTTTGGAGGAGGCGAGCCTGAGAGTCAGGGTGGACTCTAGGTCATGGTAGATGGACTCGACATCCTTTGCGATGGACTTCGCCTTCTTGGGAGGATTGGACTTTGTCGGCTCGCATAGTGCAGCACTGGGAGGCATGCTGACAAGCTCGTCAGCACGAGCGGCATTGAGCTCGTGGGCACGGATAAGCTTCACTTGGAGCTCTTTGGAGAGAGGCGTCTCAGCAAGACTTAAGTAAGGGGAATGGTTGAGGCCACCACGGTACACGGGCATGTATTTATAACTATTGGTGGATCCCACCCAAAGATTCACTGGCTCCTTTCACAGTCACCGCATATTGCGGGGTTGGATGTTTCTTTCCGAGCTTGGGACAATCTCGCAAAGAGTGGGGATTGTGTACAACCCCATATCCAGCGAGTAGTCGTCGATAGGAGCTAGATCGGCCAAAGTCCAGCAGTTCGGCTCGCCCAAGTGGGGTGGACCGTTTGAGGGGCAAGTGGAGCAGGTCGGCTCGCACTCGCCCCAGGTGCTCGGCGAGTAGCGGGAGAGTGGAGCAGGCCGGCTTGTACTCGCCCCAGAAGGCTCGGCAGGCAGCGGGCGAGTGGGGCAGGCTAGGCCAGCACTTGCTCTGGGTTGGATAGAGGCGGCGAGTGCCAGCTCCATCCAGCACTCGCCGCCCCTGGCGAGTGGAGGTTCCAGAGGGCCACTCGCCAAGTCTCTTGTGATCTGTTTTTACCATTTTACCCCCACTTGTTTGTCTATAGCTTGTTAGAATAGCGGAGTTATGTTGTTGGCCGACCCAGTTGGGATGCACATAGCTGCTCAAAATAGCGAAGGTTGGCTATTTGTAGACTATTTTCAGGAATCTATAAATAGACCTAAGTAGGTACCTCAAAAGGCATGCTTTTCTGGTGCCCCGGTCTTTTTGCGCTTTCTGAGGTATCCTTAGCTTGGTATTTTGCTAGGTAGGGGAAGAGCTCTAAGATCTTCCGGGTGTGTGGTGAGTCCTCAATGCCGAGCCCTTGGGTCTATCCCTTATTCTTTTTCCTTAGTCGTTTGGCTTGCGAGAGAGAAGTAAGTGTGCGATTACCCCTTCGCCAAGTGTGAACTCCCCAGAGACCGAGTTTTCTGTTTCAACAATGCTACCTGTCTTAGGATTTTTTTCTTTTACATTATGTACCAAGGCTAAGCAGTGGTTAAGTTCTCTACCAAGAGGATCTATAACCACTTGGGCTCAAATGACGGAAAAATTTCTTACGAAATATTTTTTCCCCCTAAATTGGTCATGTTACGTACTGATATTACTTATTTCCCCAAAGTTGATACAGAAACATTATATGATACTTGGGAGAAATTCAAGGAATTGCTACGCCGATGCACTCATCATGTAATCCTTGATTTGTTGCATGTTCTAACCTTCTAAAATGGCCTCAATTCTAAAATGTGGCAATATATTGATGCTTCCGCTGGTGGAATGTTAAATAACAAAACACCAGTGGCCACTCAAGAACTTATAGAAGATAAGGCTATCAATACGTATCAATGGAGTACACCTCGGTCTCGTGCTATTAAACCGACAAGGCTATACAAAGTTTATTCTATTTCAAATCTTTCTTCCAGGCTGAGCTTTTAAATAAAAAATAGAAGAGTGGACTGCTTCCTCTTCAACTCGTACTTGGAAATCTCCTTCTACCATCGCCGGGCTTGTAGATTACATGGCTAATCTGAACCGGTTGTTCTTTAATTTAGGTAATAATAATTTTGGAAATACTTATCACCCAAGTTTTAGGAATCACGCTAACTTATCTTGGAGTAATCCGGGGAATATGACACGTCCACCGAACACTATTCCACCCAGTTTTCTTCCACCACAAGTCCAAAATCCCCCTCTCTTGAGGAAGTTTTTACCAAATATATGGCAAGTAACGATGCTAATACCCAGAATCTTACCGGATCCATTCAAAATTTCGAAAATCAAATTGAGCAAATTTCAAAAATTCTTTCCGATCGCCAACAAGAAGCATTACTGGGCAATACAGAGCCCAACCCAAAAGGGTAAGGAAAGGCTATCATACTACGGAGCGGGAAGGAGGTGACTACTCCAACAAAGCCGGTTGAAGCGGAGGTAACAATTTCTACATCATCTCTTCCTCCTAAAATTTCTATTTAAAAAAATTAAGGAATTTCAAACGCCCCTTCCCTATTCATCAAAATTAAAGAAAGACCGAATGGATGCCCATTATGGTATAATTTTAAAAATGTTTAAGCAAATTCATATAAATTTATCATTTTGCAAAGCGATAGCGTAGATGCCGAATTATACAAAGTACCTCAAGAATCTTTTATCCAAAAAAAGAAACTTTAATATATTTCCACTATTCAATTTAACGTGGAAGGTTCAACGGTTTTGCTTAATAAAATGCCTAAGAACTTAAACGATCCGGGTAGTTTTTCTATTCCATATTTATTTGTGATTTATTTGTGAAACTTGCATTGGCCAATCTAGGTGCCTCTATTAATTTGATGCCTTATTCTCTATTTAAAAATTTAGGATTAGGTGGGCATAATCCTATAAAATGAGCATCCAATTGAAAGATCAATCTATCAAATACCCAATGAGTATTATTAAGGATGTGCTTATCAAGGTTGACAAATTTATCTTTCCGATAGATTTTGTCATCCTCGACATAGAAGAGGACACTGTTGTTCTACTCATTCTCGGTCGCCCTTTTATTGCCACCTCGTGCACTATAATAGATGTTAGTAATGGTAAACTTCTCCTTAGAGTCAGAGATGAAAAACTTACCTTTACTATCAATTTGTCTATGGAAAATACGCTTTCCAATGATGACTCAAGTTTCTTTTTTAAGGCTTCACCCAAAGAAGACTCCATTTTATTTTTTGATATTATTTCACTATCTATTTCTCATGAATAAAATTTTAAAAATATAGATTTAATTTCTCATGAAAATAGTGCTGACGATTCGGTCACTCACTTACCTATTTTTGATATATTAGAATTTGCTAGTGATCGTTTACAAACATTTTATGAAGAACCTCCAACTTTAGAATAAAACATTTGTCAGATCATTTAGAATACTTATTTCTAGCAGAGGATTCAAAACTTCTCGTAATTGTGTCGGCATTTATTTTCTGATGATGAAGAATTGAAATTATTAAATGTTTTAAAACTTCATTGTCGTACAATTGCGTGGAAGATAACAGATTTGGAAGGGATTAATCTCTACTTTTGTACACACAAAATCTTATTAGAAAAAAATTTGCGTAAAATGATTCAACCTCAACGCTGCCTAAATCCTAACATGAAGGAAGTGGTTAAGGCTGAGGTGATAAAATTATTAGATGTGGGCATCATCTTTCTGTTTACAGATAGAACTTGGGTTAGTTCGTTCCAAGTGGTGCCAAAGATAGGAGGATTAACGTTAGCGTTGAATGATAAAAATGAGTTAATCCTTACTTGAACCAACACCGGGTGGTGGGTTTGTATTAGTTATCTCAAATTAAGTGATGCAACCCAGAAGGATCATTTTTATTTACTGTTCATCGATCAAATCCTTGAATGACTATCGAGCATTTTTTTTGTTTTCTTGACGGTCTCTTGGGATATTTTCAAATCCCAATTGCGCCCGAGGACCAAGAGAAACCTGTTGGGTTTTGTTATCACAACAGTTGTGCGCAGCGAAAATTAGAAACAATAACACCCAAAAGAATTTCATAGACCTTGTGATTATCATTAATCAAGAAGTAAAATTCTACAAATAAAATATACCATTGCAAAATTGAGTCACAACTCAACCAAGGGGCTCCAAGAAATCCGGCGATCACTTGCAGCTAGAGCTCCGAGCGTAGAATAGTGTCCACGTCTCTAGGAATGTGCACACAAGCAAGGAGAACCCTGGACTCTTGTCACACAAGATCTAGGTCAAAAGAGAGTTGCCCTCTACGTCTATACGGTTTGCTAGAACCGTTCAAGGAGAGGCGACAATGACGAAGACGAATCCAGGAAACACTTTCCGGCGACGACTAAGATACAGGTGGTAAGTGGTATAGGAGAGACAACGGTGATTCGTCCAGTGCGGAACACTTCCGTCATGGAGAAGAACTCGTCGCACTCCGTCAGGGTTACGTGATTAGGTCAAGACCAAAAAGGGGGATCCGCAATTTACTGTTTATATTCCTTATATAGGGAAGACATAAAAAACTGATACCCGCAGACCACACAACGAACTAGACTTAAAGGATTCAAACATGGGTAAACAGTATTCATCGAAATAACTCAAATGTCCTCAATGAATAAAAGTCCATTCGCCAAAATGACACAAGTCCATTAGACTAATCAAAGTCCAATCGACGAATAAGTCCATTCGACGAATAAGTCCATTCGACGAATAAGTACATTCGTCGAAATGACACAAGTCCATTCGACAAATCAAACTTTATTTGTCGAAATGAACCGAGTCCATTTGACGAATCAAAGACTATTCGTCGAGATGAATTGAGTCCATTCGACGAATCTACTTAGAGAAATTCTAACAATTTACCAAACGACCTATGCTCATAACATGAGTCCTGAAATGAATAGCCTCCACATCCAGAATGTCATATGCTTAGTCCTTCACTCATATCTCATATGAACAAGGCCAACACAAACCTCTTCCAACTTCTCTAATGATCTTACGTGCGACCCCATAAGATCATATCGCGTTGGAAGTGAGACTACATGTTTGAATACTTCCTAATCATCATGGTAACTCCAATAGTCTCTCACTTGATCTTGAAAGTATCAAACAAAAGTTTCAGAAATAATTAGCGGCATCTAGCAATGCATCATTGCTCTCCCAGAAATAAGAGTTTAAAACTCAAAATCCATTGTGACCGATGTATCAGTGTTGTCATATCCCTTCGTCCCTTACATCCGGATAGAACTAAAGGTATATACCGTGTCACCCTCATAATCATTCAATCCCAGTAGTTTCTTGATCTAGAATGGACTTATAAAAATTAGTGAGCCCAATATCATATATTGACTCAACCAAGCATGGCCATGCATTTCGCAGTCCAATTCCATCAAGGGGCCCATTGCTGAACTCCTGTCATATAGGAGGACAATTCCATTTTTGACCACATGCAAACACCCAAATGATTTGTAACATACCCAATAAACACCTTTATCGTCCATCTTTCTCAAGACTAGACTTTTGATAACATCAAAGCACGCTATTTCTCACTTGATGTAGGCTGTGACTTCAGGTCTAAGGACCACAAACACCATTGGCACTTGAGCCATACTTGATATTACAATATCATGACCAGTGAGAACAGGTCATCAATCAACGCACATGCTAGTCTTAATGCATCATCATCGCCCTTGGCTTCTAAGATGATACGTTGACCAGGGACTATTTAAGAATGAAGCTTCTTAGAAACATAGGCCCTCACATTCAAGTCATGAACTTGAATCCTATGAAAGCAAACATTCTAAGGGCATTTATTACGTTAAAATAATCCATCGCAATAGAAATAAATTTACATAACAAAAGAACTTGAGATAAATATAAAATGAAATGTATAGTACTATATTCATCAAATGAATTATTACAATGACCGATAAAAATACAATCAATAACACTCCCACTAGGGCTGATCATTAAGGTATCGTATACCCATAGATCTAGTATGACCATCATGATTTCTCTACGCTAGAGGCTTTGTCAGTATATCCACAATATTCTCTTCAAACGACACTCTGCATATGCTCACATCTCCTCGATCGACAATCTCTCGAATAAGATGGAACCGACGAAGTATGTGATTGGAGCACTGATGAGATCTAGGTTCCGAAGCAAGTGCAATTGCACCGTTGTTGTCACAGTAGAGAACTATGGGATCAACAATGCTAGGAACTACACCAAGCTCACTGATGAGTTTCCTAATCTATACAGCCTTCTTCGGTGCATTAGCAACAGTGATATACTCGGTCTTAGTTGTAGAATCAATAACTGTCTCCTGCTCGGAACTCTTCCAGCTAATAGCTCCTCCATTAAGGCAAAATACAAACCCTGACTGAGACTTTGAGTTGTCCCTATAAGTTTGGAAGCTAGCATCTGTGTAACCCTTTACAACGAGCTCTTCCTCTCCACTAAATACTAAGAATGTATCCTTAGTCCTTCATAAGTACTTTAGGATATTCTTCATGGCTATCCACTGACTATCACCGGGATCAGACGAATACCTGCTAGTCATGCTCAAAGCATATAAGACATCGGGTCTAGTACATATCATTGCATACATGATTGATCAAATTGCTGAAGCATATGGAATCAACTTCATGCAGTCCTTATCTTCACAAGATTTAAGACACTGGTCCTTAGAGAGACTCACACCATGAAAAATGGGTGAGAATCCTTTCTTAGACTCAAGCTTGTTGAATTGTTTCAACACCTTCTCAATGTATGTACTTTGGGTCAAACCCAACAACTTTTTCTATCTATCTCTATAGATCTTAATAAAAAGTATGTAAGTCGCTTCACCCAAGTCTTTCATAGAAAAGCAGTCCCCTAGGTGGTTCTTAACAACTTGTAGTGTCGGTTTGTCATTCCTGATTAATATTATGTCATCTACATACAATATCAGAAAGACAACTATGCTCCCACTAATCCTCTTGTAAACACACGGTTCATCTTTATTTTTCATAAAACGAAAGTCTTTGATCTTTTCATCAAAACAATGAATCCTGTTTTAATCCATAAATGGATCTGTGCAGCTTGCATATTTTAGTGGCTTCATTTGGAGATACAAAAACCTCGGGTTATGTCATATACACTTCCTCAAGGAGGTTTCCATTTAGGAAAGACATTTTGACATCCATCTACTAGATCTCGTAGTTATAATACGCAGTAATAGAAAGCAAAATTCTGATGGACATAATCATGGCAACAGGGGAAAAGGTATCATCATAGTCAATACCATGAATTTGCTTGAAACCTTTAGCCACCAATCTCCCTTTGAATTTCTCTATATTCACATCCATGTCAGTCTTATTCTTGAAGACCCACTTGTAGCCTATGGGTATTACCCCTTCAGGTGGTTCCAGCAAGGTCCAAACTTGGTTTGCATACATTGAATCCATTTCAGATTTCTTGGCCTCAACCCACTTCCCGGAGTCCGGTCTACACATAGCTTCTTGGTAGGTTGCATGCTCATCATCATGATCCATAAGCAATACATTACCTATTTGAGACACAAGAAATCCATATCTCTTAGACTCAAACCTTAGTATACTAGATCTATGCAGGACTTTTGTTTGTTGACCAGGTTCTCTAGCTATAACATTTTGTTGTCCTAGCTGAGGTTCCAATTTTGGTTCATTCACTGTTTGTGGTTCTTGAACTTCTTCAAGTCCTACCTTCATATTATTTCTGGATAAGAACTCTTTCTCCAAGAAAACACCAGTCCTTGTGATAACCACTTTGCCCTCAGATGGTAGGTAGAAATTATACCCTTTAGTTTCCTTAGGATACCCCACTAGATAGCACTTATCTTATTTGGATTCCAGCTTATCAGGCATTTGACGTCTCACGTATGCCTTAGAACACCAAATCTTAATGAATGACATACTAAGACATTTCTTAGTCCATATCTCATATGGTGTCTTTAGAACCATTTTCGTTGGAGCACGATTTAGTGTAAAAGAAGTAATATCTAAAGCAAAACCCCAAAAGGAAACAGACAGATCTACATGACTCATCATTGACCATACCATGTCTAATAAAGTACGATTCCTCCGCTCAGACACACTATTATTCTATGGTGTTATTGATGGAGTAAGCTGTGATATAATACCACACTCTTTCAGATGATCACGAAACTCACGACTCAGGTATTTGCCACCTCGATCAGATCGTAGTCCTTTAACCTTCTTACCTAGCTGGTTCTCTGCTTCATTCTTAAACTCTTTGAACTTTTCAATGGTTTTGGATTGCACTTCATAAGATACACGTATTCGTATCTACTGAAATCATCAGTAAATATCACGAAGTAGAAGTACCCACGTCTAGCCATAAAACTCATGGGTCCGTATACATCATTGTGTGCTATACCTAAGAGATCATCAGCCCTCTCATCACGACTAGTGAAAGGAAACTTAATCATCTTACCTAATAAACATGATTCATATCTCTCAGATGATTCATAATCAAATGAGTACAGTAGTCCATCTTTATGGAGCTTGTATATGCATTTCTCATTTATGTGACCCTAATGACAATGCCAATGGTACATAGGATTTGAGTTATTCGATTTTAGTCTTTTAACATTTTTTACATTATAGATCGAATGGCCTAAGTTCAAAATATATAAACCATTAAACAATTGGGCTACAACATAACAAAAATCATTCTTAAATATAGAACAATGATTGTTCTTAATAATAAAAGAAAATCCTATCATGTCCAAACATGAAATAGAAATGATGTTTCTAGTTATCACAGGAACATAATAACAATTATCTAGTTCCAATACAAGCCCATTGGGCAAAGAAAGACGGTAGACTCCTACGGCGACAACAACAACTCTTTCTCCATTGCCAACATGCAGGTCCACCTCCCTTTTAATTAACATTCTTCTCCTTCCCAGTTCCTGCACATTTATACAAATGTGAGAACCACTTCTAGTATCCAGTACCCAAGATGAAGGAGCACAAATGTTTATCTATATAACATAAATACTTGAAGCAGAAGTCATATCTCCCTTCAATTTCTATGGACCCTCAATATAAGAAGGACTGTTCCTCCTCCAATGACCAGCCTTGCCACAATTGTGGCATTTCCCTTCTTTCATCGAGCCTTTTTTCTTCAGTGTTGAAGACTTGGGCTCAAGATGTGACTTAAGTCCAACCATAATCTTCTTGAAACCCTTGGCCTTACCCTTGCCCTTATGCACCATCACTATGGGGTTGGTGTGCTTGGCCTTCTTCATATTGATTTCGGCAGTTCTTAACATGCCTAGGAGCTCGGGCAACGTCTTGTCAATTTCATTCATATAGTAATTTAAGATAAACTGCTCGTAACTGTCCAACAACGATTGCATGATTAGGTCTGTGGCCAACTCTTGGCCCAGAGGAAAGCCTAGTCTTTCAAGGTTCTCTATATACCCAATCATCTTGAGTATGTGAGCACCTACTTGGTATCGAGCTCGCATCTTACACTGAAACAACGCCTTGGTGACGTCAAACCTCTCTTGGCAAGCTTGCCCTTGAAACATTTTCTTGAGATTCTCGTCGATCTCTTTGCAACCTGATGCGTCGGAGAGTGCACCGGTCGCTGTCAAGTTATAATTTTGGGAATAGCTTCCCTGCATGTCGGTCTTGAGGGAATGCAGATTGGGTATCGTAATACCGTCGTAAAAAGATCGTTACTAAGTGTTAAACAAAACAACAAAGGAGGTTGGTTTTTGATTCCTAATGCTAACAAAACAAAAAGAGAACTAATGTGGGTCGTAAGCACCGCTTCGCTTGGTGGATGGAACTAGTGTAGGCCGCTATGCTGTGCTTTGTGAGGCGAATGGACGGAGACCAAGCGGATGGAATGAAAAACGTGTGGAGAGTGAGGGTCGCAATAACCTCTTCAACTACCGACACTAGCCTTTCCTAGAGTGGTTCTAGTGCGCGAGTGGAGTGGATGCGAATGGAGGCGAGTGCATCACAGATAACAAAGAAGATGTAACTATCCCAAGCAAACATCATTCATATACAAATAAAAGTAAGTTCAGGTTCATTACAAGCTTAAGAATACACTTCACTATGAGAAGAGGTAGAATAAATCAAAAGGGGGAAAGCCTAGCCATGGTTCTTGTCCAGAATGGTGGGTTGTCAGTCCACTTCTTGGCTCAGACCATTGGTTGCGTCCGGAGGTAAATGGGTTATCAATCCACTTGTCTTCCTCCGTCTTATTCCCTTTCCTTCAATCTTTTCTCTCTTTTGCACAAATGAGTAGTACCAAAGATCTCTGTTGCACACTACTGGTGGCCGGAAACTCTCCGAAGGGTTGAAGATGGCTTCAGATCGCTGGAGAAAGCTTCCCGGAGGGTGGAGATGAGTGGAGGACCTGCGGGGGTGAAAAACGGCGCTTTGAGAGCAGCAGCGGGGCGGAAAAATGAAAGGCGTTGCCCTAATTCGCTTAGCACATGTATAAATACTCCTGCAGAAAATCAGAGCGCACGATCAGGGGCACACGACCAGAGATCGTGTGCACTAGATCCCATGATCGTGCGATTAGTAATGGCAGAACTATAGAAAAATGGAATAAACGCGCACGAGCAGTGGCGCACGACCAAAGGTTATCCGCACTATGTCCAATGATCATACGATTGCCCCAGGCAGAACTTGAAAAAATGGAGAATAGTGCGCACGATCAGTGGCTCACAACCAGTGGTCGTGCGCTATAGATCCAATGATCGTGCGCAGTATTCCTGTACCATTTGCGATTCAATGAAGTGACCGCGCATGACCAGCGGTCGTGCGCTAATGATTCCACTGACCGTGTGCGTGTAAAAATGCACGATCAGTGGCCCTTAGGGGAAAAACAATCCCAGAACACACACACACACAACCTTTGTACATGCATCAAAAACAGAAGAGCCATCAAAACGGGCATTCCATAATCTCCAGACACAGAAAAACACCAAGTAGGGAAAAAGTATAAAAACTACGGAATCACACTGAAAACGTGCCAAAAGTGAACTTAACATGGAATGGACATAATAACAAATATGAACAATTATGGCTTTAAAGTGTAGTGCATCAACGAGAAAACTAGCCCAAATGAGTCCAAAATATGTATATAACTTGGACTCATCACACCCCAGACATAAACATTTGCTCATCCTGAGCAAATCATCACTCCGTGGACTAGAAAATAGTTAGCTGGCTTAGTAATTTCCAAATACAGTATTGAGAGAAATCAAATTTATCATGGGCATAGAAAAAAAAATAGATAAACTTTTTAATTATACTACATAATTTATACTTTTCGACAGGCGTAAATAAATATTGTATCTACTCAAAATTGGAATTCTGGAGAATCGTTTGGTCATATATAGGAAGAAAGTAGGCAGGCCACTCAAGTGAGGATTGCCAAAGACCGGGGCTTAGGATCACCTCCAAAGAAATCCATCAATATCGGGGACCATACGCTTGCCCGTTCACACTCTCTCCACAGTACTAGCTCGTCAAGCGTGAATCCGTAGGACTTTTAGGATAATCATATGACTTAGGCTAAGGTTTGGTAGTCAAAGATAAACATGGAGGCTACACATAACCCAAGCGAGCAAACAACAAGCTAAACCAATACATCCCCTCAGAATTGTGCGTGTGACACACCCCCAGACTTAGCTTGAAAACCAGGTGTGTACACGACCTAACCCGACCAATATCATGATAAATAGGATGGGGATTACATTTCTCATAGTAATTCCTTCATATTTTCTCTTTCAATTCTCTCCTTTTTCTTTTTTCTTTTTTTTGCAATCCCCAAATTTTTTAGCAAATAAAATTTCTTGTATTCATCAACAACATCACTAGAATTCCACACATCACACCTTGTCAAAATATTAAATTCACTGGAGCTCATGGATTTGGTTGCGATAGGCGGATTGGCTTTAGTCTTTGTTGAATGAAGGTGGAGCTGAATCAAAGGAGGGGTAGGCACAAACTTGGCTTGCAATGGTAAGCAGCTAGGACAAGGTAAACAAGGGTCAAACTAGCCAAATTGATGGCCTACGTCACGCTCACGCTTGACTAACCATGTACCAATGATCCGAGAGTAGCTTGGGGCATGTTCTTAGCCACCGAAAAAGATTATCTTCCTCCCGACTCGAGCAAAATGAGTCTAGTGACGGCTACACACATCCCTATACTACCGTTCGATTTCACCAGATTCAACATTTTTGAGTAGTACAAACAATATTTACATTTGCAGAAAAAGTATAAATCTAGAGCATATTGAAAAGTTAAATCTATACTATTTATACACAGACCAGGAGTACTCGATTAGGAGCATTGCACGAGTTTCACACTATTCTATCCTAAAATGCTAAGCCAGCACCACTATTTTAAAGTTTACACACAAGCAATGCATTTGACTCAAGTCGCGTGCGTGGATAAGATTGCGCTCAAGTGGGTGATTCAGTGTGTGCTACAGTGATTTTGAAATAAATAAATAACAATTGGTATGCTATAAAGTATGTGATTTTGTAGTGACCACAGACATACTCTCCCCCAAGACTTGAATGAGACAACTCATAAAACTAAACATTCCAAATAATATTAAGAGTTAGGGGTAAGAAGTACCTATGCTCAAAACTGAGCATACCAGTCGTGCTGCGAGGTTGTCTGATAGCGGCTGGTCTACTGCGCTTCAAAAAGTTCCAGCACCTGCGGATTAGAGATCCCACAAAAAATAAGAAAATAAAAATACATATATAAAAAGAAACACATCACACAAAACAGGACCAAGTGGTCCTACTTGGGTTGTCTCCCATAAGTCCTTTCCTTTACCGTCCTCAAGGTGGACTGAATACCTGTATTAAGCACGATATAGAGTTTTATGTCCACAACAAAATAAATAAAATAACTACGCAAGTCCACCAAGCAGTTACCAGCATAAACTATCCAACAAATATCAACTAAACATCGATTTATGATATAGCTCCCCAGAAGAGTGAGAAAGGCCAGGGTTTTAAGCTTTAGGATTCAAGTTGGTTTTACCCAACTGGCCCCAAGCCCCTTGCTTTTCTCCCTGGAGAGCAACAAAATGAGCGGATCGCAAAAAAGTTCATTTTTCTTTTTCTCCACAGTGGGAGAACGCCACCTAGCTTAATCAACTGACTCTCTATCCAAGGATTTAGGTTTTATCATCTCCGACGCCATAGTGGCAACCGGATCTGCCCACGAAACCTTATGATTAAACTATTTGTCTTTAAATTCAGCATGAGGAGGTGGAGAATCATTCTCCCACACAGATCTAAACTCATTAATTTCATCAACATCCTCTTCACGAACCAACAACTCCTTCTTCTCTTCCTTATCACCACGCTCTACTTCAGAGGTACTTCTACTCTCCTTATGCTTCCACATCTCCTGTTTATCTCTAGGATCCATATTACTAAACAATTCGTCAGTGATAACAACAGGAGGGGGTTACAGAGGTTCAGTCACGGCGCTAGGAAAGCACGCCGGTTTCACCACATTTGTTACAACCACCTCCCCCTTGGAAAAGTCCAAGGTAGCGCTGCTTTCCCTCAAAAATGGGACTCCCAAGATTGGGATCGAAGTATTTTTGATAGGCCCCAATACTTGGAAATCCGCTACAACCTTGGTTCCGTCCACCGTAACTTCAACCTCTTTCACCTCTCCTTCAGTCTCCGCCAGAACTCTGTTAGCTAAAACAAGAGAAGTACGATCTTGCAGATTTAATTTTAAATTAAACTTCTCGACATCTTGCAATGCGAGAACGTTTCTAGAAGATCTGGAATCACAAAGGGCGGGTGTGTCGATGTTGTCGATCGTACAAGCGATCAGTAGATCTCTACACACCCCTCTTCATTCTCAGCAAGACTGCGTCCCTGATCTACAAGGTTCTTTTTTGTGTTGCTTGGAAGAGTCCCTTGGGGACGCTCAGCTAGCTCCTGGGCCAATTGTCCCAGTTGTACTTCCAGATTCCGCATAGATGCGGTCTGATTAGCCATATTCAGTTGAGCGACCTCAACAAACTTCTCCATCATTTCTTCCAAATTACTCTTCCTAGGTGCCGAAGGGATCTGATTATAATCCTGGTTTGGTGTCCTCGATTGGCTCCCAGAGGCTGAAGCATCAAATCGATGCTGCCCTGGTTGCCATCGTTGGCCACCGACATTTTGGTTCCACGAAATGTTGAGGTGATTTCTCACCCTGGGTGATACGCATTCCCATACAGCACACCCCTATTTTGGTTAGCAATGAAATTCACAGATTCGTACATATTTAGATTATACAGCTCACCGGACAGTTCGTCTCCCGGGCATTCATATGTGTGATGGCCGTCCCCGCCGCATCCTTGGCAAGAGATTGCCATCACAGGTGTTGCAGTTGGTACATCCGATCCAAGAGAGAATATTCCACGGTTGTTCCTTTAGGTATTTCTCCCAGCAGTCCAATATATGTTGTGCGAGGCTGTATCTTTCAGAAGCCTCAGGGCATCATCAGGTGTAAGGTTCATCAATGAGCCTCCGGTAGCAGCGTCACTCATAGCCCTATAAATGGGCTCAATGGCAAAGTAGAACTGGCCCACCAAGTTCCAAGGCTGAAACTCATGGGTTGGGCATTTTCGCAGCAAGTCATTGAAGCGTTCCCACGCCTCCGCCAGGCTCTCCAGATCGAACTAGAGGAAGTTACCTATTTCCCGACGCAGGTTCACAATCTTGTCTACCAGATTGAACTTCTCCAGGAATTGCGCGGTTAAGGCATCCCGCATTGTGGTAGTCCCCAGAGGTAAGCTGTGCAGCCACGCCTTGGCTTTATCACACAGTGAAAACGGGAATAGCTTCATCTTCATAGTTTCATCGGGTATTCCGCCGTAACGGAAGGTCCCACATATCTCAGAAAAATACAAGAGATGCATGTGTGGGTCCTCGCTCGGCAACCTGGAGAACTGAGCGTTGCTGCATATCATGTTCAAAATGGCCTGTTTGATTTCAAACTGTAGGTTAGGAATGGCCGACCCAAAAGCTGGATACACACTCCCAACTGTGGGGGTGGTGTAGTCTCTCATCGTGCAAGGCCTCTGCCTATTTATCTCATTCTCATCAACATGCTTCCCTCCAGCAGCAGCTCCATTCCCTCTCAGACCAGCCGTATGCATCGGCTGTCCCTGCCAGTTTCCAATGTTCTCATCAACGTTTGTCCCAAAGATGGGATCTTCCCCTCTTCCATTGCCTCCAACTTGAATTAGATTGTGATCCATCTCTAGCCGAGCGTTTGCGGTATGCCACCATGCTCGAGTGGTCCTCTCTATTTCAGGATCGTAGGCAAGCAACTCTCCTGATCCTTGCCTCTGCATACACCAGAGATGATAACAAACAAAAATTAAAAACAACGATACTTGAGTAACTACCTTCGACAACCCAGATCACTTACGCCTGCTCTCCCCGACAATGATGCCAAAAACTTGATGCATCGGCAAGTACACCTGTCACTGTCAAGTAATAATTTTGGGAATAGCTTCCCCGAATGTTGATCTCGAGGGAATGCATGTTGGGTATCGTGATAGCGTCGCAGAAAGATCGTTACTAAGAGTTAAACAAAAAAATAAAGGAGGTTGGTTTTTGATTCCTAATGCCAACAAAACAAAAAGAGAACTAATGCGGGTCGTAAGCATCGCTTCACTTGGTGGATGGAACTATTGCAGGCCGCTATGTCGTGCTTCGTGAGGCGAATGGATGGAGAGCAAGAGGATGGAATGAATACATGTGCAGAGAGTGAGGGTCGCAATCCCCTCTTCAACTACCGACACTAGCCTTTGCTAGAGTGGTTCTAGCGCGCGAGTGGAGTGGATGTGAATGGAAGCGAGTGCATCACAGCTAACAAAGAAGATGTAACTATCCCAAGTAAAATTCATTCATAGACAAATAAAAGTAAGTTCAGGTTCATTACAAGCTTAAGAATAATTTCACTATGAGAAGAGGTAGAATAAACCGAAAGGGGGAAAGCCTAGCTGTGGTTCTTCTCCGTAATGGTGGGTTGTTAGTCCACTTCGCGACTCAGACCATTGGTTGCGTCCGGAGGTAAATGGGTTGTCAAACCACGTGTATTCCTCCATCTTCTTCCCTTTCCTTCAATCTTTTCTCCCTTTTGCCCAAATGAGTATTAACAAAAGATCTCTGTTGCACAGTGCTGGTGGCCGGAAACTCTCCGAAGGGTTGAAGATGGCTTCAGATCGCCGGTGAAAGCTTCCCGGAGGGTGTAGATGAGTGGAGGACCTGCGATGGTGAAAAACGGCGCTCCGCGCGCATCAGCGAGGCGGAAAAGTGAAAGGTGTTGCCCTAATTCGCGGAGCATGGGTATAAATACTGTAGCAGAAAATCAGAGAGCACGAAAAGGGGTGCACGACCAGAGAGGTCGTGCGCACTAGATCGCAGGACATGCGATTAGCAATGACAGAACTCAAGAAAATGGAATAAACGCGCATGAGCAGTGGCGCACGACCAGAGGTCATGCGTACTATGTCTAATGATTGTGCGATTGCCCCAGACAGAACTTGGAAAAATGTGAGAATAGTGCGCATGATCAGTGGCTCACAACCAGTGGTCGCGCGCTATAGATCTAATGATCGTGCTCAGTATTCCTGTACCATTTGAGATTCGATGAACTGACCGCGCACGACCAGCGGTCGTGAGCTAAGGAGTCCACTGACCGTGCGCACATAAAAACGCATGATCAGTGGCCCTTATGCAAAAAACATTCCCAAACAATCCCGGAACACACCCATGGCCTTTATGTTGGGTCCGACATTCCTTCACTTGACCCGTGACGCTTTGCTACTTATTTAAGAAATTTAGTAGCGCCCTCTCCAACAGTCCGGGCTTTTGGTGCAGTTGGGTATGCGCTAGATCCTTCAATTGGTATCAGAGGGAGGTTACGGGTTCAAGACCGGGGGGTATTAAATCCTGATTTTTCCCTTCTACCTGTGTGGGTCCGGCGGGTCAGGCAACCGTGGACATGTGGTAACCCCACCTCTGAGCCAGGTGGGCCATGTGGTAACTCCACCTCTGAGCCGACGGGTTGTGCTGGACGCCGGGGGGGGGGGGGGGGGGAATTGTTGGGTCCGGCATTCCTTCACTTGACCCGTGGCGCTTTGCTACTTATTTAAGAAATTAAGTAGCGCCCTCTCCAACAATCCGGGCTTTTGGTGCAGTTGGATATGCGCTTGATCCTTCACTTTATACCTACAACAAAAATAGAAGAGCCACCGAAATGGGCATTCCACAATCTCCAGACACGAAAAAACACCAAGTAGGGCAAAAGTATAAAAACTACGGAATCACACTGAAAATGGGCAAAAAGTGCACTTAACATGAAATGGACATAATAACAAATATGAATAATTATGGCTCTAAAGTGTAGTGCATCAACGAGAAAACTAGCCCAGATGAGTCCAAAAATATGTATATAACTTGGACTCATCACAACCCATGTTCTTGTGTTGCTTCTGAAGCACGGAGTTCATGGTTTCCAGCATGAGGCACTCGACATCCAAGGAGTCATCCTAATACTTCTTGTAAGTATGTCTATCAGAACGGGACGCATTCCCGACTGGCTCTTCAGGGGAGTGTTCTTCCAAGACATAGAGTTTATGCTCTTGCCTGAGAACAATTCTCAGGTCTCTATACCAGTTCAGATTATTAGTTCCACTCAGTTTTTCCTTCTCAAGGATAACTCTGATGGACAAGGTGGAGTCTGAACCACTTGCCATTGAATTCTACAAGAATTTATGCAAAAACTTAGTACTACATTTCAAAATACATTTTCTTTCAATTAGGACTTTAATTAATATTACTCACACTATTTTGATCAAACTGATAACCCTCTATATCAATTCGGAGAGTTCATGTGAGCTACTCTCTTAGTGGACAAGATTCTTATTTCACCAACACTATGAGTCAGCTTTGGATTTTCTCTCACAATGCAATTATTTAGGTAGACAACACTTCCTGATTGCATCAATATGCAACTCTTGTATGGTTGCTGAATAACCCTTTATTCACATCCATCATGCAGTGCATGCCAACCCTATGCCTTTAGGCACTCAACCTTTAAGGTCACCTAGTTAAGTTTGACCCGATGCCGATAGTGAGATATCACAATTATCCGCTCGCACCCTTACCAAGATAGAATAATGCACCTTACTTTGGCAAGCCCACACTTCATCGATCGAGGTAGGAAGAGTGTCATCTATCGGAAGGCATCAGAATACTTAATATTGGATAAGGGATTTTTAAGATATTTTATTAATATTTAATCATGGTTAACAATTAACCAATGTGCACATTCATAAGAAAACTTTAACAATCATAATCCACATGCATACCAGATGTGTACAAAGAGGAATCCTTAACACTTGATGAACTGGGATAAATCTGAACATCTAGACTCTTCTAAATCTTCAGATTTACATGCATTGGGCATGAGCAACACCAACTCAACTCAAAGAGTAGACAAGTGTACAACCCCATATTAGCTGGGTGGGGCCTAGAGGCCCGAAAGACTAGGATTGGGCTAGCCTTGGGCTAGAATTAGGATGAAAACAAATTAGATAGATAGATAGTCGAGAGGGTTCCCTCCCGGGGCTTGCGGGAGGGCTTGTGCCTGGGTAAGTGGGATTCCCTCCGGGTTGGCATTGAGTGAGGCTTTGCCACTCAATGCCCTTTTGATCTTGGCGTCAAATTCTCTTCCGCCACTCTGCGCTCTCAGCACTTTTCGGTTTGCCCCAAAGTTTTGCATAGGGCGGGCAGAAAGCTTACAGAATTATGGAAGGGCTTCCACCTAGTTGTGCGAGAAGCCTCCCGCCCAATATGGTCCAGAGGTAAGTTTACCTGGATACCACTGGAGGTCTGCATTTAGCTCCTCAGAACAGCGGAGTTTGGCTATTTGCAGACCATTTTTGTCTACAAATAGCCTTTTGGAATAGCGGAGCTACGCTATTGGAAGACCAGATACTGGAAATCTATAAATTGACCCACAAGGTACCTCAAAAGGCAAGCTTTTATACTTTCTTCAAACCTTCTAGTGCTTTCTAAGGTACTCCTAGCCCAATAATTGGCTTTGGAGGGGAAGCGCTTAGAGATCTTCCGGGATAGTGGAGGGACCTCCAAGCCGAGGCTTAGGATCAGTTCCAGGTTCTTTATTACTAGTCAGGGGTCTGGGTTTGGGAGAAGTAGATGTTAGCTATACCCCAATGTCCGAACTCTCATTGAGGCCATTTTTTGGCTTCAAAAACAAGCTTGTCTCTCTATGTGAGATTCAAAATCTAACAAACTTGGTTTCATAAACCGACAAGAGGGACGATTACTATTAAGGTGATACAAGGAAACCACAACAAAATCACATGCATTCCTGGCGGGGTTCCAAGGACATATTTGGGCATTTAGAACACTTCTAAATTTCCTGATCTACACGCAATGGATTTAGCAACTTCTGAAATAATGATCATCGCGTAACCTAGCTCTGATACCACTATTGCGTTTTGCTATACGTCACAACAGTTATGCACAGAGGAAATTAGGAACAAGAAAACCCAAAAGAATTTCATAAATCTTGCGATGATCATTAATCAATAAGTAAAATGCTACAAATAAAATATACCTTTGTGGGATTGAGTCACAACTCAACCAAGGTGTTCCAAGAAATCCAGCGATCACTTGTGGCTAGAGCTCCAAGCATAGAATAGTGTCCACGCCTCTAGGGATGTGCACACAAGCAAGGATAACCCTAAAGTCTTGTCACACAAGATCTAGGTCGATAGATATTTGCCCTCTACATCTCCACGGTTTGCAAGAACCATTCAAGGAGAGGCGACAATGACGAAGACGAAGCCAACAAACACTTTCCGGCGATGGCTAAGATCCGGGTGGTCTGTGTAAGGGAGCGACAACGGTGATCCTTCCAGTGCGGAACACTTCTGTTGTGGAGAAGAACTCGTCGGACTCCGTCGGGGTTATACAATTAGGTCAAGACCAAAAAGGGGGATCCGCGATTTACTTTTTAACTTCCATATATAGGGAAGACTGGAAAAACTGATACCCGCATACCACACAACAAACCGGACTTAAAGGATTCAAACCGGGGTAAACAACATTCGTCGAAATGTCTCGAATGTACTCGACGAATCAATATCCATTCGTCGAAATGACACGAGTCCATTTGACGAATCAAAGTCCATTCGACGGATAAGTCCATTCAACGAATATGTCCATTCGGCGAATAAGTCCATTCATCGAAATGACACAAGTACATTCGACGATTCAAAGTCTATTCGTCGAAATGAACCGAGTCCATTCGGCGAATTAAAGACTATTCGTCGAGATGACTTGAGTCCATTCGACAAATCTACTTAGAGAAATTCTGACAATTTACAAAACGACCTATGTTCATAACACGGGTCCGGAAATAAATAACCGCCACATCCAGAACATCATAGGCTTGGTGCTTCACTCATATCACATATGAGCAAGGCCAACACAAACCTCTTCCAACTTCTCTAATGCTCTTATGTGCGACCCCATCGACTCATATCGCATTGGCAGTGAGACTACATGTTTGACTACTTCCTGATCACCATGGTAACTCCAACAAAAATAACTTTCACTTGCCCGTTTGACACCTTTGCCTATTAGGGGGTGCCATTTGGGTTATGAAACATGTCGTTCACCTACCAATGGTATATGCTAGCAATTTTTAACGAGCTAGTGGAGGATTTAATGGAAGTTTTCATGGACAATTTCTCCGTTTTTGGAGATTCATTTGATTTATGTTTGAATAACCTTTCCCATGTTCTCCAACAAGGTGAGGATGCTAACTTATTGTTAATTTGTGAGAAGTGCCATTTTATGGTACGGGAAGGATTAGTTAGTCCATAAGATATCAAGTTAGGGCATAAAGGTGGACAACGCTAAAATATAGACTATAGAAAAACTACCTCCTCTTCTAATGTTAAGGTCGTACGCAGTTTTCTTGGGCATGTCAGTTTCTATCGCCATTTTGTTAAAGATTTTTCTAAAATTACCAAGCCCCTGACTCACCTTTTAGAAAAAGATGCACCTTTTATTTTTGATGAAAATTGTTTGCATGCTTTATTTATAATTAAAGAAAAAATAATAAATGTGCCAATCATGATAGCTCCCAATTGGGATCTTCCGTTCGAAATGCGAATCGGAAACTTCAAACTCTCATGGAATTTCTTCAAATCTCCTGACTGGATCGGGCTTAATTGAGCCCAATTTCTCTTCTAATTGATCTAGGATACTAGCACAAGGGGAGAGGAGGAGAAGTGGACCTTCTGGGTGGCTAAAGCCAAAATAATCCCCTTGTCTCCATTGATGTTGGTGTAGGTGTCGGGTGATCTATAACTTCTACACTAGAGGGCTCGAATTCTTCTGGTGAATGGGGGAAACGACTCCTCTGAGTCCTTTGAGGGTGTTTAAAGCCTTAGTTGGGGATGGGAAGGGCCAAGACATCAATGACCATTAATGGTCATGAAAGCTCCTTTCGGCCATGGCTTTTGGGGGGTGAACCTAGGCTCAACTAGGCCGGGAAATGGCTGGAAACTTCTCCTCTCTCCCAGGGGAGTTGAATCCAATAATGAAAATGAATAGAGAGGACCTTGGCCTCCTTTGGCAATGAATGACCTCTCTTTCTCTGTCCTCCATTAAAGGGGAAGTGATGTTTCTCTCTCCTAGTCACCCTCTCCAGAATTTCAGTGGCATTTAGGTAAATATCAGCCTCCTAGAGCTAGTGGGCCACTTTAATTGGGCTTAGACCAAGTGGATTGGGCTAGGTTAGGTCAACGTGAGTTAATTTGACCTAAATTAGGGTTGAGTTGACTTTGGTCAAATTGACATTTTGGATTGATCACAATGGGTTCCTAGTGACCCATTGGCCTCCCCTAAGGTCTAGGGAGACTTGGGAAGGGTTGGTTTGAAACCTTGGTTGTAATTTGACCCTTATTAGGGTATTTTGACCATTTTAGGGTTAGGGATGACTTTGGTCAACTTGACCACTTTAGTTGACTCCAATGGATTATAGGTGCTCCAAAGGACGTCGTAATGGGTTAAGGATGTTATGGTTGGGTCAAAGACTCAAGTTGAGGCCTTAAAGTCAAAACCTAGGTTAGGTAATTGAAAAGTGTTATTTGTAGACTATGGTGATCTTCACCTTCATGCCTATCTTCACATGGTCTCTTTGAGATTCCTAGGGTTTTGTCATGACCTAGTCATGACAAAGCCACTCTTGGGGGTCTAGTATTTTGAGGGATGTTACAAATCTTAATTAAAAAAATTCATCCCCAAAATTGAGGTTAGGCCTGCGGGGTTTCTACTAAGTGTAATTGAATATAACATCCCTCATGGATTGAAGTTATACCTGACACAAAGAGCTCCAAGTTTTTCTACTACATTAGATACAGTGGCTCCCAGGTACGCTCCTGTCCATAATTTTCCATCATGATCTTTACCACCGGATCCTTCTCGTGCCTCAAGACTCACACTGCCGTATTATCTATCTTGACCGGCTCTAAGCAAACCGATCGATCAGAAGCTGCTGAGCCATCTATACTAAGAACCTACTGCTCCGGTCATAGTAGATCCTTCTTAAGAGAGGAGACGTGGAAGATGTCGTGCAACCCCGCTTACCCGGCGGTAGCTCCAATTAGTAAGCCAATGTGCAGATCTGCTCCAGGATCTTGTAGGGCCCTATATACCTGGACTGAGCTTCTTCCGCCCGCATACCCGCGAGACTCCATGCATCAGACGTATCTTCAAGAAGACTCGGTCTCCAACCTGGAACTCCACCCTATGATCACGCGCATCATAATATTTAGCATGTCTTCTCTGGACCTCTAGTATCCTATCTAGGATCATTCTCACCTGAGCATCTGTGTCCTCTACAAATTCTGTGCCAAGTGCCTTTGGATCCTCATCCTAGATCCAAGACAGTGGAGTCCTGCACTTCAATCCGTATAATGCCACATAAGGGCCATGCCTATGTTGGACTGGTGACTGTTGTTATAAGATAGCTCGATCAGCTGCAACAGTCTCTCCTATGGCTCTTCGTGGTCCAAAATGCATAAGCATAAAAGATCCTTCAGTGTCAGGGTGGTACGCTTCATCTGTATGTCTGTCTGAGGGTGGAAAGTTGTGTTGAATGTCAATCGAGAGCCCAAATAAACCTGGACAGATCTTCTCTCCTTTGACGTAAACCGTCCATCCTGATCTAACTCAATCATCTTGGTCACTTAACCTTCTCCAGCCGACCAACCTCACCGTACGTCTTTCTTTATTCTGGGGAAATACACGTTCTAATAAACACAATTTTTTCTGAATTTGAGTTCTCGTTTGTGACTGTATACAGCCACTCTATAAACTTCCTCTACAAGATCAAGTTCTTATTCCTTTGAGTATGCCCGAGTAATCAATCAACTCAACTTTACGATTTATCCAATTCTTATCATTTAACGAGAATGATCAATTCGTCAAATGACACATCGTCCTCAAAATTTAAGAGGGTGTATTCGTGGATATTTGGAGATTATCATTTGAAAGAATTGGTTTCAAAATATCCTAAACACTTAGAGGGGGGGGGGGTGAATAGGATCAATTCCTTTTTATTAAGGCAGATAAAATATATTAATGTTAGACAACTTATTCAGCAATTATCACAGCACAGTTTAAAAAAAATAGAGCCAACATAGAATGCACACAGATTTATAGTGGTTCCCTAAGAGATGGGTACATCCACTTTCCCCCCTTCGCCTATCTAGCAGTATACTAGATTCGGCCTAACTCCCTTCTTTCTTCTTAGATCCTCAGATCTTACAACTCACAACCTTGAAAGGTTCCTATAACTCACACTTCACCAAGTGCTACAACTCAGATTCTTCTAGAGGATCCTACCTCAGAGTGAGTCCACACTCATACAACTCAGGCAATCTAGCCATACCTCAGCCTCTTTCACCAGGCCTACAGCTCAGAGAAATTAATCCCCTATCTCAGGTACTCAGCCCTACCTCAGCTTTTATAAACTTAAGCTTACAACTCAGAGAGATAACTCTCTAACACTCAGATCTATAAAAGATCCTACAGAGAAAATTGATTATAAAAAGAATAAATCCTTCACCCAAGTAGAGAGAGAAAAGGGTGAAGGCTTCTTGATCAGTTCTTGATAGATCTGACTACTTGAGATTCAACCTGTCTTAGCTTCTTCAAAGCTTCTTGAATCTGAACAAAGTAAGGTTGATCTTCTTGTGAAGTTAGAGATGATCCTCAATCCAGCTTCCTCTTCTTTCAGATGTAGATCTGAATTCTTCTTGCAGACTTGTTCAGAATCTTCCCTTAGAGACTTGTTGATTTCTGGATCTGAACTTCTCTTCTTATTTGATCTCTCACTATTTGATGATAGAACAGGTCTTTATATATATCCATCTGAGGTTACCGGCTGATCCGGTTTATAACGGCCTTCTGACAGCTCTGACAGATGCAACAGCTTTGTTAGTTATGACAGCTGTCAAGTCTTCATTCGTCACAACTGATACTTCATTGTATTCTATCTCAATAGAAAAGTGTCGAGACAATACTTCAAATGTGTCAACACAAATAGACCATGTGTCGACACAATTCTTGATGATGTCGACACAGCTCTCATAATGTCAACACAGCCCTTCTTTATCTTCTCATCACAGCTTCTGTGGAATGTGTCGACACAAGTCCTGTGTGTCGACACAATAGCTTCTAGTCTCGACAAAGTTGGTGTTGACAGAATTCTGGTGTGTGTCGACACAAGTCCTGTGTGTCGACTTAATTATTGTCGACAGATTTCTGGTATGTGTCGACACAAGTCTTGTGTGTCGACATAATACTTGTCGACAGAATTTCTGTGTGTCGACATAAGTCCTATGTGTCGACACAATCTGGCTCCTGGTGTCGACACCATTCTACTCAAGTGTCGACACTTGTACTTAGAAACTTTTTTTGCATTTCCTTAACCTGCACATTGAAACTTAACACACCATCAAATACACATTGATGAATATCATTAAGTTAGGTGAGGCTTCTCCAAATTAGGTATATAGTTTCCAATGTACCCAACAATCTCCCCCTATTTGGAGAAGTCAAAACCCTTAGTCAATGATATACATCACTTATAATAAAATAAAGATTATGATGTAAACATTTATTTCAAAGTCAAGATTAACCATAAGTAGTCATAGCATGTAACAATATCATCACAAAATACGTTAGAACATACTAATCATGCTTCACAAAACTTCAAGTATACCATATCAAATTAACGCTAAACCAAGGAATATATGTTCAGGAATACAGAATAACAAGGATTTAGACAAAAATTTTACATAGACCTAAGCCTTGTTCATCTAACTCTAGGATTGATCATACTCCTTGATGACAATTCCTTTGCCAGACTGAATCCTAGCTTGTACATTAGTTTCTGTTTCATCAGCTGGCTTCTTTCCTTTCAAATCCTTCTTCTTGAGCTCTTCAGCCTTGACCTTTTGCCTTTCAAAGTAATGATAAGGCTTTGGAAAGTATTTGCTAGGCTCCATAGAGGTTGCAGGTATTTTTCCAGCTTTGAGATCTCTTCTGGCCTGATATATGGCATATTGCCGCTTCTGATATTTGCTCCATTCTTGTTCAGAATACCACTTGCCTCTATCATGCATATTGTCTTTTACAGCTTGCCAAACAATGAGAATGATATTCCTGGAGGTGAGACTCCAATGTTCAAAATAAGGCTTTAATTCTTCCTGTTCTCTGAACCTTTTCTTAGAGAGTTGAGCTTCTTTCTGAGCATCCCTAGCTCTTTGTAATGCTGCTTCAGACATTTTGACCTTTTCAATAATCACATTCTGTACCTCCTGTGGAGGACTGTACATTTGTTGTACTGTATAGTGAATTCCATCAAAATTTGGAGGTGGATAGATAATTTGGGCTACTTCCTGCTGAACCCCTTCATTGTAATCAAGTTGAGTTCCTGATTCAGCAGTGTTATCATCATCACAGAGGGGTGGATAACCAAGAGTTGCCCTGATGGCATGGTTATCCATTTAGCATGTGATTATTGTTTTTCAATAATCATATTCTGTACCTCCGGTCTGTACATTTATTGTACTGCATAGTGAATTCCGTCAAAATCTGGAGGTGGATAGATAATTTGGGCCACTTCCTGCTGAACCCCTTCATTGTAATCAGGTTGAGTTCCTAATTTAGCAGTGTTATCATCATCACAGAGGGGTGGATAATCAAGAGTTGCCCTGATGGCATTGGTTATCCATTTAGCATGTTCTGAGCCTGCATTGACTAATACTCTCTCCCCCTTTATGACTTCTCTTTCGATATGGTCTCGTAGATCATCCTTTTGAAATCTTATCTGATTAGCTAGGTAATTGGTTCCTTATTTATAGTAGACATGGAACTTCTATAGTTGATCAGCAATTACCTTTTGAGAGTCCTGAATAGTAGTGTGGACATCAGCCAAATCTGCTTTGAGTTGTTTATCAAACTCAGACTTTTCTTTAACCATGTTTTCAGTGAAAGCAGTGGCTTTATTCTTGAGTTCTGTGACAATAATATTATGAGATTCTGTGAGATTGTCATTCATTCTAATTTGATTCTCCAGAACATATCCTTGTTTTATTGCAATGTCATCTATCTGAGTCTTGGCCTCTTGTTGTTGTTTGGCCAGGTAGACAACAACATGACCTCCCCTTTGGAAGCATTCTGTCATTTCCATTTTGTTCAGATTGACTTCAAATCTGATGGATTTGATGTCTTGGGCCAAGGTAGATTGTAGTGTTTTATGACACTCATCCACATATTTCTTAAGAGCTACTCTTTGCTCATCCAATTTCAGTTGCAGTGACACTAAGAGTGAGCTGAAGTCTACTGCAGGAGATTATATTTGTGGGGCATTTTTCATGGTTTTCTTATAGCTTGAGCTCCTCTTCATGAGCTCTACAAGTTTCCTTTTCTTTGCTCTGGAGGCTTCTTCATCATCAGAGGAATCAAATGATGTGGCAATATCCATAGTATCCTTTGGTCCAGAGGCAATGATGGGTAGCTCCCCCTCAGTTCTTTGCAGCTCCCTCTTAGTTCTTTCTCCTAGTAAATCAGAAAATAATTCTTCTAATGTGACCTCTTGTTGTAGTTGAACTGGAAGAATAACTTGCTCTTTCTCAGCAGATGGTCCTCCTTCAAATTCAAAAGTGTCTTCTATGGTAATTTCTTTCTCAGGGACATTGTCTTGATTAGTTTTATCAACTTCATTCATATGCACATTCGGTGCATCATTCTCAGTGTCTATAGTAGATTGATTTATATCATGTCTTACTTCAAGTATAGATTGAGTGGCTGCTTCACTGTCCAATGCAACTATTTGGACATTTGGCTCTTGCTCATTAGCTCCCCCTTGAAGAGGCTCCTCTTGGACCTGATCCACTGGGATGTTGTTGGCAGGAATGTGCTCCCCCTGCACATGACCATCAGTCACAGTTTCTAGAGTAGGTGATTTTCGAGTCCATTCTGAGCCATCATTATCTGAGCTGAAAACAACTTCTTCTGAATCACTGGAAGATTCAGTTGGCTTATGTAGAGTTTGCTTCTTTTTCTGAACCAGTTTCTGGTGTTTTTGTGGTGTAGAGACATCCTTTGTCAATACCCTATCCCATCTGGACTGTATTCTTATGTCCATTCTCCTCATATGATTAATATTAGAACCTGTAGTCTGATTCATCACCTCTGGAATATTCAAAGCCAGATACAGGCTTAGTATTCTGCCCAGATTAGGTTTTTTGATACTTTCTTTGATCTTGTTAAATACAACAGCAGACCAGTTAGTTTTCACCTTGAATATAACTCTGATCATGAGATTGAACATATAGGCTGAAATCAGATCATGTCCTCCTGATTTGCACAGAATAACCTTCCCTATAATATCAGATAGGAATTTTCCCTAGGAATTCATTCCCTTCCTAGTCATTGAAGATCCAATCTTGGTTGTGGGATCCAGTCCACACCATTGGAGAGCATCTTTTGACATGGAAGATGCTATGTCATCTTCTTCCTTAATCCTGGGAAGCTGAAGTGTTTTTCTTAAACTCTTATGTGTTAATTTTACCTTAGTTCCTTGAACAGATGACTTAATTTTCATGTCCGTTGAATCCATTGATTCCGACGAGTAGAATTCATGAACCTCCTTCTTCCATATCCTGGTAGGTTCTGAAACTAAGTACTCCAAACCATTATCGATGATTAGGGTAATGACGACTTGGATTTCTGGCGCTGCACTCTCAAACTCATTGCGAACTAGTTCATATCCCTCGTTGATGTTCTCTTCCATTTTTGGCACCATTAGGGATGAGAGATTGAGGAGAAGAGAGAGTAAGATCAAGTCGACACAAATGGTTTAGTGTCGAGATTTCTGAGAGCGTGGTCGACAAGGTCTTGTTTCCACCTATTTATACATTTCTAAAAGAAGGCCAAAAGGCGGGCGGAAATTTGCTTATTGTGTCGACACAATTGGGATGGTGTCGACATAGACTACTAAAGTCTCGACAGAGAACTTAAAGGTTTTACAATACTATGTGTCAACACAAAACTCTATGTGTCGACACAATCTTCTTGATGTGTCGACAGAAATTTCCTTATGTGTCGACACCAACTACAAAGTGTCAACACAGATTTCTTTATGTGTTTACACAGAATTACTTAGTCATTTTTACCATTCTGATTCCAAGTTCAGCATGCCTAATTCAATTTTAAAGTAATTGAATTTAGTTTCATCCAGTGGTTTGGTGAACATGTCAGCAATTTGATAATTAGTGTTGACAAATTCTAAACTTATATCTTCTTTTTCAACATGATCTCTAATGAAATGAAATCTGATTTCTATGTGCTTAGTTCTAATATGAGAAACACGATTTCTAGCAATAGATATGGCACTAGTAGAATCACAATATAATGGAGTTCTACATACCTTGATGCCATAATCTTCAAGTTGATGTTGTATCCATAACATTTGAGCAAAGCAACTGCCTTCAGCTACATATTCAGACTCTACAGTGGATATAGCCACACTTGTCTGCTTTTTGCTTCTCTATGACACTAATCTTCCACCTAGTAACTAACATGTGCCAGTGGTGCTTTTCCTATCTTCTTTGTATCTTGCAAAGTCTGCATCTGAATAACTTGTTAGTAGAAAATATCTATTCTTAGGGTACCAAAGGCCTTTGGTGTTCCCTTAAGATATCTCAAAATTCTTTTGACAACAGTATAATGAGATTCTTTAGGTCATGCTTGATACCTAGCACAGACACATGTAGCATACATGATGTCTGGTCTACTAAAAGTTAAGTAAAGAAGGGAGCCAATTATCCCTCTATACAAAGACTCATCTACATATTTTTCTGCATCATCTTTGCCTATACGCATACTTGACCCCATTGGAGTTCTCATGGTGGAGGATGACTCCATGCCATATTTCTTAATTAACTCCTTGGTGAACTTAGACTGGGATATGGACAAACCATCATCAGTCTATCTAACTTAGAGTGCCAAGAAAATTTCAGCTCACCCATGCTGCTCATCTCAAACTTCCCTTGCATAAGTTTTACAAACTTTCTACAATTGTTGTTTTCAGTTGCTCCAAAGATAATGTCATCAACATATATCTGGACTAGGATGATCTTGCCTTTTGATTCCCTTAGGAATAGAGTTTTGTCTATTTTCCCCCTTGAGAATTTGTTCTCAATGAGGAATGTAGACAGTGTTTCATACCAAGCACTAGGGGATTTTTTCAATCCATATAGAGCTTTCTTAAGCCTATACACATAATTAGGATAGAGGGGATCTACAAAACCTGAGGGTTGTTCAACATAAACTTCCTCTTTTAAGTCACCATTCAAAAATGTTGACTTTACATCCATCTGGAATACCTTGAACCCTTGATAAGCTGCATAGGCAAGGAACAACCGTATTGCTTCCAACCTTGCTACTGGGGAAAATGTCTGTTTAAAGTCTATTCCTTCTTCCTGCCTGTAGCCTTTTGCTACCAGTCTTGCTTTGTTCTTGACTATAATTCCATTTTCATCTAACTTGTTCCTGTAGATCCACTTATTCCCTATGACATTGTGATTCTTTGGTTTAGGAAACAACTTCCAGACTTTACATCTTCTGAATTGATTTAGTTCTTCATGCATGACATCAATCCAATTTGGCTCTTCTATTGTAACGCCCCCTATCCGTCGCATAGCATATAACAGTAGGTCCGACCGGGGCCCGATGTCATATACCACAGACAGACAGGGTGGTTACTCAATGGAAACCATCCAACTAATATCCAACGTCCTACACAGAGTCATTCTAGCAGAAGCAATTTAAAGTTGCAAGTTAAAGAACCCAACCAAACATGAATGTCCACTACTCAGACCAACAGGAATGAAATACAAAACACCAGTACAATGGCCTTGTGGCCTTACAATTGTTTACTCAAATAAAATATGTCTTCAATAGCACGGCACGCAGGCCTGTCACACATGAATATAACAAGCAAACACTCAAAATTTGGCCTTCGAGAGCTGGCTCAGCAACTTGGGCTTTAGCCCGCAATTTACCGCTCGGCTCCGCAGTACCTGCAAGCAATAATCCACCGCACGGTGGCAAACAAAAGCAACGGTCAGCTATGCTGACCAAATTATAACGATCCCGCCCCCAAATTCGGGGCGGCGATGCTCCTTTCCCTGCACTTTATTAGCATAACCAAGCAGTATAGATGAACACTACATCACAGGAGTGGGCACGCACGGCCACACACCCCGTGCACTCAGGGCACATTCTCGGTGAACCGGTCAATGTCACCTCAATTTATGCCATAGACACCCGGGTCTCACCACCGCCGCTTGGACGGCCAAACTTGCGAGCATTTTGTCTTCCCGGCATGGGTCACGTCAATTTAAGCCATAGACCACCAAAGACCCTCAACTATGCCAACGACTCACACCGAATGACATAGAACGGGTACTGTTCCGCCTGACCCATTGCTCACGTCGCAATGTCAATTTAAGTCATATGCGCGGGTCAAACATCCCCGAGTCCCGTTTACGTCACACAGTTCACATAACTCGGTTATGTTCAAGTTGGCTCTCAGGCCCCCATGTTAGCAGAATCACGCATCCGCCCAGTTTTTCGGGTGCACCTTGGAGTTAATACCCAAGGCTCCCAGTTGCAATCTACCGCGTAGAAAACCCGAAAAACAAACATTCTCACGGAGTCTTCTCCGGCCATTTATGCAATGCAACATCACTGATCCAGACCAACCTGTCCAGGTAGGCTTCGCACAACATGCCTATATCCGTTCTCGATTACAAACTCTACATGTACACAACCGGGACTATTCATGTCTACCCGATGGAACACCTCAACTCACCGCAAACTCGCGAGAGCGGGCTTCCTATACAAAGGAAAAGAGAGCTTCACATGCTCAAGTAGAGAATCGTTACCATAGCATTCTTCCTTGGCGCCATGGAAATGTATGCGGATGGAAAGCACCGCAATCTCCTTGCCTCTGTAGATCCGAAGTCGGCTCGCGATTTGGAGCTCCGAAACTCCGCCGGTAACCGGATCTAGCCTCCTTTCTACTTCCTTGCTCTCCCTTCTCTCTAGACTTTTAGAAACAGACTAAGTGAAAACAGTGAGGGATTTGAAACCCTATTCCCAGGTATATCCCAGTAGGAACAACCCCCAGCCGTCGGATCCCACAATAAGGAAACGAACGGCCACGATCCGTAGCTGAAATGTAAAACCTGGGCCGAACACGGCCTGCGACACTCCCGTGTCCAGGACCGTGTCCCCCATTCGCCGTCAAAATCGACTCGTCTCGAAAGACACACGGGCACCCGACACGCCCGTGTTCGACCTGACACACCCGTGTCAGCTAGTACACACCCGTATTCCCGGTCGTGTTCCTCCATCAATACAGGACCAAAATCAACCCGAGACTCACACGGGTCTTGGACACGTCCGTGTCCTATTTGACACGCCCGTGTCATACCCGAACACGCCTGTGCTCCAGGCCGTGTTCACAATCTCGACACTTCGTCGAACACAGTTTGTCGACCCCCTGACACGGCCTTGGACACGCCCGTGTCCTAGGTCGTGTTCCCTGTCTCGACACTTCGTCGAGCGAAAATCGTCGACTTCCGTGTCAGATTGTCGACACGAGCTCGACACGCCCTGGGACACGACCGTATCTCAGGCCGTGTTAGCTGCTCGACGATCGTCGACTACAAAATTCGTCGACCTCTTGGCCAAATCATCGACCCAAACACGACACGCCCTGAGACACGCCCGTGTCCCAGGCCGTGTGCCCCCTGCCAAATTCCAAACTTGGCACAAAATGCCTCCCGTCGCTCTTTTGAGTTTCAGGGCGTTACAACTCTCTCCCTCTTAAAAGAGTTTCGTCCTCGAAATTACATAAAGGAAAGATAATCATAAACTTAAACGGTACCTTAGTGAAACAACTCCGGGTACTCCAGCATTGTCTGATCTCGCTCCAAAGAGAGCTCTTCCCGACCGCAATTATCCCAACGGACCTTGACCATCCTGATCTCTTTTTTGCGTAGCCGCTTGACTTCCGAGTCCTCAATTCAAATGGGCTTGACCTTCGTTGTAAACCCATTATCCACCGGTACTTGATCCACCGCGATCACATACGAAGGATCTTGCACCACCTTCCGTAGCACCGATATATGGAGTACATCATGTAGACCACTAAGCTCCACTGATAGCTTCTAACGATAAGCTGCTTCACCAATCCGCTCCAGAACCTCAAACGGTCCAAGGTACCTCGGGCTTAGCTTCTTTAAGCGCCGCACCCGCGAGACACCCTTGAACGGCTTGATCTTCAAGTACACCCAGTCTCCAACAGCGAACTCCACGTTCCTGTGCATGACATTATAGTACTTTGCCTGGCGGTCTTGAGCGATTAACAACCTCTCTCGAATCGTTCGAACCAAAGAAGTAGCATCTTCCACCTCTTGGTGTTTGTATAACTTTGACTCGCCTGTTTCCAACCAAGACAACGGCGTCCGACATCTTCTACCATAAAGGGCCTCGAAGGGCGCCATTTGTATGCTCGCCTGGTAGCTGTTGTTGTACGCGAACTCCACCAAGTATAGGTGGTCTTCCCACTGCTTCCCAAAGTCCAGGACGCACATGCAAAGCATGTCTTCCATTGTCCTGTTGAGTCTCTCGGTTTGCCCATCCGTCTGTAGATGAAAGGCTGTGCTAAAACTCAGATTTGTTCCCCACATCTGCTGCACCAGCCTCCAATCATTGGACGTGAACCGCCCATCTCGGTCACTTACGATGCTGCGGGGCACACCATGAAGCCGTACTATGTTATCCACATATAACTTCGCCATTTTCTCCACGGGATCATCCTTCCTATGTGGAATGAAGTGTGACACCTTCGTTAGACGATCTACGATCACCCAAATGGCGTCGTTCCCCTTTTGCGACCTCGACAGCCCGTGCACAAAGTCCATAGTAATGTCGTCAAACTTCCACTCCGGAATAGGCAAGGACTTCAAGAATCCTCCAGGCTTTTGGCATTCCACCTTCACCAAGGTGCATGTCTGACACTTCACCACGTACAGTGCCACATCCTTCTTTAGTCCTGGACACCAGAACAATTTCTTCACATCGCGATACATCTTCGTGCTCCCCGGGTGAATCGAGTACTTGATATGATGCGCCTCATACAACAATTCCACCCGCAAATTTCCCACGTTTGGGACGCACAGACGATCGTCTTTCCAAAGCAATCCATTCACAACCTCATATTGGGAATTTTACCCATCCAAAGCCTCTATTATGAGCTTCTTCATGCTACTATCCACATCCAAAGCCTGTCGAATACGATCAGCCAGGTCATACTGAACTTCTGTCTAGTTCAATAGCGCTTCAGCACTCGACTGCTTGTCTATGCAAGAGATCTCCAACGCCTCCAACTCCCGAACTAACCGCTCGTCATGGACAGACAACCAATTGGCTTGAGCTGGGGCCCTGTGACTCAACGCGTCCGCAACCGCATTGCCTTTCCCAGGCACATAATGGATTTTGAACGTGTAGTCCCCCAGGAACTCCATCTATCTCCTCTACCGCATGTTTAGATCTTTCTATTCCAACAAGTATTTCAGGCTCTTATGGTCGGTTTAGATATCGATCTTCACTCCATACAGTTAGTGCCTCCACAGCTTCAAGGAAAAAATCACGGCCGTTAACTCCAAGTCATGGACCAGATAATTTCTCTTGTGCACTTTCAGCTGTCTCGAGCCATACGCTATCACACTACCATGCTGCAACATCACACAACCCAAGCCACTGCCCGAAGCATCACTATAGATTTCAAAGCCTTTGGTCCCACTCGGCGAACTCAGCACAAGTGTCGTGGTCAACCGACACTTCAACTAATCAAAATCTTCTGCGCACTCTGGCGTCCAAACGAACTTCTGCTCCTTCCTCGACAAAGTAGTGAGGGGTAACGCTATCCGCGAGAAGTTCTCTACGAAGCGCCTGTAATAGCCGGCAAGCCACAGAAAGCTCCGGACTTCCACTACCGTAGAAAGCACAGTGAAAGTGCAAGTTAGATCTGATATACTCTAGAGGGGGGGGGGGGTGAATAGAGTATGGTGCTTGCTAAAAACTTTTTACAACTGTTGTTGTATTCCTAAGTGAACAGGGAAGCAAATGAAATAAAGTAAACACAACAACTATCAAAACAAAAAGCAATCACAAACCACAGGCAGAAAATAAAAGAAAGTAAACAACCAGATGACACAAGGAGCTATAGTGGTTCCCCAATCAACCTGGGTACATCCACTCTTCTACCACCCTAGGTAGGAATCCACTACAGGATGAGTTGATCAGGTGTCCTGGGCACCAATGAGCTTTTGATAAGGTACTCAAAAACCAAACCAGATTTTTGGATCAGTTGTCTTGCCACCACTGAGTTTTGACAAGGTCTCAGAAACCAGCACAAACTTTTGAAGGGAGTTTGATGAAGCCTTTACATCATAGAGAGAGAGAGAGAGAGAGAGAGAGAGAGAAGATGATCTTCTCTGTCAACAATCAGAGAGAAGATAGTGGATGTTGTCAAAGCTCCCCCTGAGATATTGAGTTGTTCAGGAAGTGAAGCTTTGCAGTAGGGTGATAGGCCTTCAGAAAATTTGATCTCTAGCAAAGGATGATTTCAGCAGCAGCTGAAATGTGTGTTGTCTAGAGTCTTGAATGATGATGGCCTTTGGACACTGGAATCAAAAGGGATCTGAAAATTTCAGTATGTTGATCTCCTTTTTGTGATGTGTGTTCTTGTGTAAGTTCAAGACTGTGAATATCTGCAGCTCTTTTTCTTGTTGTTATTCACTTGTTGATGATCTTCTCTGTTATACTTCTATTCCAGCAGAACATGAATATCTCTTTTATTCCTTAGATCTGAATGAATATTTCTCTGTCAAAGATAATCGTTAGCCTGTCATAAATGACTTCCTTAATTGCATTTTATCTTCTGGAGGAAAGTCCAATAAAACATTCCTTTGAAAATCCCTTGAAACTTGCTCTAGATTAATTGAAAACGGCTACAAGATCCTTGAAATAAATGCTGAGAATAATTCCATAACTGTCTGAATTTGAATCTTGAAAAACGTCGATCTCACCAGAAAAATGTCGAACTGAGCTCCACTATCGCTGAACTGAGCTCAGAGACTGGTCTTAGACTGAAACAGAGATCGTTGATCTGAGCTCAACTATCGTCGAACTGAGCTCAGAGATAGAGAAACAAACTGGAGACAAGGACGTCGATTTGAGCTCGAAGATCGTCGAATGGAGTTCGACGACTCATTGAAGTTGAGCTCAGAGATCGTCGAATGGAGTTCGACGATTCGTCGAAGTGAGCTCAGCGATCGTCGAATGGAGTTCGACGATTCGTCGTACTGAGTTCGACGATTCGTCGTACTGAGCTCGACGAAATGACTTAGTCTCCTGAACTGAAATATCTAGTCTTGAGGGCAGCTTTCAAACCTAAATACTAACCCTTAGACTCTATTCTAATTGACCTTTAGATCTATACAAGGAGGTCAAAACAGATTTCCTAAAAGACATAGTGATCCTTGCACAAATAGGTAATAGGGTGTTCCAACAATCTCCCCCTATTTGGGTTAGGATTACTATTTACAGATATTGGAAAAATAAATACATATAAAGCAGAAATATAATAAATAAGACATAGCAGAAATACAGACATTATCTCAGATAGTTCAGAAAACAAAAATATACTGTCATCTTACAGAATCATTCTTTTTCCTTGCTCTTTATGAGAACTATTTCTCTGTTGGGGTTGAGAGCTTCTTTCTTAGATCTTCTATCATCAGCTGCACCTAGAGAGGTTTGTTGCTTTAGCCTGGGCACTAGAGCTTCTGGGTGCAACTTCATATAGCTTTCTGAATCAAAAAATTTACTGGAGGAGTATCTCTCAAGCTCTTTCTTTCTTTGATCTGATAGAGTAGTGATATTTGAAGTATCTTTTCCTTGTTCTCTAGCTTTCTTGATTTGATCCAAAGCAGCCAATTCTTTCATTCTTACTGTCCATGAGGTAGGATTGTTTTCTGGATCTTCAAATGGAACAGGAGGCTCATATCTGTTTGAAGGATTATCTGGAGGAGCTCTGGAAGAGACTAAATCTTTCAGCTTATAAGGAAAGGGACCAGAAGTTATGTCATATGGACCTTGTCCTTCCCTTGAATAGGGATGTTGCCTGGAGTATACTCTGAGACCTCTTTGATTTCCTCTATACTGTCCTCTTCTGGACTGGTAACCTCTAGATTGATTTCCTCTATACTGGGATCTTCCTTGAGGTTGATATGAAGTTTGGCTTCTAGCAGAGGATTGGAAGGCAGAACTTCCACCGGCACCTGCATCAGGTGAGGGACGAGGAGGAGGATGATTGAAATGTGAAGATCCTTTGTCATAGTTTCTTTTCTTTTTCATAGCTTTTAGTTGATTCCTGGAGTATTGCATCCAAGGTTCTGTGATAGGGCAATCATGCAGTATGTAGTATGGAATGTCATTTGTATCTTTCACTTTTTCTGGAGGAACTCTCTTCATAGCCTTGCTTCTGGCTTTCCTTTTCCTTGCAATTGTAGTAGAGGAATCATCTGAGTAAGTCCTAAACTGATCACTGTCTGAGCTTGGAGGATTATCATACACTGCATCAATCCTTTTGAGGTCATCTTTTTGTTGTTGAGACTGAGCAGAAGAAACAGCAGAAACAGCAACAGTAGCAGCAGCAACAGGAAGTGGAGTAGAAGCAATATTGACAGAAGGAGTTATGACAGCAGTAGGTTCAGAAACAGCAGCGGTAATAGCAACAGTAGTAGCAGATGAAACTGGAAAATCAACTTCAGAAGAAGCAACAATAGCAGTAACAGCAGGCTCAAAAACAAATGCCTCTGTCATATGCATGTCCTCAAAAACATCAATATCAGAACTAGCAGAAACATCAGTAACAGCAGTAGGAGCAGCATCAGAAATTCTGTCAACAGCCTTGAAGGAATTTATATAAGAACTTATCAAGCTGGGGTCACATTTGGAAATATGCACAATGGCCTTAGTAATATCTTCAGAATGCTGGACTGGAAGGTAGTTGAAGTACACTGAATCAAAAACTGACAATAGTGACATGAGGTCCACTGTGATGAATGCAACTAGAGCTACTGGAGCTTGGACTGAGGATACAATAGCAGGCAATCTTTCAACTTCATAAGGCATCTCCCCCTGCCTAGATTCAGTGAGAACTGGATCAAGGCACCCATAAGAATGGATTGCCTGAGAAGGAAGAAAAGAAGAAAGTCTGGCAGACAGTTCCTGAACTGTTTTTAGAAGTGGAGCCAAAGAGGTCTCTAGCAAGAGGGATAGCCTTGGAGCTATCAGCCCATATAACCTGTCTGCAAGGGCTGGAAGATCTACTTGCTCAAGAGGAACTTTAGTAGAGGTAGGGATGGATGAGGTAGAAATGAAGGGTGGAGCAGCAGGAGATGTTGGTGGATAACCTGTGGATGGTGGAAATGATGGTTGGGAAATTGGAATTGTGGAGATGGAAGAGAGTGGAATGGAAATGGATGGTGTGAAGGATGGTTGAGCAATTATGTCCTGAAGGAGTTGTTGATAAGAGGTGGATGAGGATGGTGGCTCAGGAGGGGATGAAGGAGAATCATCCATATATGAATCATCTATAAGAGTGAAAGATGGAATATGAGAGGATGAGTCAATATCCAGGTGTGGGTATTGATGTAGAGGATGGAAGATTTCTTCAATGAGTGGTGGAGTTGGAGAAGGAATTGAAGTTGGAGATGGGGTGGAAATTATGATGGTGAATATGACTGTGGTAGATGAAACAAGAGGTGGAGGAGGAGGAGAAGAAGCAGGCAAGTCTTCTGCAGGGGCAGAAACCTGAGGGGAAGAGACTGAAGCAGTCCTTGTGCCTGAAGTAGAAACTGCAGAGGGCCTGCTGGGCTTGACAATTTGTCTGTCCCATTTTCCAAATAGGGCACAGGTGAGCCTTTTGGAGGCATTGATGTGCATCCTACTGGAAACAAGCAGAGCAGGGCATCTGTGGTGAAAGAACATCCCTAAAATCCTTCCGAAATTAACAAAGTTCTTGTTGATCTTTTTCTTAATCAAATCAAAGAAAATTTCTCCCTAGTTGAGTTGTTTCTTATCCACCAGGGCACCCATCAGACAGAGCTGATACCTAGATATGGTATCATGAGCTGAGTGTTTGGCCAACAACACCTTTCCAACAACATCAGCTAGAAATCTGTACTCAACAGACAGATTTTTCTTAAGCAATTTGCTAGGGTTTGCTTCTGAGTGTCCTATTCTTTCAAGCATATTAGAAAATTCCTCTCCAGAAAGCTCAACAGAATCTTCTCCAGATTTTAATTGAAAAACCTCTGTCAAGGCAGCAGGTGTTAGAGATACCTGGGTTCCTGAGATGCTTCCAACCACTGTATTCTGATCCAGGCTACACCCATTCCTTTATCTCATCTGCAGCTAATTTGATCCTTGTAGTCATGATGGTAACTAGCTGTTGTTCTTTGAAAAATTCCAGAATCTCCTTGAAGATTTGATCACTATTGTTGAAAGAATCCATGTCAATGTCAAATCCAGCGTCAAATTTCATTGCGTCCAAGATGGCGACTGAAACTGCCATTGATTCATGCAAAAATGAACAAACAAACGACCAAGTGTAGAGAAGTTTGGAGGGAAAGAGAAAATTTGCAGAGAGTATGAAAGCGCAAAGGGAGAACGACGGGCAAAAAATTGAGTTTTATATTAGGGTTCGACGCAGAAAAGGAAAGATCGTTGAACTCAGTTCGACGATCTGGGCTTCTAAAGGAAACTGAAAGGTCATTAACATCGTCGATCTCCATTCGACGATATTGGAGAGCATCGAGCTCCGTTCGACGATCGCTGACCTGAAGAAAGATAGTTTGGCACTATCTGAGAAGCACTGAACTCTGGTCGACGATTTCAGAAGTCGTCGATCTTCGTTCGACGATCTGGGGGAAAATCGTCGAGCGCAGTTCAGAGACCAGAAACATACTCTAGACATTAGAAAAATTAAGATGTTTGCCTAATCTTGGTCATTTTTATATTTTTAAAATCTTAGAACTTATTTTAGACTTCCTCCATCTAACATTCCTAACTGATTCAGGAAGAATGTATGTTTCTTTGCATCCAATGGTTTGTTGAAAATAACTCCCATTTGCAAATCAGTTGGGATATATTGAAGTTCAATTTTATTTTTCTCAACATTATCCCTTAGAAAGTGATGCCTAATTTCTATGTGTTTTGTCCTACTATGGAGGACTGGATTTTGTGCTATGGAAATAACACTGGTATTATCACAAAATATTTTTGACTTCTCTAAGTTGTACCCATAGTGTAGGAGTTGATTTTGAATCCACAAGATTTGTGAACAACAACTACCTGCAGCCATATATTCAGCTTCAGCAGTTGAAGTTGACACAGATGTTTGATTCTTGCAAAACCAGGAGACAAGTCTGTCACCAAGAAACTGACAAGTTCCACTAGTGCTTTTCCTGTCTATTCTGCATCCAGCATAATCAGCATCTGAAAATCTAGTTAAGTCAAATGCTGAATCTTTTGGATACCAGAGACCTAGATTTGTACAACTTTTTACATACATAAGAATCCTTTTTACTAAGGTTAGGTGTGACTCTCTAGGGCTCACTTGGAATCTAGCACATATGGATGTAGCAAACATTATGTCAGGTCTACTAGCTGTAAGGTACAATAAAGAGTCAATCATTATTCTATATGTTGTCTGATCAACAGGTTTTCCATGTTCATCAGCATCTAATACAACATTAGTAGGCATAGGTGTTTTCATACATGATGCTTCAGACATACCAAATTTCTTAACTAATTCTTTTGCATACTTGTTTTGAGAAATAAATATGCCTTCAGCATGTTGTTTGATTTGCAATCTTAGAAAGAAGGATAGCTCACCCATGCTACTCATTTCAAATTTAGAATGCATTAGATTGGAGAACCTTCTGCACAAATTTGAATCAGTAGAACCAAATATAATATCATCTACATAGATTTGTACTAGTAGGATATGAGACTTATGGGTTCTAATAAAAAGAGTTTGGTCTACTCTACCCCTTATAAACTCATTTTTCAGAAGAAAGCATGCTAGGGTCTCATACCGTGCTCTATGAGCTTGCTTTAGACCATATAATGCTTTATGCAATTTGAAAACATAATTAGGATGAGTTGAAGAGATAAAACCTGGGGGTTGTCTGACAAAGACTTTTTCTTTGATATCTACATTGAGAAAAGCACTCTTTACATCCATCTGGTATACTTTGAATCCTTTGTGTGATGCATATGGTAAGAAGATTCTTATGGCCTCTAACCATGCAACTGGTGCAAAGGTCTGGCCATAATCTATCCCTTCTTCTTGAGAGTACCCTTGAGCAACTAGCCTTGCCTTGTTCCTTAAAATGACTCCTTGATCATCCAATTTATTTCTGAACACCCACTTTGTTCCAATAATGGAGTGATCCTTTGGCCTTGGTACTAATCCCCAAACTTTGTTCCTTTCAAATTGATGCAACTCTTCTTGCATTGCAATAATCCAGTGTGGATCTTGCTCTGCATCTTGAATGGATTGAGGTTCAATTTGAGAAAGGAAGAAAGTGTGCATCAGGTTTTGGTTGACCTGATTTCTAGTTTGCACACCAGCTGAGATGTCTCCAATCACTTGGGAGATTGGATGGTCTCTTGATGTTACTAAATCAACAGGAGATGTTGATTGTTCACCAACCTGTGTTGTTGTTTCCTCTTGTGGTACAACAACTGGCTCTTCAAAAAGTTTCTCTTCAAGGTGTTGAATGTCTTCTTCATCTTCACTGCTTTCCTCTTTTTGAATGATTTGTAACCTGTCCAAGTCTTCAGCAAGAGAGTGTACCTGCAAAGATTCTATGGTAGAAGTATTCTTCTGCTTGAAAGACATGTTAGATTCATCAAAAGATATATGAACAGATTCTTCAATTTTGAGAGTTGATTTATTATATACCATATAAGCTTTACTAATCATGGAGTATCCCAGAAACACCCCTTCATCAGTTTTAGCTTGAAATTTTGCTATGTATCTCTTGTCATTATTGTGAATATAACAAATACAACCAAAAATTTTAAAGTAATCTAATTTAGGTTTCTTCCCTTTGAGTAATTCATAGGGAGTCTTGCCCTTCAGTTTATGTATTAAACATCTATTCAACACATAGTTGGAGGTGTTCACTGCCTCTGCCCAAAAGGATAGAGGAAGATGAGCATCTGACAACAATGTAGTGGCAGATTCAATAAGGGTTCTATTTTTCCTTTCAGCTACGCCATTTTGTTGAGGAGTTCTAGGAGCTGAGAAAGTGTGTCTGATCCCTTCACTCTGACAGAGCTATTGCATAAGAAGAGAATCAAACTCTGTCCCATGATCACTTCTGATCAGGGCAATGTGAGTATTGAACTCACTCTGTATGCATTTGAGAAACTCTGTCAAACACTTAAAGTTATCAGACTTCTTTCTCAGAAAGAACACCCATGTGAATCTAGAGAAGTCATCTACAACCACTAAAGTGTAAGATTTCCCTCCTAAGCTTTGTACTATAATGGGTCCAAAGAGATCCATGTGTAACAGATACAAAATCCTAGGTGAATCACTCTTATTAAGTGACTTGAAACTATTTTTGGTTTGCTTGCCTAATTGACAAGCCTTGTAGAGTCCTTCCTTCTTATAGGGGTCAGAATGTAGTCCTCTAACATGGTTGTCCTTGGATAGCCTAGCAATGGTTCTAATGTTTATATGTCCTAGTCTCTTATGTCATAGTTCATTAGGTCTACTAAAAGAGTTAAACAAGCAAATATCTACCTTGGTTGAAAGAAAATCTACAAGATAGATGTTACCTTTCCTTTTACCTGTCAACACAGTTGTGTTGTCCTCTGATTTAATCTTGCATAAGGATTTGCTGAAAGTCACTTGCTATCCTTCATCACATAGTTGACTGATACTGATCATGTTGTGCTTCAGTCCTTCCACATAGGCTAATTTCTTGAATGTGACTGTGCCAATCTGGACTGCACCATATCCTTTTGTTAGTCCAAAGTTTGAATCACCAAATATTACTTTGGGTCCAAGCTTGGCCTTGAAGGATGTGAAATTGTCCTTGTTTCCTGTCATGTGTTTTGAACACCCATTATCCAAATACCATTGCTGGTTTGATGTTGGATAGGTCTTCACATGCACATAAAATAATTTACTTGTTTTTGACCCAGTTTACCTTGGTCCTAGGTTGATAACCTTTGAACTCAGAAATAAAAGACATCCCTGGTTGACTCTTATAACCTTCAGGATGATATCTCCTTGGAGGTATTATCCATTCAGTATAAGGGTTAAATCTTTGGGATGAAGGACCCCTAGGTTTGGAATTTGATTTACCTTTGAAAAAGTTTTCAAAACTCTGATCTCTACTCGGCGATCGTTGAGCTGAGTTCGACGATCTTGGGTCAGATCGTCGATCTCCGTTCGAAGATCTACTGTGGTAGGGTTTAGGGTTTAGAGATCGTCGACCTGAGTTCGACGATTTAGCCTGAGATCATTGATCTGCATTCGACGATCGTCTAGCTCCGTTCGACGATTTCTGTTGAACTCTTGTTTTCTTGGGTAAGTCAGAATTCTTCCTAGCTACCTCTACAACTCCCTTACCTTTATCGGAGATAAATTTAATTGGGGTTGTTAGTACTATAGGTTGGCTGGATGAAGCACCCAAGCCCAGTATACTATTGAATCTTGAGTTCACTATGCTTGTGATGTCCATTAGCTTGATACTTCTCCCATTGAGGGATTCTTCAAGCTTCTTGCCCTCTGATAGTTCACTTTTCAGTGAAGCTATCTGCTCCCTACAACATTCCAACTCCTCAGAGAGTTTGAGGTTTTCTGATTTTAAAGTACTGTATTCAGATAATTGATTTCTAAGAAAAATGATTTTCTTCTCAGATTTTAATAAATCTAAACATAGTGCTTTAAACTCACACTTGAAGTCCTCAGAATTAAAATCAAAAGAACTTATTACCTGGTCCTCTTCAGATTGAGTCTTTGATTCAGATTCTGACTCTTCTGCATTAGAATTGTGTTGCGAGGCATTGATAGCCATCATGCAGAATTCCTTTTCTTCAGCATCATCTTCATCATCACTTGAGCTGGATGAAGCTTCAGATTCTTCTTCTGTCTTACTCCAAGTTTCAGCAACAAATCCCTTCCTTGTATGTTTGTTCTTGCTGGAGGAGGGTTTGCCATTGCTGCTTTTCTTGAAGTCCTTTTCTTTTCTCCTTTCTTTCCTGTCCTTTTTGTCCTTGTTTTTATTTTCTGGACAGTCAGGCACAATGTGGCCTGGTTTCCTGCAACCAAAGCAAATAATTTCTTTATTATTTGATTTGTCATACCTTGGCTTGTCATGCTCTTTGTATGATCTTTTCCTGAAATCCTTCCTGGCCATTTTGTAAACACTTTTGGCCAGCAGGCTTAGCAGCTCCTCATTGCCTGTGACTTTGTCTTCAGGCTGATCTTAAATGGCTTTGAAAGCTATTGACTTCTCTTTTCTGACTGCTGGTGAAGCAGCCTTCTGCTCTTCTGCTCTGTTCTTGCTGAGAAGCTCATAAGACTTGAGCTTGCCTGCGAGTTTTATTTGTCCTCAGTGGCATTCCTCGGTCATATAGTGAGTGGTGAGGGTATTGCAGTAGATCCGGCGAAGATTGTTGCGATATGAGAGTGGCCTGAGCTTTCTACGGTAGCGGAAGTCCAGAGCTTTCTGGGGCTTGCCGGCTATTATAGGCGCTTCATGGAGAACTTCTCACGGATAGCGTTACCTCTCACTACTTTGACGAGGAAAGAGAAGAAGTTCGTTTGGACGTAGGAGTGCGCGCGATCTTTTGAGGAGTTGAAGTGTAGGTTGACCACGACTCCAGTTCTTAGTTCGTCGTGTGGGACCGAAGGTTTTGAGATTTATAGTGATGCTTCGGGCAGTGGTTTGGGTTGTGTTCTACTGCAGCATGGAAGCGTGTTAGCGTATGGCTCGAGACAGCTGAAGGTGCACGAGAGGAACTATTTTGTCCACGACTTGGAGTTAGCGGCCGTGATTTTTGCCTTGAAGCTGTGGAGGCATTATTTGTATGGTGTGAAGATTGATATCTACACCATTCACAAGAGCCTGAAATATTTGTTGGATCAAAAAGATCTGAACATGCGGCAGTGTAGGTGGATGGAGTTCCTGGGGGACTATACATTCAAGTTCCACTACGTGTCTGGTAAAGGCAATGCGGTTGCGGATGCATTGAGTCGCCAAGCCCTAGCTCAAGCCAATTGGCTATCGCTCCATGACGAGCGGTTGGTTCGGGAGTTGGAGGCATTGGAGATCTCTTGCGTGGATAAGCAGTCAAGTGCTGAAGCATTATTGAATTGGACTGAAGTCCAATATGACCTGGCTGATCGGATTCGGCAGGCTTTGGATATGGATGTCCACATGAAGCAACTCATGATAGAGGCTCTGGATGGGTCAAATTCCCAATTTGATGTGAATGACGGATTACTTTGGAAAGACAGTCGTCTGTGCATCCCAAATGTGGGCAATTTGTGGGTGGAATGGTTGTACGAGGCACATCATACCAAGTACTCGATTCACCCGGGGAGCACGAAGATGTACCGCATTGTTAAGAAATTGTTCTGGTGTCCAGGACTGAAAAAGGATGTGGCGTTGTACGTGGCGAAGTGTCAGACGTGCGCCTTGGTGAAGGCGGAATGCCAAAAGCTGGGAGGATTCTTGAAATCCTTGTCTATTCCAGAGTGGAAGTTCGACGAAATTACTATGGACTTTGTGCACGGGTTGCCAAGGTCGCAAAAGGGGAACGACGCCATTTGGGTGGTCGTAGATCGTCTAACAAAGGTGTCGCACTTCATTCCACATAGGAAGGATGATCCGATTGAGAAATTGGCAAAGCTGTATGTGGATAATATTGTGCGGCTTCATGGTGTGCCCCGCAGCATCGTGAGTGACTGAGATGGGCAGTTCACGTCCAATGATTGGAGGCTGGTGCAGCAGATGTTGGGAACAAAGCTGAGTTTTAGCACAGCCTTTCATCTGCAAATGGATGGGCAGACCGAGAGGGTCAATAGGACAATGGAAGACATGCTTTGCATGTGTGTCCTGGACTTTAGAAAGCAGTGGGAAGACCACCTATACTTGGCGGAGTTCGCGTACAACAATAGTTACCAGGCAAGCATACAAATGGAGCCCTTCGAGGCCCTTTATGGTAGAAGATGTCGCACGTCGTTGTCTTGGTTGGAAACGGGCGAGTCAAAATTGTACAAGCGACAAGAGGTGGAGGATGCTACTTCTTTGGTGAGTACCATTCGGGAGAGGTTGCTAATCGCTCAGGACCGCCAGGCTAAGTACTATAATTCCAAGCATAGGAACGTGGAGTTCGCTGTTGGCGATTGGGTGTACTTGAAGATCAAGCCGTTCAAGGGTGTCTCGCGGGTGAGGCGCTTGAAGAAGCTAAGCCCGAGGTACCTTGGACCGTTTGAGGTTCTGGAGCAGATTGGTGAAGCAGCGTACCCGTTGAAGATGTCAGTGGAGCTTAGTGGTCTACATGATGTATTCCATATATCGATGCTACGGAAGGCGGTGCAAGAGCCTATGCAGGTGATCGCGGTCGATCAAGTGCCGGTCGATAGCGGGTTGATGATGAAGGTCAAGCATGTACGTATTGAGGACTTGGAAGTCAAGCGGCTACACAATAAACAGATCGGGATGGTCAAGGTCCGTTGGGACAATTGCGGTCGGGAGGAGCTCTCTTGGGAGCGAGAGTAGACTATGCTTGAGGAGTACCCAGAGATGTTTTGCTCAGGTACCGTTTAAGTTTTATGCTTATCTTTCCTTTATGTAATTTCGTGGACGAAATTCTTTTAAGAGGGGGAGAGTTGTAACGCCCCAAAACTCAAAAGAGCGACGAGAGGCGTTTTGCGCCAAGTTTGGAATTTGGCAGGGGTGACACGACCTGGGACATGGGCGTGTCATAGGTCATGTCCTTGGCGGGTTGAGGTGTGTTTGACACAGTCTGCTGTGTTGACACAGAGTCTACTGTGTCGAAACAGGGCCTGTTGTGTCGACACAGGGCCTGCTGTGTCGACACAGGGCCTGTTGTGTCGACACAGGGCCTGCTGTGTCGACACAGGGCCTGCTGTGTCGACATAAGGTGCGTTTTGTCGACACAGAGTGTCGACATAGAGTGTCGACACAGGGTGTGCTGTGTAGACACAGAGTGTCGAAACAGAGTTTCGATACAGGGGTCTTGACAGGGTCTCGGCTAAATGTCCCGGCACAGTTTAAGTTTGTCGCGGACGTGTCCTGCTCCGGTTTGTGAACCGTGCGGTGTTCGGCTCAGTTTTTCCATGTCAGACCCGGATCGTAGCCGTACATTTCTTTATGTTGGGATCCGACGGCTGGAGGTTATTCCTATTGGGATATAACCGAGTGTAGGGTTTCAAAACCCTCATCTTCTGTCACTGGTTCTCTGTCTAAGTTCTAGAGAGAGGGGAGAGCAACGAGGAAGAAGAAGTCTAGATCCGGTCACTGGTGGAGCTTCGGAGCTCCAAATCGCGAACCTACTTCGGATCTACGGAGGCAAGGAGAGGGCGGTGCTTTTCATCCGCATACTTCTCCATGGCACCAAGGAAGAACGCTAGGGTAATGATTCTCTACTTGAGCATGTAAAGCTCTTCTTTTCCCTTGCATAGGAAGCCTGCTTTCGCGAGTTTACGGTGAGTTGAGGCGTTTCTTCGAGTAGACATGAATAGTCCCTGCTGTGTACATGTAGAGTCTATAATCAAGAATGGATATAGGCATGATGTGTGAAGCCTACCCGGACAAGTTGGTCTGGATCGGTGATGTTGCATTGCATAAATGGCCGAAGAAGTCTCCGTGCGAATGTTTGTTTTTCGGGTTTTCTACGGGGTAGATTGCAACAAGGAGCCTTGGGGATTAATCCCAAGGTACACCTGGAAAACTGGGCAGATGCATGATTTTGCCAACTTGGTGGCCTGGGAGCCAACTTGAACATAACCGGGTTATGTGAAGTGTGTAACGGAAACGGGACTCGGGAGACGTTTGACCCGCGCATATGACTTAAATTGTCGTTGCGATGTGGGCACGGGTTAGATGGAACCGTACCTATTCTTTGTCGTTCGGTGTGAACCGTTGGCATAGATAAGGGACTTCGACTATCTATGGCTTAAATTGACGTGACCCATGCCGGGAAGACAAAATGCTCATAGTTTGGCCGTCAAAGTGGCGGTGGTGAGACCGGGGTGTCTATGGCTTAAATTGACGTTACATTGACCGGTTCACCGAGAATGTGCCCTGAGTGCACGGGGGATGTGGCCGTGCGTGCCAATGCCTGTGATGCAATGTATATATATACTGCTTGGTTATGCTAATAAAGTGTAGGGAATGAGCATCGCCGCCCCGATTTGGGGGCGGGATCGTTATAATTTGGTCAGCATTGCTGACCGTTGCTTTGGTTTGCGATCGCTGCGGTGGATTGTGCTTGCAGGTGCAGCGGAGCCCAGCGGTAAATAGCGGGCTAAATCCCAAGTTGCTGAGCCGGCCCTCAAAGGTCTAATTTTGAGTGTTTTATTTTATTCATGTATGGCCGGCCTGCGTGCTGAGGTTTGAAAAACATGTAATTTGAGGAAAAGAATTGTAAGCCCATAAGGATAGTACTTGTGTATTTGTACTTCATTCCTGATTCATGTTAGTGTTGGGTTCTTTATTAATGCAATAATTTTAATTGCTTCCGCTAGAATGCTCTGTGTAGGACGTTGATATTAGTTGGATGGTTTCCATTGAGTAACCACCCGGTCTGTCTGTAGTATATGGCGTCGGGCCCCGGTCGGACCTACTGCTATATGCTATGCGATGGATAGGGGGGTGTTACAGTTTGAGTCATTTGTTCTTAGTCTTTTAGTATTTTCAGTATTATAGATCGGATGGTCTAAGTTCAAAACATACAGACCATTAAACATTTGGGCTACACCATAACAAACATAATTCTTAAATATTGAACAACAGTTGTTCTTAATAATAAAAGAAAAACCCACCATGTCCAAAAATGAAATGGATATAATGTTTTTTGTTATGGAAGGAACAAAATAACAATTAACTAGTTCTATTACAAGCCCAATGGGCAAAGCAAGACGATAAACCCCCACGACAACAGTAGCAACTCTTGCTCCATTGCCAACGCGCAGGTCTACCTCTCCTTTACTCAGCATTCTTCTCCTTCCCAGTTCCTGCACATTTATAAAAATGTGAGAACCACATCTGATATCCAATACCCAGGATGAAGGAGCGGAAAGGTTTATCTCGATAACATATATACCTGAAGTGGAGGACATACCTCCTCTTATCTTTTGCAGACCCTCAATGTACGAAGGAAAATTCCTCCTCCAATAAACAGCCTGCCACAATGGTGCCACTTTCCTTCTTTCCCTGGGCCTTTCTTTTTCAGTGTAGAAGAATTGGGATCCAGTCCAGACTTAGGTCCCACCTTCGTCTTCTTGAAGCCCTTGGCCTTGCCCTTGGCCTTGCCCTTGCCTTTATGCACCATCAATATGGGGCGAGCAAACTTGGCCTTCTTCATGTTTATCTCGGCAGTTCGCAACATGCCTAGAAGCTCAGGCAGTGTCTTGTCTATTTCATGCATGTTATAGTTCAAGACGAACTGCTCATAACTGTCTGACAAAGATTACAGGATCAGGTCTGTGGCCAACTCTTGGCCCAGAGGGAAACCTAATCTTTCAAGGTTCTCGATATACCCAATCATCTTGAGTACGTGAGTCCCTACTAGGTCCCGAGCTCCCCTATTACGCTGGAACAACGCCTTGGTGACGTCGAATCTCTCTTGACGAGCTTGCTCTTGAAACATTTTCTTGAGATGCTTATCAATGTCCTTGTAGCCCATGTTCTCATGTTGCTTCTGAAGCTAAAGTTCATGGTCGCTAACATGAGACATTGATGTCTAAGGAGTCCTCGAGATTCTTCTTATAAGCATCTTTATCAGCACGGGGTGCATTCCCGGCAGGCTCATCAGGGGATACCTCTTCCAAAACATAGAGCGTGCACTCTTGCCTGATAACAATTCTCAGGTTTCTGTACCAGTCCAAATAATTTGCACCACTCAGCTTCTCATTCTCAAGGATCACTCTGAGTGATAGGGTGGAGTCTGAACCACTTGCCATGGAAATTCTACATGAATACAAGCAAAGAAAATTAGTAGCACATTTCAAAATACAATTTATCTTTCAATTAGGACTTTAATCAAAAGCTCCCACTATTTTTATCAAACCGATAACCCTCGATATCAATTCGAAGAGTTTGGCGAGTAACCCTCTTAGTGGACAAGATACATATTTCACAAACACTATGAGTCAGCTTTGGCCTTTCTCTCATAATGCAGCTATTTATGTAGGCAACGCTTGCCAATTGCATCACAATGCAATTCATGTATGGCTGGTGAATTACTCTTTATTCGCATCCATCATATGGTGCATGCCAACCCCATGCCTCTGGGCACTCAACCTTTGAGGTCACCCAGTTAAGCTAGACCCGATGTCGATAGTGGGATATCACAATTATCCGCTCGGACCCACACCAAGATAGATTAATGCACCTTGTTTTGGCAAGCCCACACTTCATCGATCGAGGCAGGAAGAGTGTCATCCATCGGAATTCATCCGAATACTTAATATTGCTTAAGGGATTATAGATAACTAGCTGGTTAACACTTAACCAACGTGCACATCAAGCATAATAAAATTCAACAATCATAATCCAAATGCATCCCAGATGTGCATACGAATCATCAACACTTGATGAACTGGGCTAAGTATGAACATCTAGAACATTTCCAAATCTTCACACCTACATGAATTGGATATGAGCAACACCAACTCCACTTACACAGTAGACAAGCCCGTCACTTCATGTGAGATTCAAAATCTAACACATGCTTAGATTCACAAACCAACAAAGTGACGGTTACTGTTAAGGAGTAGACTTCAAAGAAATCACATGCATTCTTGGAAAGATCCAAGACTAGATTTAGGCATTTGGAACACTTCAAAATCTCCAAATCTATACGCCATGGATTTAGCAACTTCTAACACAATGAATATTACATGCCTCTGATACCACTATTGGGTTTTTGGGGATGACACAACACTTGTGCACGCAGCGGAAATAAGAATAAGAAAAACCCAAATGAGTTCGGATATAGCAATATTCATGAATCAAGAAGTAAAGCATACTGTAATAAAATTATCTTTGACGGATTGAGTCAATACTCAAACTAGATGCTCCAGAAAAATCTGGTCGGCCACACAGCGGCTAGAGTCTTGAGCGCGAAAGTATATTCACGTCTTTACAGTAATCCACATGATCGGGAGAACCCGCAACAACTTGTCACAGAAGCACTAGGTCGGGATAGGACACTCAATGTCTCCATAGACTTCTAGATCTGTTGTACGAGAGGCGGCGGAGACACTCACCAGGATTGGGATCGGAATCGGCGACGGGATTGACGGAACGCTTCCGTCGGGTTTCTAGGGTTATCTTCTTATCGCACAGTATTGGTTCGCATGCCTTTTCAGAAAGAAAGGAACAGTGAATAAAAAACCCTAAAACTTCCTATTTATACTTCAGGAGATAAAGAGAACAACTCTCGTCGCTATCTGCAAACCCAAAGCTTTCATTCCAGAATTCAGCAAGTCAACATTTGACTCAGTACGGGCATTCGTCGAACTCAGCTCGACGAACTCTGCGCTGAAGGCCAGAACGTCGAATGTCATTCATCGAACTCAGCTCGACGAACTCTGTGCCAAAGGCCAGCATTCGTCAAACGTCATTCATCGAAATCAGCTAGACGAACTCTACGCCAAAGTCCAGAACGTCGAACGTCATTCGTCGAACTCAGCTTGACGAACTCTGCGCCAAAGGCCAGATCGTCGAACGGTATTCGTCGAACTCAACTCGACAAACTCTACGCCAAAGGCCAGCATTCATCAAACGTCATTCGTCAAACTTAGCTCGACGAACTCTGGGCCAAAGGCCATAACGTCGATCGTCATTCGTCAAACTCAGCTAGATAAATTCTGAGCAAAAGGCCAGAATGTCGAACGGTGTTGAGAGAATACAATACACTCAACGCCTATGTGTCAGATTCTCCAAGTTAGCCATTTACTCAACAAAGGCGTTGAGTGGACTCAATGCACTCAATGCTTAAGTGCGACAGTCGAAGAATCAACACTTGATACTTGACGAATCGGTCAGTCAACTCAACACACTCAATGCCATCATTTGATGAGTTAACACTTAACTTGACGAAAGTGTTGACTGGTCTGAACACACTCAACACATTTAGCCCCATGGCGTTGAGTGAGCTAAACACACACAACGCCAAATGCCTTAGAATATTTTAAGGCCCATTTTTTATTTCCTTCAAATCATCATATGGGCTAAACTGTACAGATCCAATCTCCCAATTTCTCCATAATCTTATGTGCGACCCTGATATGCTCATACTGAGTTGGTGTGAGGCTACATGCTTGATCACTTCCAGATCACTTTGGTTGCACCAACATTGTCATGATAGCTTTCCTTCTTGTCCCTTAGCTTCACTTCGGTTTAGTTTTTTAAGTGCTTTATATTCATTTTTATGGTTTTATAAAAGTGTTTTCAAAGTGGTTTTTATCTTTTTTTAACTTACGTTTTTTAATTTGTAAAACCTTTTGTTCCTTTGAACGTTTTCCACTTTTTAAACACTTTATGATGTTATAAAAATGAATTAGTAGTTGTTTTAATTTTTTGATCACTTTGTTTTTCTCCTTTTGTTGTGTGTGTGAGTGTATGGGTTAGGTTTTCATTGCTTTCCTTTTTTATGTAGAGTGTGTGTGTATAGGTTAGTCGTTTTCTTTTTCTTTTAATGCTTTTTTTTATTGCTTTCTTTTATGCATTTCTTCTATTCATGTAGAGAGTGTGTGTGTGTGATAACTTTTATTGCTTTTTTTAAATTATGTAGAGTGTGTGTGTGTATGAGATTATACTTTTTTTTTATTTTTTTGTAACTTTGTTTATTTTTTTTGTCAACTTAGTTTACTTTCTGCAAAACGCATTTATTTCTAGCCTACTCGTTTGAGTAGGACTTGCATTTATTTCACGCCTACTCGTTTGAGGATGACTTGTATTTATTTCCTGCCTACTCGTTTGAGTAGGACTTGCAATTTCAATTATGTATTTTTTTTTTATAACTTAGCTTTACCCTTTATTATGGCTTTGTTGAGTGCATGCATTCTCCCTTTTTACTAAGCTCTTCTCTTTCTAATGTTAGGTTATTTTATGTCTTTTTTATAAACATTCAATGCTTGGTTTCGAACTCACGCATCACCAAACTCATAAGCCATCCCCATCCCGATGAGTGGCTAATCGCTCTTAGCCCTCAGTATCAAAGAGACTTGGGACATAAAAATCTTTTTAAATAATTAAAGGTCCTCGTTTTCACCCTAATTAAAGAACTTAAGGTTTACCCTAGGTATACGACGTGTAGAACCACATATCGATATGTGGGTTCTATTTCTGTTATCCATACGCTAGCTAGCCGAGAGGTCGTGCGTATGGACTGATCACCCCTGGGTAGGAAGAGTTTTTGCATTAAACCCTCGAGAGAGGAGGAGCGGAATTCTTTCGGATTGGGTCCCCCTGATGAGTCCAAACATTACACTGATGTTTGGACTCATCTGAGCCAGTTTTATCGTCTTAGCACTGCACTTGAGAGCTATAACTGCTTATATTTGCTTACTTGACTATTTCATGATTAAGTGCACTTTAGACCCGTTTTCTGTGTGTTTTAGATGTTTTTGTATTTCCGTATGTTTTACTTGTTCTCTCGCCGTGTCTTGAGAATGTGGTGTGCACTTTTGGTGGCTTATCTGCCTCTTATGCTGGTGCATGGGTCGTGTGCGTGCTTCGGAACCACTCGGGAGACCCCGACGATATAGGAACACTGCGCACGATCACTGGACTCACTACGCAAGGCCACTGGTCGTGCGCCACTGATCGTGCGCATTACATTCTCCTTTTCCCCATTTTTGTCTTAGCCAATCACACGATCAGTGGATTCAAAGCGCACGACCACCGGTCGTGCGACACTGATCTTGCGCATATCTGCTGATGTTTCTGTCCAAGTTGCAGGTTTAATTGGAAATTGCGCACGATCATCGATCGACAGTGCGCACGACCACTGGTCGTGTGCCACTGATCGTGCGCTCTGCTTATTCTACCTCCGTATTTAAGGTCCTGCTCCGTGATTTAGGGAAGGGGGTCATTTCTGCGATTGGGGAGTGCACGGGAAGTGCCTTTCTACGTCTCCAGCAGCTCCATCCACCTCCACCTTCATCGAGAGTCCATAGCTGGTGATTCCGAAGCTTTCCAAACCCTCCAGTGAAGCTCCCGGCCATTTATGACCTCAACTCCAAGCTTTCCACCGGAGTTGGAGAAGAAGACGTCCTAGAGAACGGACTCAAAGGCCTTCGAGGTGACAGCACGTTGGTACCGGAAGCCTCCTCGGACTGAGCCCAGAAGCGGATTGACAACTTGCTATTCCAGCCACGACCTGCGGTGGACCTTCAGCCTCTAGTGGTTTACTCCTCTTCCCCTTCCTCCGTTGTATGGAATGATTCAATATTGTAATGAACAACATTTTTCTACTCTATATCTAAGTGGATGTTTGTAGTTGTCATTTGCTCTTGAGTTGTGTGTTGTGATTGCGCCTCACCCACTGCACATCCACTCCATACCCTTGTTTCGCCTAATTGTACTCTGCACAAGAACACTTCCATCCAATAGCTTTTCGTCCACTCGCCCAATCGAAGTTCGGCATCGCATCCGATACACTAACCTCGTATTGTAAATCGGTGCCTTCGACCCGCATAGTCTTAAGTAGTTTATTAGATCAAGAAACCACAATCTCACAAGCCCCCTTTTTAATCTTTTCTGAGTATAACCCTCATAACGATATTTTCTGAACTGTTGCTGCTCTATGCTAATTGCATTCTTCAAGAGACCGACACTCGGGGATTTATTCCCAAATTTTATTACTTGTGCGACCGGTACGCTTACCGATTTCCACGCATCAAATGTTTGGCGCCGTTGCCGGGGAATGCAACTATAGAGCGACTCAGGATGACTGAAAATATTGTTATAAGAGTTAGTGTTTTTGACTGTTGTTTCCTTGTGTAGTTTGACGCAGTGAATGCAGGGTCGAGCCACAAGAGATCTTGTAGCCTACGACCCAGAGATCGAACGTACTATCCTAGCGCGAAGACGCGCCGCAGCCATCACTTTAGCCCCAATGGGAGACCAGCTGAATATCGATGTCGACAAACGAGTTGGAGGGATACCTCCTGGCGACCGAAATGGCGACGAAAATGAAGTGAACCCTCCCCAGGTCTGCACCATGAGGGATTACACTACACCTACCATCGGAAGCATATACCCAGGTTTCAGACCTGCTATCACCAACCAACAGTTCGATATTAAACCAGCTATCCTGAATATCATTCGGAACAACCCGCAGTTCTCAGGAATGGCCACTGAAGATGCCCATCTTCACCTGGCGGAATTCTCCGAAATTTGCACCACATTCCGCTATGCTGGAATCCCGAACGAAACAGTCAAGCTCCGCCTCTTCCCTTTTTCACTAAGGGACAAAGCCAAGACATGGCTTCACTCCCTCCCACCTGGAACAGCCACCACCTGGGAGGCTTTGACCACAAAATTCCTAGCTAAGTTCCACCAGGTAGATTGGATCGTGAGCATGAGGTGAGCAATAGCCAACTTTCGGCAAGCCGATCTAGAAAGTTTAGCCGAAGTTTGGGAGCGTTTCAACAAGCTGCTAAGGAAGTTCCCTAACCGTGGATTCCAAACGTGGAACCTCATCGAAAGTTTCTACTTTGCCATTTAGCCCCACCACCGAGCCATGATTGATGCCTCCTCTGGAGGAACAATCATGAACCTTGCTCCAGATGATGCCCTGAGAATCTTACAAGACACCGCCACCCACAGTGCTTACTGGACCGCTGGAAGAAACATCCCACGAAGCACAAGCGGAGTATTCGCCGGGGATATCCCCAAGCCCGCCGCCGCCGCCACAGTGATCGCAATCTCATGCCAAGGTTGCGGAAGCACCAACCACCACAGCTTCGAATGCCTAGGAGTCGAGGTACCAGACAAATATTCTTTTTTGAATGAGTCGGTTAATTTTGTAGCAAATCAAAACAGGTGAGTGCCTTACGGAAACACATACAACCCGGGGGTTAGGAACCATCCCAACCATTCTTGGAATCCTAACGCATCTGGCCAAAGATGGCAAATGGGGCAGCATCAAAACGATGCGTATGCCTCCGGAAGCCAACCGCGGCCGCCTCAACCAAATTATTCCCAAGACCCCCCCCCCCCCCCCACCGTTAAAAAAAGTTTTTTGGAAGAAATGTTCGAGAAATTCGTTGAAGTTTCCCAAACCAACATGACAAATCAAGCCGCCTCGATGCGCAAACTTGAGGCACAATTGGGCCAAGTGGTCTCCAAGCGCACCCAAGGCACCTTACCTAGTAACACCAAAAAGAACCGCCATGAACAAGGTAAAAGCCTTGGGGAGGAAAATTTGGGAAAAAGCAACGAACTCATCATCAGTTGTAAAATAAACAACTTCGAAACCACAGCATTATGCGACTCCGGGGTGTCCAGCAACATCCTCACCCGGCAAGATGTTGCGAAGATGCACCTACAAGTCGACACTGCAAACTGGAAGTTGCCTATCTTAGCGAATGTCAATTTGGTTGGCACCGAGGGAGGTGTTCGGGAGGTCGAAATAGAGGTCAACGAAAAAAGTATAACCACTGACTTCCAGGTTTTGGGACCAAGGGAAAATAACTCTATTCCTATATTAGGAGGCCCATTCCTGACGGCCAGCAGCGTATCCCTCGATTTCTCCAAAGGATGCGTCACTTGGCCGGCCGAAGATTCCGCCCACGATAACACATCCATACATCCCTCTCCCATCCAAAATAACAATTTTCTGAGTGTCATAGATACCAAGATAGATTCAAGACCCCCATCATTGGAAGAAGCACATCCGGAAGAGAAGACAAAGATATATGAAAATCAAGAGCTATTGGTCAAAGAAGAGGTCGAGTGCGCCAAAGCCACGGCTGCCTTTCTACTTCCCGCCAACACTATTTTTGAGCATAGTGAACCGAGTTTTATCCGGGAGAAATCCCTAGACACTTATTGGTATAACACTGCTAGAAAATTTGTTAAGCGATCTGTAGCTTGGGCAGATCCGGTCGCCGTCACAGTGCCGGACTGGACGCCAACAACCACAAAAATAGGAAAACCCACAGACTACATCCATTGGAAGTCTCCCATGGTAGAGAAGCTGAAAGAGGCAAAGCGTTTACGTGAAGAGCGCTACGCTGCCTTCCGGCGTGAGGAAGAGCACAATCGGAGTAAGGGGAAACCCCCATCCCCCAACGCAAAAATACAATCATCATCCCCTCGCACCCCACCGGAGAGACTTACCACAAATCCGCTTATAGCTGATTGCAATTCCATCACTCCACTTACCCTTCTCTTTATGTTTTCTTGCTGCGTATGGAACTCTAGTTCGCTCTATTTATTTCTTTTTCTTCAAACTGCAAAGAACACTTTTTTATAACTGCTAATTCTAGTTTTTGGTCCACCTTAAGGACGGTAAACAAAAGTGGCTTCTGGGAGACAACCCATGTTGGACCATTTGGTCCTGTGCTATGTTTTGAGCTCTTTTTCTATATATATATATATATATATATATATATATATATATATATATATATATAGTGTCCATCTTTTGTTTTACGTCCGTATTTAAATCGCAGGTGCAGGAATTTTTGAGGCGCGGCAACTTGGCCGCATTTGGATATCTCGTCGCACGACCGGTATGCTCAATTTTAAGCATGGGTACTTCTTCCCCTAGCCCTTTATTTTTATTTACGTGTTTTACTTTTTTGTATTATCATATTCTAGTCTGGGGGTGGAGTTGCCTGTGATCACTACACAGCACAGTTTCTTGCATACTAGTCTGCATTTATTTATTTTATGATCACTGATTGCACACACTGAATCACCCACATGAGTGCGCACTTAAACATGCGCGCGGCTCAGGGCGAATGTTTTACTTTTGTGTAAACTCTAAAAATGTGGTGATGACTTAGGATTTTGGAATTTAGTAGTTCGAAACTCATGCAGTGCTCCTAATCGCGTACTCATGATTTGCATAGAAATAGTATAGGATTACTTTTTCTTCATGCTCGTAGACTTAAACTTATTCTGCAAAAGTAAATTCTCTTTGTGCTACTTAAAACTGTAGAATCTGGAGTAATCGAACGGTAGTGTAGGGATGAGTTTAGCCGTCACTAGACTCGTATTGCTCGAGTCGGGGGGAAGGATCGTCTTTCTCGGGGACTGAGAACTTGCCCCAAGCTACTCTCGAAGCATTGGTGCCCGGTTAGTCAAGTGTGAGCGTAAGGTAGGCCATCATTTTGGCTAGTTTGAGCCTTTTTGTACCAAGTCCTAGCAGCTGACCCTTGCAAGCCAAATTTGCGCCTACCCTCCTTTTGTTTCAGCTCCACCTATATTCACCGAAGCCAAAAAGCCAACCCTTTTGTTGCAACCAAAACCTTGAGCTTGATCGATTTCAAAAATTTGATATGTTGTGATATTTGGGATTCATGTGATGTGGAGATGAATTTATGAATTGCTAATTTTTCGATTTTGGGATTGCTGAATGAAAAAGAAAAAATGAAAAAGAAAAAGATGAATAAAAAAGAAAGAAAAAGAAAGAAAATTTAAAATTATTACAAGGAGAATTGCAATCCCCATCTTGTGTGTTAGTTTTTGGTCGGGATATGCCGTGTGCATACTCGGTCTGGGGGTGTGTCACACATACATTTCTTAGTGGCTGTTTGGGTTTAGCTCTTGTTCGCTCGCTTTGGTTGCGTGTAGCCTCCTTGTTTATCATTGACTACCACACCTTAGCCTTAGCCCCATTCAAACCTACAAGTCTTGCTGATTCACATTTGAGTCTACTTAGCATCGTGGAGAGAGTGTGAAAGGGCAAGCTTATGGTTCCCGACATTGATGGATTTCTTTGGAGGTGATCACGAGCCCTGGTCTTTGGCAATGCTCACCTTAGTCGCCTGTCTACTTTCTCCGTACACATGACCGAACGATTCTCCAGAATTCTAATTTTAAGTAGGCATAATATTTATTTCCCTCTGTCGAATAATTTAAGCTCCGTAGTATAATTAAAAAGTTTTTTTTATTTTATTTTCTATGCATATGATGTATTTGATTTCTCGTCCTACTTTATTTTGAAGTTTCTAAGCCACCTAGCTGTTTTTACTGTCCACGGAGTAATGATTTGCGTGAGACGCGCAAATGGGTAAGTCTGGGGGTGTGATGAGTCCAAATATTACACTGATTTTTGGACTCATTTGGGCCAGTTTTATCATCTTAGCACTGCACTTGAGAGCTATAACTGCTTATATTTGCTTACTTGCTTATTTCATGATTAAGTGCACTTTAGGCCCGTTTTCTGTGTGCTTTAGATGTTTCTGTATTTTCGTATGTTTTACTTGTTCTCTCACCGTATCTTGAGAATGTGGTGTGCACTTTTGGTGGCCTATCTGCGTCTTCTGCTGGTGCATGGGTCATGTGCGTGCTCCAGAACCGCTCGAGACACCCCGACGATTTAGGAACACTACGCACGATCACTGGACTCACTGCGCGTGACCACTTGTTGTGCGCCACTAATAGTGCGCATTACATTCTCCTTTTACCCATTTCTGTCTTAGCTAATCGCACGATCAGTGGATTCAGTGCGCACGACCACCGGTCATGCGCCACTGATCGTGCGCATATCTGCTGATGTTTCTGTCCAAGTTGCAGGTTTAATTGGAAATTACGCATGATCATCGACCGATAGTGCACACGACCACTGGTCGTGCGCCACTAATCGTGTGCTCTGATTATTCGGCCTCCGTATTTAAGGGCCTGCTCCGCGATTTAGGGAAGGGGGGTCATTTCTGTGATCGGGGAGTGCACGGGAAGTGCCTTTCTACGTCTCCAGCTGCTCCATCCACCTCCACCTTCATCGGGAGTCCGTAGCTGGTGATTTCGAAGCTTTCCAAACCCTCCGGCGAAGCTCCCGGCCATTGATGACCTCAACTCCAAGCTTTCCACCGGAGTTGGAGAAGAAGATGACCTAGATAACGGACTCAAAGGCCTTCAAGGTGACAGCTCGTTGGTACCGGAAGCCTCCTCGGACTGAGTCCGGAAACGGATTAACAACTCGCTATTTCGGCAATGACCTGTGGTGGACCTTCACCCTCTAGTGGTTTACTCCTCTTCCCCTTCCTTTGTTGTATGGAATGATTCGATATTGTAATGAACTACATTTTTCTTCTCTATATCTAAGTGGATGTTTGCAGTTTTCATTTGCTCTTGAGTTGTGTGTTGTGAATGCGCCTCGCCCACTTCACATCCACTCCATACCCTTGTTTCACCCGATTGCACTCCGCACAAGAACACTTTCATCCATTAGCTCTCTGTCCACTCGCCCAACCGAAGTTCGGCATCGCGGTCAATACACTCACCTCACCTTGCGAAGCGGTGCCGTCGACCCGCATAGTCTTAAGTAGTTTATTAGATCAAGAAACCACAATCTCACAAGACCCCTTTTTAATCTTTTTTAAGTATAACCCTCATAACGATATTTTCTGAATTGTTGTCGCTCTATGCTAATTGCATTTCTCAAGAGACCGACACTCGGGGATTTATTCCCAAATTTTATTACTTGTGCGACCGGTGCGCTTGCCGATTTCCATGCATCACCCCCCCCCCCTCCCCCCAATAGCGGGGTTCTAGCGTAAAGCGGGCATTAAGAGGAATCTTTCGCTGAACGAGAGCTCGGTCGAATAGTCTTAATGTTTAGGTGAGAGAAAGCCCTGGAGATAGGTGAGCTCATACTTGTGGAGCCTCCACGGCCAAGTTGCCTTTAATTAATTTGAAATTTTAGATCTCTAGTTATATAAAGCTATTTTAGTCTAAATGTAATTCGATACCAAGCGTTATTCCTTCATCGATCTTTTTCCAGTCTCTTTTCAGCCTTTTCTATTTAGTCATCCTAGTTTGTTAGTTACCCGACACCTTTATTTTCGGTAAGATAATAGTTCATTCGGGAGGAGTAGAGATAATCAACATGCCCCGAGGATTTATACGACCTTGATATTCACCCCAAATATCCTATACAACTCGCGATAAGTGCACTTGCCTCCTTTCGTTAAAACTCAGTTTTAACTCCCTCCGTAAAATTCGACCCCCACATTACTAATTAATAAAGGTCGGGCATCATGGAGACCATCAGCAGGGACATCTGCTTCGGGCACATTTCTTATAATGAACTAAGAATGAAGATCTATTTATAGAAAGTTAAGCCTGCCAATAAACTATCAGTCGTCATGTTTTGACTATGCAGTCCGCACAGTCCACAAAAATATTTACAGCAATTACAAGGACCTACGGTTAAAAGTAACAGATCGTGCAATTCACAAGCATAGAGGGCAATACGGATAAAAATTCAATATGCAAAGGTCTCAAATTTTGATAAAAGCAGTTCGCATGGAATAAAAATCAAATCGAATTGTCCCAGAATATTACATTCACATCATATATTACACAAATCAATGATTGTTGCGATCTCAGTGGTCAGGATAATCAGGTCGCTCTACACGATCTTTAAACATATAGATAACCTGATCGCTACCTTGGAGAATCATACCATATAACTACTGCAAATGGTAATGCATTGTGTGAAAAGTCCGATGCACGCGAGAAGCCTCTTGGTTCACAAGGCTCAATGGAACCATATGCTCTAGAGGCTTCCGCGGTACATCAGTCGCAGAGGGTTTGTCTCTCCCCTCGGCATGTTTCGAAGTTTTGCCAGGTGCTACGGGATCTTGGAGTCGCGGCCTATCATGACCTCCCTCCGCAGTCCGTCGGCTTTTATTCTCCAGGACCGAGCTCAAGTACTTTTCTTTGTAAAAGTAGGCATCTTCATTAGTTTGCCTTCTCTCTTTCTTCTCTATTTCAAGAGCGGCAGCGATGTTAGCGACCTGGTCCTACAACGCATTTTCTCTTTCTTTACTCTTTTTCTCCAACTCGGACCCCAAGACTTTATCTTTGGCTAAAGCCTTCCTCTCCTTCTCCGTTAAATCAACAAACATGGCCTGTTGAAGCCAAAATTTGACTTCGACGAAAGTTCGAAATTAGGGGCGTAGCCAACACCTACTTGTCCCAAGCTCTGACCTCCGACTGCTTGTGAAGGACCAGAAACCGACCCAAAGCCTCAGCAGGGAGGTCTCACCGCTTACCCGGAAGATCTCTGAGAGCTTCCCCTCCAAAGCGAAAAGCTGGGCTTGGAGCTCCTCAGAAAGCACAAAAAACTCTTCCAAAGTCCCCGGAAAAAAGTGCTTCTGAAGAACCCCTATGGGCCTATTTATAGTTTTCTGAGTTTAAACTGCCAATAGCCAAACTGAACCGACCTGAAATTACCAAAATACCCTTGGTTGGGTCTACAAACAACCAAACTCCACTGTTCTGAAGGGTTATATGCAGACCACCGAGGGCAAAAGCATAAAATCACCTAGGGGAAAATAGTGAACCGCCTTCTAACTGAACCGGCGCTTGGCGAGAGCACCGTCTCGCGGGCGAGAGCTCCTACCTATGGGGCTCGTCTCGCCTAGAGAGGCTCTCGCCTGAGCCGCTGGGCCCTCTCTCTGGGTCCGTCTCTCCTGGGAAGGCTATCGCCTGAGCCGATGGGCCCTTCTTGCCTGAACCACTGGGGCCCTCTTGCCTAGCGAGTCGGCCTTAACCTGGCGAGTAGCCCTTTTCCTGGGACCCACTCTCCTATGAGTGGGCTTCTATCGAAGAGTCAATCTTGTCTTTCCTTCCCCCCCTCTACGAGCCCGAACTGTTCCTTCGAGCCCGAGGTTGTATAGAATCCATGCTCTTTTCGAGATTATTTTATGCTCGGAAAGAAAAGTCCAACCGAGACTCGTATCATTAAAGCATATTTATGGGCGTATTTATGAGGGAATCTTTGGTGAGGCCCCACACCGAAGCCTATAAATATAGGGTTCCTGCTTCATATAGAAATCCCCCTTTTCACACTGCTTCCTTCCTTTGCCCTATTGCAATAATGTCTCACAGCCAGAGTTTCCGCGAGCGCCTTGCAATGGTGCGCAAGCAGAATAAGGCCAACATGGCCGCTCTGACCAAGACTTTGGTTTGTGCCCCACCCACCTTACCGTCCTCTTCGCCTCGCAAGAAGAAGGTAAAGACCGGCGGCCCTTCCTCCTCGGCCAAGGGGCCATCTCGCACTGTCCTGGAAACCCGCCCCTCTCCTCCTCCTCCCGCATCTCCTAGAGAGAAGAAGGTGAGTTCTCGCTTTTGCTCCTATTACCTCTTCATCCAGAACTGTTGAATTACCATTTGCTTCTTCAGGGAGCCCCGCATCTCTACGCCGACCAGAAAATCCGCGGGATGACACTGTTGCCCATCGCGAAGAATCTGACTCACCACAGCTTTCCACTCCTCCATCTACTCCTCCTAACGAGATGTGAGACGACCCCTCTCAGGCTGCCGGGACCTCCCTCCATCCTGGTACAAAACCTTCCCTCTCGCTTCTCTATACCACTCGCTACTCCCACACCCTCCTGCGAGAGCCTCTTTTACCCTGCCCCTCCACTCCTTACGTAGGCGCCAAGACCGACACGCCCGCTGAGGAGCTCTTTAGGCGACTCACCGTCTCGACCCCTCCTCCTATAGACTAAATTGAAGACTACCTGGGCGACCCCGCTAACCCGGTGGAGATGAAGCGCAAGACAGCCGAGATGTTCCGGAAACACGCGCGCATCATTAGCAAGCTGGAGCAGGACAGACAGGCGGCCGATAGGCAAATCGAATGGCTAGAGACTGAATACGTTCTCCTATCTTCTAAGGTTGACCCTGGGATACAGGTTGAGGGGACCGATCCTCAATCCATTATCATCAAGGTCGACATGCGGCTTTGTCTCACACGCAGTGGGCTTGGCGACGTTCGCGCCTTCCACTCGCACAGTAGGCCCCCCTACGCGCGGGCTCGCGGTGGCTGCTGGAAATGGTTCTCGTATTAAGGACTGCCCTGCTCGACCCGCTTTATTCATTTGTCTCGCTCTTTCTTCTTTGTTTTTGTATTTTTTATACTATAATAATTAGGTAATACATTAAGCTGTCGTCTCACCGGCAATGTCTGAGAACATGGTGCCCGCCTTATGCGGGATGGTATTTTTAAATATTTATTACTGCTAGTTTAATTTCTTCATTTCCTTTAATTTCTTTTAATTTAATTATTTTGTCCTGTGATAGTGATGGGCCACACAAATCTAGGTTTAGGAGAGAGATAGAGTGAACTGTCGGTCGGCTATTCCCCTTCCCCTATATGTTTCCCCGCCCATTTAATCATTTCACTACATCCGCTATAAATACTCCTGCCCCCCGAAGTGGAAGAATATCTGCGCCTTCATCCTTGCTGCGCCCAAGTCTTTGCACCCTTGATTCTTCTGTCTCGCCGCTCCCTCTTTCTCTTTTACACCTCTAGCTTGTTCTTCTCTTCTCGTTCCTTCTTCTTTCTCAACCCTCTCGCCAACATCCGTCTTGCTAAAAAATGGAGAAGAAGAAAGTTGAGGAAGGCGAGGGGCGCAGTCGCTGCGGGAATCGTTTTACCGATCATGACTTCCCTCCCGGCAGGCTTCCTACCGAAGACTACCGCAACTTCGTCCGCGAGTACATGAAGGAGGGGCTTGAATCGCGGCTCCCCAAGGTTGATGAGGCGATCAACACCTATTACCCGGGAGAACTCGCCTTCCCCGTCTCGCAATTCGAGGCGGGGTTGAGATTGCCCCTCTAGTCGGAGGTAAAATAGGTCTTGAAGTACTTTGGCGTCGTCCCGGCGCAGCTTAACCCGAATGTTATTTCGATGTTAATCGCTTTCGCCTGCTAGATGCGCCGAGAGTGCATCGAGTTTAGCTTGACAGTCTTCTGCAAGCTCTTCATCTACCACGCAAACGCCGACGGCATCTCGTACTTTACTGGGCAAGGGCTCAAGGTGTGCGAGACGCCAAACAAAAATCATCATTGGCTCACCATATTTGTCTTCATCCGCGGCAACTTCGGGGGCATACCGGTCGCGCCTATGTCGCCCGCCGAGATCTTTTACGTGTCCCCGCATGTGGGCGGCACGGACAAGCTGTTGTACGACTTCTTCATCGGCAAAAACTTTGAAGTCAACTTCTTGCTGCAAGGCCTCGACTCGCTGCCTCCGGTGCTCCCTGACGAAGGTACTCTCGCTCTCTTTACTCGCGTTATATTATTTTTTCATCTCGCCATCTCATCACCTCCTTGCCTGTTTTTAGGGGAGCGAGTTGTACCAATCCACCACCCCCCCTACAAGTGCAACATCTTACCAAGCAAGGGCCTCGGTCTCGCCAGTGTGGCAACTAAGGCGGCGAGAGAGTCATTGGCTCTTGCCCCTCCAAAGAGCTCTGCAGGCGACACGGCCCCCTCTCGCTCCAGCCCTCCCAAAAAAGATGAAGAAAGTTGTGGTCATCTCCAAGGGGAAAAAGAAGGCCCCAAAGGAGAAGGAAATGTCGGGGTCCTTGAGCCCCATCTCTATAGGGGACTACCAGTCTCCGCGCATGCCTCCCTCTCATGCAGTCTCGCCTTCCCGCAAGATGACTCTACCCGATCGGCCTGCAGTCACTTCTAATCAACCTGCCATCAATACATCTCACGAACCTGCTTCTCCCAGTCTCCCAGAGCCCTCTTCTCATCCAAACTTCAACCTCGAGCCCGCGATCCGAGGTGCTGTCGGTGCCCCCGTTCTAGTGTGGGAGAAGGGCATCAACCGCGTGCCATCTCCACCCTCCTTCCCTCTTAGAAAGAGCATGAGGTTCCCACCAACCATGCCTTCTCTGTAGGCTATGGCCTTTATGGTGCTCCCGAGGCAGTCTCCCCCGAGACCGAGTCCTCGCGAGATCTCGTCCTGAAGTCCTCTCACACCCAACTACGTGATTTAGAGCTCTTGCATCGCACCTCGCGCCGCCTGATTTATACTAACAAGTGGAAAGACACCGAGGCGGGCCTGTCGGTGGAGCGAGTGAAATCTGACGACCTCGTGAAAAGACTATCTGTCGCCGAGACCCTCCTCGCCAAAGCTCAGGGTGGCGTGGTAAGCCTCAACTTATCCCTGGATTATTCTTTTCAAATACTCTTTTATAATGACTGGGCGTCTCACAGGATGCCGAGACGGTGGAGAGGATGCACAGGCGCATGGCTGCTCTGGAGGAGGAGAATAAGGATTTAAAAGCTCAGGTCACTCGCCTGCAGGGTAACGCCGCGTCGTCATCTTGCCGTGAACCCCTCCCAGCCCATCCTCCTCAATATTCCTTGGATGAAGTTGAGGAACAGTGTCGGAACGCCAGGGTCATGACGGCGGAGCTGGTCCTAAAAATGATGAAGGAGCTGGGTGTCGTGAAGGAGGACTCCAAGACGGTGACCTCTCGCGATCTGGTCCCCCAGCTCTATTGCATGGAGAGCGAGGATTCTTCTTCTGCCGGGGAAGAATTACCTGCTGCCTGCGAGATCTCGTACCGCTCTCCCCCATTTTTTTGCTGTTATATAACTTTGAAAGCTAATAGATCTGAAATACTCTAGAGGGGGGGTGAATAGAGTATTTAGGATTTATAAAATTTTTGCTAATTAATTCAATCTATTACTAGTGCTGCAGAAATTAAATTAAAACCACAAACACAGCAACCTAGAAGGCACAGCCACAACAAGAACAAAAGAAAAAGTACAAACCAGACAACACAAGAATTTTATAGTGATTCCCTAAACTTGGGTACATCCACTCTTCTACCACCCTAGTAGGAATCCACTCAGGTTTTTGATCAGGTGACTGCCACCAATGAGCTTTTGATCAGGTGCTCAAAAACCAAACCTCAAGTCTTTTGATCAGGTGACTGACAACCAGGAATAACTTTTGAAGGGAGTTAAAGACCCTTTATATAGTGGGGGATTAGAGAGTGATTTTGTCTTCTCTTTCTCAGATACAACTGAGAAGACTCTAGTGGAAAAATGATGTTAGCAAAGGCTCCCCCTGAGATATAGAATGGTTCAGGAAGTTGAAGCCTTGCTGCAGGGTGATAGGTCTTCAAACTTTCTTTGACCAGAAGAACTCCAGAAACTTCTTGATAGATAAAATGTTTGTTGTCCTTTGAAGAATCCTAGGATGTAGAAGGAAGAAAACTCTTGATCTTGAATGTATGTTCTTCTTCTTCTTCTTCAGCTTGCTGTTCTTTTTTCTGATCAATGGCTATGGCTTCTTGTCTTTTGATAGTGTTGTTGCCCTGTGAGCTCAGTATTCTGTATATTCTCTGTAAGTATCTCTCTCTCTTATTTCTCAGTGTGTTGTCGCGAGAGAAGAAGAAGATCCTTATTGACTGTATTTTTATGACTACACTAACTGGAAGAGAAAGAAAATCCCTTTTATATTTTCCATATAAATTGCCTTTTGAAATTTGAATTCCTTTCTGTATTGAATGCTGACGGCCTAGAGAATATTTGCATTGATTGATTTCCCCAACTGTCCCATGGAAAAATGGCAAGCAATAATCCTGATGAAGACTGTAATCAATGCTTGATTCTAACGGTAATATTCAGAGAATATTTATGCATTGATTACTCAGGAATTATTGCAATAGAAAAGAGACAGAGGGAGGGAAGTTTCTAAGTCTGGAACTTCACAGAAATCGTTGAGCAGAATTCGTTGATCTGTGTCCAGAGTTCGTCGATCTATGTCCAGTGTTCGTCGAGCAGAGAAGTCAAGTTCGTGCATCAAGTTTGTCGAGCTGAGAATATAACTTCGTCGACTAGAGTTCAGAATTCCATGTTTCTTGGAATTAGGAATGTTGAAGTAACGGATCCAGAAATCATCGACCTCAGAACTAGGTTCGTAGACCTGAGAACTAGTTTCATCGAGTTGAGAACTTCTAACTGCTACTTGATAAATCTTGCCAAGATTGTGGTCTATGTTCGTCGAGCTGAGAAGGTCAGTTCGTCGACTGGAGTGTGATTCTGTACTTAGAATACTTAGTTGTTTATGGTCTTATAGTGTTGAAGTGGATGATCCAGAAATCGTCGAACTAAGATCCAAATTCGTCGAGCTGATATTCTAACTTCATCGACTGTAGTGTGAAGCTGGACTTCAAATACTTAGATGTTTCTGGAATTAGATGTTGAAGTAGAATATCCAGAGATCGTCGACCTGAGAACTAAGTTCGTCGACTGGAGTTAAGTGTGAAGAATTCTGGACTTGGTGTTGAAGTATACTCTGGAATTCGTCGACCTGAGATTCAAGTTCGTCAAGCTCAGCCCAGAGAATTCTCTCTGATTTCGTCAAGCTGAGCACGACTTTCGTCGACCTGAGTTCGATGAACGTCGAACTCATTTTCTGAGTTTGAGATTTCTCTAAGTCTTGAGTCTTCTGCAGTCTTTTGATGGCTGGTCCATGTGGTGTTGATTCTAAGGACATAGCCTAGACTCTAGAACTCATACATGACCCTGGCTATACATGTTGGGTCAAATATCCTAGTTTAGTGAACCTAGCCCAAATCCAACTAGGGATCCAACAATCTCCCCCTATTTGGGTAAGGTCACTAATTACAGACTCACCTTAATAACAAGACAATAAAACATATGTCTGGCATGAAAAATTTAAATGTGCAGCAGATATATATATACACAGAGCTTTGTATCAGAATATAAACAGACAGTTTTAAAATAATCAAAAGACTTAAATTGTTCAAAGTTCATTTCTTCTTCTTCTTCTCCTTGTACTTCTCCTCTTTGGATTTGTCTCCAGATTGTGTAAATATTATTTCCCTGTTAGGATCTGCAGCTTGAGCCTTGGTCATTGTCATGTCAGCAACCCCAATGACATTAAGAGATGTAGCCCTGGGCACTACTGCTTCTGGATGCAGTTTCATATAATCATCAACATTAAAAAATTTGTTAGCCTTAGCAAACCTGTTCAGTTCTTCCTTTCTGTACTCAGACATTATAGTATATTCAGATGGATCCTTTCCTTCAGCTCTTGCTTTGTTGATCATGGATAGGCCAACCAATTCCTGGAATCTGGCCATCCTAGCAGTTGTAGCTGACTCTAGATCTTCAAATGGTACAGGAGGGGAAGCAGGTCTCTTGGGGCTTTCAGCCTTTTGATGTTCAGTGAATTTTTATTGTTGATGTTGTTGATGCTGCTGCTATTGTTGTTGGTGCTGCTTGCCAGATGAATACTATCTTTGTTGGCTGCTTCCTGAAGATGAGGACCTACCTTGCTGCCTTTGATAAGTTTGAAACTGGGTAGTCCTTTTAGTTGATGAACTTGAAGCAACAGCAGCTAATGGAGGAGGAGGATCCTTTCTGTATCTTTTAGGAGGTGGGGAACATCTTCTGCTTTTCTTCCTTTCTTTTTGCTGGTTTTTGTACAGCCACATCCATGCTGGCATGCCCTTATAAGGTGTGATCTTTTGAAGTATATAGTATGGTGTGTCATTTACTGGATTTAATTTTGGTACAGGAGGTGGAGGAGCTTTCCTCTTCTTAGACACTTTATTTTTCTTGGGTTCATCATCTTAGTCCTCCTCCTCCTCCTCCTCCTCCGCATCATCATCAGAATTTTGTGGATTATCATACATTGCATTTATTTCTTTTAGGGCTTCAACAGATATCAGAGATTTCTCAGCCTGGGAGGGAGCTGGAGGAGGAGCTGGAACTAGAGCTGGAGCTGGAGAACTGTACACTTCAGTACTTTCAGCAACTGACTTATTTTCCTCTTCTATATCTGCCATTATCAGTGCATCAAGATCATGCAGTGGTGAATCATCCATAATAAAAACTAGGGCAAGAGGAGATGAGACAATGGGTGAAACAGCTTGTGGCGGAGATGGAATGACTGGAGTCTCTATTACTGCAAAACTGGCCTTTAGTTGCTTGGCAACTTTGGGGTTTATGGGAGAGGTGTATGGGACTATAGCCATAAATGGCTTGATGCTGTCTGCTGGCAGATTATTCAAATAAGCTATATCAAAAATACTCAATAAATTTAATAGATCAACTGTGGGATTTATAACATAATCACCAGCAGTATCTATGTCAGCCAAAATAGGCTCATCTATCTCAGTATCTGATTCTATTAAGTCTATGATTGCAAAAGGATCTGGCATATCTTCAGTAGAATCAGTCATAAAGGAATCAAACTCTGCTGTTGCTTCTGCTTCTGCTGCTTCTTTTGTTGTTGTTGTTGTTGCTTCAAACTCTGCTACTCTTGTTACTAGGGCTTCTTCATCATGAAGCGTCTCCCCCTGACTAGCTGCAGAAGGTCCTAGAGCCAGTCCCTCATAAGAAGGGATAGGAGATAAAGCAGTAATTTGGGCAGATAGAGTTTGGATGGAGGCAGTGAGAGGAGCTAAAGCTTTATTTAAAATAATTTGAAGAGAGGGAGAGATGAATGCAAGTAAATCTTTAGCAATGTCAGAGAAGTTTAAGTAGAGAGATTCTGAAGCAGTGGAGGAGTAGGGATTGTGATGGCCACAATTGGAGCAAACAAAAAATGCACTATACATGTCTGTATGTGTGGAGTCAGGTGCAGAAGATGGAATGTCTGTTTGGACTAGGGAAGGGAAGGGGACAGAGGGAGGAGTTGTTGTATAGGGTGGAATTTGTGGTGTGGAGATGGGTTCTTAATGTGGGGATGATGGTGGAATCACTAGATTGAATGTGTGGGAGTAGATAAAGGTGTCGGGATCTTGGATTGTTAAGTGAGGTGGAAGAGGGGATTGAGGTGGAGATGGTTGTGGTGATTGGGAAGGAGAGGGTTGATGGTAGTCCTGAATGGGAGAGGAGGGAATTTCAGTGATATTTAATTGTGGAGAAGTTGCAGGAGATGAAGCTGGAGTAGGAAGATGAACTGGTTGTTGTGGTTGTTGTTGTGGTGGTTGAAGAGAAGGAATGTTGGAAGAGGAGGGAGCTACTTCTGAGGGTGAGGGAGAGGCTATTACTGCCCTTGTGCTTTCAAAAGGCCTGGAGGAAGAGGATGGAGCCTTGGAGGGCTTAGTTATAGTCCTCTCCCACCTGACAAAGAGAGCACAGGTGAGCCTATTGGAAGCATTGATGAATATGGTCTGGGAGACCAGGGATTCAGCGGTCTTTTCTTTTAAGAAGATCCCTAAGATCCTTCCAAAGCAGACTTCTTTCTTTGTATTATTTTTCTTAATCAGATCAAACATGATCTGAGCCCAGTTCACCTGCTTCTTATTTACTATTACACACATCACCAGGAATTGATGTCTGGTTATCTAATCATGTGCATTGTGCATGCCCAGCAACACTTTACCGCAATGTCTGCTAGGAATTTAAATTCAGCAGACATGTGTTTCTTCAGCAATTTATTGGGGGTTTCTCCAGAGTAACCCATCATACCTAGTATTATATCAAACTCTTCAGTATCCATTTCAAACTCTTCTTCACCATTACTTAATCCAAAAAATTTCTGTGACGATGGCGGTAGTAAGAGAAATAGCATTACCCGATACTATCCTTGTCAGGGTGTTCTCATATGTGGTGGAGGAGGTATAGACCCACTCCCTGATTTCAACGGTGGCGAGTTTGATCCTAGTTGACATTAGTGTCTTTAACTGCTGTTCTTCAAGCAGTTGCAAGATTTCCAGGAAGATTGGGTCTGAATGCTGGAAGGAATTGAAATCGACATCAAAGCCAGTGTCGAATTTCATTACTGCAAGATTTCCTGTTGGAATCGCCATTAGAGCACCTGCAATAGAAAAACGACGATCAAGTGCAAAGGAACTGAAAGCGCAGGATGGAGGTTGAAGAAAACCTAGATATAAGGTTTTCTAGAATATGAATCGACAAACTCCGTTCCACGAAAAATTAGATAATTCTTTGATCTGAGGTCGACGAAATAATTTGTAGTTAAATAATTCGTCGAGCTCAGTCTGAAGATTTGAAGACATTTCATCGAGCTCCATTCGACGAAAGTTTTCTGAAGTAGATTCGTCGATATCCGGTCAACGAACACAACTTCACTCACAGAGAGTTCGTTGATCTCCGTTCGACGAATATCTCAAGAACTTTCCCCAGTTCGTCGAGCTCCGTTCGACGAACTTTGGCAAATTCGTCGAGTGCAGACAGAAATTAAACTAATGCTTCTTCATTGATCATTCCAAGCTGATTTATAAAGAACAAGTGATTTCTTTCATCCAAGGGTTTGGTGAAAATATCAGCTCTTTGTAAGTCAGTGTAGATATAGATAAGTTTAATTTTATTTTTGTCTGCACACTCTCTAATGAAATAATGCCTAATGTCTATATGTTTAGTCCTACTATGATGGACTGGATTCTGTGCTATGGATATAGCACATATATTATCACATAGTAGAGTTGAATTATTTAAGTTGAAACCTTAGTCTAGGAGTTTATTCTGAATCCCCAACATCTTGGAACAGAAACTCCCAGCTGCTATATATTCTACTTCAGCAGTTGATGTGGACACAGATGATTGCTTCTTACAAAACTAAGAGACTAATCTCATACCAAGGAACTGGCAAGTTCCTGAGGTACTTTTTCTATCCACCCTGCATCCAGCAAAGTTAGCATCTGAGTATCCAGTTAACTCAAATTCTGACTCAGTAGGATACCATAGTCCTAGACTGGGACAACTCTTTATATATCTCAAAATTCTTTTTGGAAAAATTAGGTGAGATTCTTTAGGGTTCACTTGGAACCTAGAACAAAGGCATGTGGCAAACATTATATCAGGTCTCCTAGCTGTAAGATATAATAGTGACCCAATAATGCCCCTATACAACTTCTGGTCAACAGGTTTTTCATGTGGATCAGAATCTATTACAGTATTAGTAGTCATAGGTGTTTTCTTTACTAAGGCATCAGCCATCCCAAACTTCTTAAGAAGCTCTTTAGCATACTTAGCTTGGGAGATGAAGATGTCATCAGATAACTGCTTCACTTGGAGACCAAGGAAGTAGGAGAGCTCACTCATGCTACTAATCTCAAACTTAGAATGCATGAGGTCAGAAAACCTCTTGCATAGTTTAGATTGAGTAGATCCAAATATGATGTCATCCACATAGATTTGTACTAACAAGATTTTATCCTTATGGTGTCTAGTGAATAGTGTTTTATCTATTATGCCTCTAGTGAAGTCATGTTATATCAGAAAGCTAGCTAAGGTCTCATACCAATCTCTTGGAGCTTGCTTTAGACCATATATGGCTTTATGCAATTTAAATACATGATAAGGATGGGTTGAAGAGATGAAACCAGGAGGTTGTTCAACATATACTTCTTCTTTTAGTACTCCATCCAGAAAAGCACTCTTTACATCCATCTGATATACCTTGAACTTCTTGTAGGCAGCATAGGCAAGATAGATTCTGATTGCCTCTAACCTTGCAACTGATGCAAAGGTTTGATCATAGTCTATACCTTCTTCTTGCCTATATTCTTGAGCAACAAGCATAGCCTTGTTCCTCACAATTGCACCTTGGGCATCTAATTTGTTTCTATATACCCATTTAGTTCCAATGATTGGGTAGTCTTTGGGTCTTGGAACTAAGTCCCAAACTCTACATCTCTCAAATTGGTTAAGTTCCTCTTGCATAGCAATGATCTAGTGGGGATCCTGCTCAACATCGTGTATGGATTGAGGCTCAAATTGAGAGAGAAAACATGCATGCATCAAGTCTTGGTTGAGTTGATGCCTTGTTTGTACACCTACTGACATGTCTCCAATCACTTGAGACCTAGAGTGATCCCTTAGTGTGACAAAGTCAGTGGATGGAGTTGGTTCAGCAATAGCATTTGGAATTGATTCCTCTTGTGGAACTGTGTTTGCTGTTGGATGAAGTTCAGTCACTTCAGTGCTTTCTTCTTCACTATCTTCATCAACTTGTGGAGTAGGATGTGTTGGAGCCTCTTGGGTCAGGCTTAGTCCATCCAAATTCTCACACAAGTGAGGTACCTGCAAAGGATTACTGGTAGAAATCTCTTTCTCCTTGCAAGACATGTTAGTCTCATCAAAAGTAACATGAATTGACTCTTCAATTTTTAAAGATGATTTATTAAATACCCTATAAGCTTTGCTTTCTTGGAAATATCCTAGAAAAATTCCCTCTTCAGCCTTAACTTCAAACTTTCTAATGTATTTCTTGTTGTTATTATGTATATAATATACACATCCAAATACTTTAAAATAGGTGATTTTAGGTTTCTTCCCTTTAAGTAATTCATAGGGAGTCCTATTCTTTAGTTTATGTATCAAACTTCTATTCAGTACATAATTTTTTGTGCTTGCAGCCTCTACCCAAAAGGATAGGCGCATGTAAGCATCTACAAGTAATGTGTCTGCAGCTTCAATTAGGGTCTTATTTTTCCTTTCAGCTATCCCATTTTTTTGGAGAGTTTTAGGAGCTAAGAAACAGTGTCTGATACCTTCCTTCTCACATAACTCATGCATAAGAAGAGACTCAAACTCTGTACCATGATCACTTCTAATCAATGTAACATGAGTGGAGTACTCAATCTGTATGGTCCTGAGAAAATCTGTAAGAACTTTAAAGGTATCTGACTTATATCTCAGAAAGAACACCCAAGTGAACCTTGAGAAGTCATCTACAATAACTAAAGTGTAGGATTTCCCTCCTAGGCTTTGTACAGCAATGGGTCCAAAGAGATCCATGTGTAGCAAATACAAAATCCTAGGTGAATCACGTTTATTAACTGAGTTAAAGCTAGATTTAGTTTTCTTGCCTAGTTGACAAGCCCTGCAAAGGTCTTCCTTCTTGTAGGGACCAGAAGGTAAACCTCTCACAAGGTTGTCTTTATATAGCCTAGAAATATTTTTCATGTTAATATATCCTAGCCTTTTATGTCATAATTCATTTTGGTTGCTAACTATATTCATTCGACAAATATCTGAATTGGCAGAGTAGAAATCAACTAAATAAATGTTTCCTTGTCTATTTCTAATTAAAACATTTTATTTCTCTTTATTAGAAATAATTAAAGTTTTTGAGTTGAAATGTACATAATAACCTTCATCACATAATTGCTTTATTGAGATGAGGTTATGCTTGAGTCCTCTTACATAAGTCACTTTCTTGAATGTGACTGCTCCAATCCTTACTTCTTCATAGCCTTCAGACTGGCCACACTTTGAATCACTAAAGATTACCTTTGGTCCTAGCTTGGACTTGTAGTTGGTTAGGTTGTCCTTACTGCCAATCATATGTTTGGAGCATCCACTGTCCAGGTACCATGTTTGATTAATCACTGGACAGCTCTTTTCCTGCAATGAAAATAGTTCGTTTTTCTTGACCCAGGTTACCTTGGGTCCTTTGTTGTGCTGATAAGAAAAGCTAGATATCACAGAGAATTCAGGTTGTGTTTTATATCCTAAGGGGTGATATCTTCTAGGTGGTATTATCCAATCAGCAAGATGGTTAAATGGTTTCTTAGTTTGATTTAAGTTAGTGTTATAATTATAGTTTTTCTTAAGTCTTACTAGGTTCGACGAATTGTTGTGAGTTCGTCGACCAGGGTTCGACGAAATGGAATGAGATTGTCGATCTATGCTTAGAGAATGAACAAGTTCATTTTTTGTGCCCCAAGTTCGTCGATCTCTGCTCGACGAACCATACACAGTTCATTGATCGCAGTAAGACGAATGATTATTATATAAGTTTGCGTTCATCGTTCGCTGATTTAAGTTCGATGAACTGGCCACATTTCGTTGATCTAAGTTCGACGAAATCTGCTGAACTTTGTTTTTATTTAGGGTTTTCTGGTTTCTGTTATTTTGATTTTTAATTTGGGCATTTCTTCTGTAGTTTGTTTATGGTTTATTATTTCTTTGCCTTTAGCAAAAACAAATTTGATGGGGGTTGATAAAATATTTTTCTTAAGAATGGGGGGCAAACTTGATGATGCACCCAAGCCCAGCTTGCCATTTAGTCTGACATTGATTGTGCTTGTAATGTCCATCAGCTTAAGGCTTCTCCCATTGAGAGATTCCTCAAGTTGTTTGGCCTCACATAGTTCAGTTTTTAATGAGTCAATTTGTTTATTAGCTGATATTAGTTCTTCTTTTAACTTGATGTTTTTAGAGATGATGTTTTCCTGGTTTGATAATTTTTTCCTAAGTGCCTTGATTTTCTTTTCTGAATTTATTAAATCAATGCACATTATTTTAAATTCAATTTTAAAAGTATCAGAACTATAATCAAAAGAGGACAATACGTGATCAGCTTCTGATTAAGAAGCTCCTTCACTGTTAGAATCTTCTTCATCTGAATGACTCATGTAGGCATCAATGGCCATGAGGCATACTTCTTTGGCCCTTGCCTCTTCTTCTTCTTCACTGGAGCTGGAGGATGTGGATTCATCCTTAGTTTTACTCCAGCTTTCAGCTACAAAGCCTTTCTCCTTCTTCTTGTTTTTGCTGGAGGAAGGCCTGCTGCTTTGTTGTCTTCTAGAGTCCTTCTCTCTTCTCTTTTCCTTCTTTTGATTTTCTGGACACTTTGAGATGAAGTGTCCAGGTTTTCTGCAGCCAAAGCAAACCACTTCTTTAGTGGGGGTTTTGCCAAACCTTGGCTTGTCATCCTTCCTGGATGACTTTCTTCTGAAATCCTTCCTTGCCATTTTATAGAATCTCTTGGCAAAAAGACTCATCAGCTCTTCATTCCAAGTTGAGGCTTCAGCTTCTTCAATAGCTTTAAAAGCTATGTTGTGCTCCTTCCTTGCTGGTGGAGGTGTTCTCTGCTTAGCTGCTTCTCTAGAGTTGATGAGCTGCTCATAAGACTTGAGCTTTTCTAAAAGAGATTCTATGGAAATCTCATTTAGGTTTCTGGTCTCCTTGATTGGCCATATCCTTGAATCCCATGAGCTTTTGAAGCACGTGAGGATTTTGTCATTCACCTCAGTGAGGGTGATGTCCTTGTCCAAGGTCTTTAGCTCATTGATGATTGAGCTCAGCCTATTATACATATCTGCAACTGATTTTGCATCCTCCTTCTTGAAGTTCTCATATTATGATATGAGATTGGATCTTCTGTCTTTTCTTTCATCAGCAAATCCAGGCACCATTTGATTAAGGGAATCCCAAATGGCCATGGCTGATGTGCATTCAGCCACCTTCTGAAAGATGTCATCTGACATTGTTTGGGCCAGAATATTCATGGCTTTGGCAACAGCAACTTTAGCTTTCTTCTGGGCTTCAGTCTACTCAGGTGGTGGAACTACATTTATGCTTGAAGCTGCTGTAGATGTAGAGGCAGTGGCTTGAGGAGGACCTGTCAAGATGAAACTGTAGATATCCTCATCAATAGAATTAATATATAACTTAATTCTTGCCTTCTAGATGGCAAACCTATTTAGATTGCATACTGGAGGTCTGGTGCTTGCATAGTCCTTGTTCTTTGCCATGCTGTGAATATAAATCTAACAGAAATAAAACTGAGATCTAAAACAGGATCTTTTGGTTTAAGGGGTTAACTTGTACAACCAAAGAAAACTTGCTCTGATACCAATTGAAAGCTAGGGGTTAGATCTGAAATACTCTAGGGGGGGTGAATAGACTATTTAGGGTTTATAAAATTTTTGCTAATTAATTCAATCTATTACTAGTTCTAAAGAAATTAAATTAAAACCACAAACACAGCAACTTAGAAGGCATAGCCACAACAAGAACAAAAGAAAAAGAGCAAACCAGATAACACAAGAATTTTATCATGGTTTCCCTAAACTTGAGTACATCCACTCTTCTACCACCCTGGTAGGAATCCACTCAGGTTTTTGATCAGGTGACTACCATCAATGAGCTTTTGATCAGGTGCTCAAAAACCAAACCTCAAGTCTTTTGATCAGGTGACTTGCAACCAGGAATAACTTTTGAAGGGAGTTAAGAACCCTTTATACAGTGGGGGATGAGAGAGTGATTTTGTCTTCTCTTTCTCAGATACAACTGAGAAGACTATAGTGGAAAATGATGTTAGCAAAGGCTCCCCCTGAGATATAGAATGGTTCAGGAAGTTGAAGCCTTGCTGTAGGGTGATAGGTCTTCAAACTTTGCTTTGACCAGAAGAACTCCAGAAATTTCTTGACAGATAAAATGTTGTTGTCCTTTGAAGAATCCTGGGATGTAGAAGGAATAAGAATCTTGATCTTGAATGTGTGTTCTTCTTCTTCTTCAACTTGTTGTTCTTTTCTCTGGTCAAGGGCTAGGGCTTCTTGTCTCGTGACAGTGTTGTTGCCCGGTGAGCTCATTATGCTGTATATTCTCTGTAAGTATCTCTCTCTCTTATTTCTCAGTGTGTTGTCGAGAGAGAAGAAGAAGATCCTTATTGACTGTATTTTTCTGACTACACTGACTGGAAGAGAAAGAAAATCCCTTTTATATTTTCCATATAAATTGCCTTTTGAAATTTGAATTCCTTTCTACATTGAATGCTGACGTCCTGGAGAATATTTGCATTGATTTATTTCCCCAACTGTCCCATGGAAAAATGGCAAGCAATAATTTTGATGAAGACCGTAATCAATGCTTGCTTCTAACGGTAATATTCAGAGAATATTTATGCATTGATTACTCAGGAATTATTATAATGGAAAAGAGATAGAGGGAGGGAAGTTTCTAAGTCTGGAACTTCACAGAAATCATTGAGCAGAATTCGTCGATCTGTGCCCAGAGTTCGTCGAATAGTGAAGTCAAGTTCGTCGACCAGATAATCTTTGTTCGTCGAGCTGAGATCCACGATCGTCGACCTAAGAACTGATAATTGCTTTCTCTAGACCCGTCAATTCTGTGCATCAAGTTCGTCGAGCTGAGAATATAACTTCGTCGACTGGAGTTCAGAATTCCATGTTTCTTGGACTTAGGAATGTTGAAGTAACGTGTCCAGAAATCGTCGACCTCAGAACTGGGTTCGTCGACCTGAGAACTAGTTTCGTCGATCTGAGAACTTCTAACTGCTACTTGATAAATCTTGCCAAGACTGTGGTCTAAGTTCGTCGAGCTGAGAAGGTGAGTTCGTCGACTGGAGTGTGATTCTGGACTTAGAATACTTAGTTGTTTCTTGTCTTATAGTGTTGAAGTAGATGATCCAGAAATCGTCGAACTAAGATCCAAATTCGTCGAGCTGATATTCTAACTTCGTCGACTAGAGTGTGAAGTTGGACTTCAAATACTTAGATGTTTCCGGAATAAGATGTTGAAGTAGAATATCCAGAGATCGTCGACCTGAGAACTAAGTTCGTCGACCTGAGAACTAAGTTCGTCGACTGGAGTTAAGTGTGAAGAATTCTGGACTTGGTGTTGAAGTATACTCTGGAATTCGTCGACCTAAGATTCAAGTTCATCGAGCTCAGCTCAGAGAATTCTCTCTGATTTTGTCGAGCTGAGGACAACTTTCGTCGACCTGAGTTCGACGAACGTCGAACTCATTTTCTGAGTTTGAGATTTCTATAAGTCTTGAGTCTTCTGCAGTCTATTGATGGCAGGTCCATGTGGTGTTGACTCTAAGGACATAGCCTAGACTCTAGAACTCATACATGACCCTGGCATGTTGGGTCAAATTTCCTAGTTTAGTGAACCTAGCCCAAATCCAACTAGAGATCCAACAAACTTAAACTTTTTTGAGTTTCTTTTTGTGATCCAAAATGTATTGATGACACTTGTGATGAACAGATATTGATCCAATGCACACTCTTTTCATGTTACTTTATTTCACATTTTAAGAAACGTTTTACTAGCTTGCTTTCATTTGTGAGACGTGCTATCCTCCCGTCTCGCCGACTCACTTTTACTCTATTCTCTTTGTTTTATTTTGTTTACTGAGAGACTACCTTTGGCGTGCTTACGCACGCGAGACGGTGATATGTCTTGTCTTGCCGCTTCTTTGGAGAGTTGACTTTTTTCAGAGCGAGAGTCGTCACCTTCCTCATCTCATTTATGCATGAGGCCAACTTATACAACCCTCTCGTCTCACCTCAAGGTACTCCCGACGCGAGTGGCCTTCAGTGATGTAACATGCTCTCCTATTATTAGAATGAGCCTACTTTCCCGCGCGAGTGCCCACTCGCCGTAGGCGAGACCATCCCCAAGGCCGTCAGCTGGGAGTGCCTCCACTCACAATACTCCAACATTTGCCTCTCATGATTTGTTTTTTATGAGTTTTAAGTAGGATGTTCCTTAGGTAGGTCTCCTCAACCACTCTGCCATCGAGTGAGTTTTCGTCCTGCCAACTTGATGAGATCCTGGTCAACAGGTCTATCGGGGACCGAACCAGGCTCAGAACGGTGCAAAAGTCTCCAAAAACCAAGAACCAAGAACCAACCCTCTCCCCCACAGGCGATCCTTCGGACCTGCCAGCTAATGAGAGCCTGTGTAGCGGGTCTACCTAGGGCAGAGCCAAGCTCGGGGTAGTGTAAGAGTTCCAAGAACCAATCCTCTCCCCCACAAGCGAGCCTTCGGACCTGCCGGCTAATGAGATCTTGTGCAGCCGGTCTACCTGGGGCCGAGCCAGGCTTGGGTTAGTGCAAGATCCTCCAAGAACTAAGAACCAATCCTCTCCCCCACAGGCGAGCCTTCGGACCTACCAACTAATGAGATCCTGCATAGCTGGTCTACCTGGGGCCGAGCCACGCTCGGGGTAGTGCAAGAGTCTCCAAGAACCAAGAACCAATCCTCTCACCCACAAGCAAGCCTTTGGACCTGCCAGCTAATGAGAGCCTGCGTAGCGGGTCTACCTGGGGCCGAGCCGCGCTCGGGGTCCCTTACCTCCACAGGCGAGCCTTCAGACCTTCCAGCTAATGAGAGCATGCGCAGCGGGTCTACCTGGGGCCGAGCCAGGCTCGGGGTAGTGCAAGAGTCTCCAAGAACCAAGAACCAATCCTCTCCCCCACAGGCGAGCCTTCGGACCTGCCAACTAATGAGAGCCTGCTCAGCGGGTCTACCTGGGGCTAAGCCGTGCTCGGGGGCCCTTACCCCCACAGGCGAGCCTTCAGACCTGATAGCTAATGAGAACCTGCGCAGCGGGTCTACTTGGGGCCAAGCCAGGCTCGGGGTAGTACAAACATCTCCAAGAACCAAGAACCAATCCTCTCCCCACAGGCGATCCTTCGGACCTGCCAGCTAATGAGAGCATGTGCAGCGGGTCTACCTGGGGCCGAGCCGCACTCGGGGTCCCTTACCCCCACTGGCGAGCCTTCGGACCTGCCAGCTAATGAGAGCATGCGCAACGGGTCTACCTGGTGCTGAACCAGTCTCGGGTTAGTGCAAAAGTCTCTAAGAACCAAGAACCGAGTATCCAAGAACCAATCCTTTCCCCCCACAGGCGAGCCATCGGACCTGCCAGCTAATAAGAGCCTGTGCAGCGGGTCTACCTGGGGCTGAGCCGCGCTCGGGGTACCTTACCCCCACAGGCGAGCCTTTAGAACTGCCAGCTAATGAGAGCCTGCGCAGCGGGTCTACCTGGGGTCGAGCCAAGCTCGGGATAGTGCAAAAGACTCATCTTCCTGCCGTTAGAATTTCACAGTAGGTAAAAGCAAAAGTAATTTGAGGAATATATTACAATAAACTTGACTTTGGGTACACATTTTTACTCTCCCTTCTCATGGGTAGAAGCGCTTCAAGTCATCGCCGCTCCAGGTGTGGCTCATGGACCTACCCTCCACATCCTGGAGGTGGTAACCTCCCATTTTCAGGACCCTCTCGACAATATAAGGCCCTTCCCAATTTGAGTTGAGCTTACCCATGGGGGCCGATCTTCCCGAACCATCAACTTTCTTCAGCACCAGATCTCCTTCCGTGAACTGTTTGATCCCGATATGCTTGTCAAAGTATTTTGCCATCCGCTATTTGATCTCTTCCTTCCTGATAGCTGCGACATCACATAGCTCTTCCTCCATATCCAACGAGAGGCATAACCCCCCCCCCTTCATTTTCCAATCTCCAAGCCTCATCCCCATCACCTGCGGTAGTGACTCATGCGGATCAAACCTCAAACTCCATGAGTAGGACTGCCACACACCCATGGGAAAGTTTGATGGGGGTCTCACCGGTGGCCAAGTTTGGGGTTGTCTGCAAGGCCCACAATACTGAGGGGAGCTATTCCACCCAACTTCCCCTCAAGTTCTCCACCTTCTTCTTGAACAGGTTCACGATGATCTTGTTGGCCTCCTCCACCTGGTCGTTGCTCCTGGGGTTATGTACGGAGGCAAATCTAAGGTCTATCCCCAGCTGAGTGCAGAAGCTGATGAACTCTTTGCTAGCAAACTGGGGCCCATTGTCTGTTACGATTGCCTGGAGGAGCCCGTGCCTGCATATGATCTCCACCCAGACAAAATTCTGGATGACCAGTGAGGTGACCTTGGCCAATGCCTTGACCTCTAGCCACTTTGAAAAGTAATCAATCATGACCAGGAGGAACCTCCTCTGTCCACTAGTCGGAGGGAAAGGCCCGACTAAATCCATCCCCCAGATGGTGAAAGGCCATGGTGTTGTGATGCTTCAGAGCCTTTGAGCGAGCAAACGTTGGAGGGGCGTATAGCTAACACTTCCGGCACCTCCTTGCAAACTTAGCTGCATCCTTCCTCAGGGTTTTCCAGAAATACCCTTGCCTTACCTCCCTTTCTTCCAACGTCCTTCCCCCTGAGTGACTGTTGCATTCTCTTGAATTCACTTCCTCTAGGATCCTCGGGACCTCCTTCTTAGTCACACACCTTTCTAGGAGCCCTGACAACATCTTTCAATGTAACCCCCCTTCCCGCATTAGGTAGTGAGCCGCCTTGTGCCTGAAGCTTTTCCCCTCCTTGGTCCCCTCCGGAAGCTCGCCAGTGGTTAGGAAGGTCACAAATGGATCCACCCACGAGGGTCGCCGATCCACCTCCATCAACTCTCCTTCCTCGATAAACGGTCGAAATAGCTCAGTCAAGGTCCCTCCTCCTCAAGGTCCAAACTTAGCCAAGCAATCGACAGTTATACTTTCTTCCCTTGGAACATGTTGGATTGAGAACGTCCGGAACCCTCTAATGATCGCCCTAACCTTGGATAAGTACTTCACAAGGGTGGGCTCTCGAGCTTCGAACTCCCCTCGGATCTGTGATGCCACCACCAACGAGTCCGTAAAAGCCTCCACATCCTGGATCTCGAGTTCCTTTGCCAAACGAAGGCCAACTATCACGGCCTCGTACTCTGCCTGGTTGTTAGTCGCTGGGAAGTGCAAGACCACTGCTCGTTCTATAGTGACCCCTTGAGGACTTATCAACACCACCCCTGCTCCGAGGGAGTGCTTTCCCGAGGCCCGAACAACCATCATCTTCCACGCCTCCTGTGGTTGCGGCTCCACGGCCCTGACCTCAACAACGTAGTCCGCCAAGAAGTCAGCCACTGCCTGTGCCTTATTATAGAGCCTTGGCACGAATGAGATATCAAACTCGCTCAATTTGATAGACCACTTGGCCAACCTGCCTGAGTGCTCCACTCCGTCAAAAATCTTCCGAAGGGGATGGTCCATCACCAACCTGATCGAATGCGCTTGGAAGTACGACCGGAGCTTCCTGCCCGAAACGATCAAAGCATATGCCAGCTTTTCCAAGATGGGGTAGCGGAGCTCCGCCTTCTTCAGGATCCTACTAACGTAGTAGATTGGCAATTGTTTCTTCCCCTCTTCTCTGACCAGGACAGATCTCACGGCCTCTGCTCCTACTCTGAGATACCAGGCTAGGTCCTCCCCCTCCTTTGGGCTTTGAAGTAGAGCAACAAGGGAGAGCTGCCTCTTCAGCATTTGAAATGCTTCTTCGCACTCGGCCGTCCATTCGAACCTTTGATTACCCCTCAACAATTTATGATGGAGACGACGGCCCGCAACATTTTAAAGACGGTGACGGCGTGCTTACGGATGATCATGTGAAGCATAGCCATAATATCCGTCCTGAACGCAAACCAATATATTATTAATAAATAATAGTTATTAATAAATTATTATTAATTATTAATATATTGGTTTGCGTTCAGGACGGATATTATGGCGACGCTCCACATGGTCATCCGTAAGCACGCCGTCACCGTCTTTAAAATGTTGCGGCCGTCGTCTCCATCAATCCTCCCCGCTCAAAAGTACTCATCACCGATGAGTTGGTCGGAATATACCAGCGCAGGAGAGCAACATCCAACAGAGCCACCTCTGATCCAAGAATCCAAGAGTCATCGGAGGTCGGTCGATCACGCCATCGAATTAAGTAGTGGCAAACATCACCACATGTCGGGGAGAGCACTACACCCTGGAGTATCCTGTCATGCAAAAAGATGGTTCTGGGGAACCTTGGAAAAGCATTAGGCAATAAAGGAAAACAAATTTCTACATCAACAACCTACAAACCTCCAGTGAAGACCGATGAAGAGAGCGATCCAGGCACCAACTCACTACCCAAACCATAAGAAAATAAAGTGGATCCAAACAGACAGATAGATAATTCTAGTGGTGGAGAAACATACAGTGTTAAATTAGAAACATTAAAAATAGGGGTAATATCCCAATCAGTGGAAAACTTCAAATGATATGTGTATTCTCCTAATTTCATTAATATCCGAAAAAGGTCCAACACGACAACTCGCCAACTTTCTATAGTGCCCGAAGGCAACCGTTCAGGGACGAGACACACCAAAACTAAATCGCAAATCAAATAGTGAGACGCTCTTCTATGTAAAATAGCATGAAATTGATAAAATATAATTTGTATGGCTAGCGCTTCACTACTGTGCTTATATAATTTTTGAACATGAGAGCCATAAACTAGTGCGAGTTGACTTGGATTATCAGACAGTGGAAACGAAATCAAGTCAAAAGGCACTTTTGCTTTAAATCCCTGCACGATCACATTCGGCGAGCGACAAACATAAAAATAATCATAAGACACAACTATATAGAGTAATTTATTACAAGTGCGCCTAAATATCTCGCTATCGTGTGGTGTGAACCCATGCGCTATGTGACTCAACCCAAAAACGGAGGATAATGGGATTAAATCCGGGGGTACGGGAGCCTTAAAATCAAAGACGATTGTCAAAGGCGTCAAAGTCGCAGTTCTAATTTTATAATTAATATAATCACGCTTGGCATGAAGATATGCCAAGGGATGCCGCTCATCATTAATACTAATAGAATTGAATGCTCCCGGGTGTGTTAACAGGTGCGAGCGATACAACTCATGCGGCCTAACCGTGGTCACTAACGGGTGGGAAAAAGGGACATCAAATGGCGGTGGGTCAATCCATGCGAATGGGCGTGGTATATAGGTGTGTGACGGAGACACCACAACCAGAGGCACGATATCCAAAGACTCAAAAACATAGAAGGATGGAACCGTAGCTGGACACGCAAAGAACTAAGTAGTCAAATGTGTCATGTCCAGAGGGGACCACAATGTTGGCCAAATAAAATGACTCAGATCAGGAGGGAGTGTCCGTAAATCTAAAACCGAGAGAGATTTAAGATCAAATTTAATTTCACGCAATGGAGATAACATCAGGGGATGCTCATCCGGGTCTACTTCAATAACATCGTCCAAAAATACAACTCTCTCACTTGGACATTCTTCCAACACACTAGACACTTTATCCAATTCGGAATCAATATAGGCCTCAGAAATGGGCAAAATCGAACCCGACAAAATTTCTAATCCATATTGGGCTTCAGACAAAGGAGATAACATCAAAGAAATATCTTCCGGGTCCTCGGCGCCAACATCATCCAAAATTACCCTTCCCACACAGGGCAAATCTTCCAATACAACACTTCCCTCGCTAGCCAAATCTTCCCATGATGTAGGTACTTCGTCAAAATCAGGATAGAGGACAGGGCAAGTCGAATCCCGGGGAGAATCTAAATAAGCTTGAATCTCAAGCAACGACGATAATATCAATGAACTATCTCCTGATGTGCATCACTAAGATCATCCCAAGATAAACATCCATCCCAAGGTGACTCTTCCAACACCGATGAAACATCTACCAATACTGGGTCCACAGAAGACTCCTTGATCATCATGGTAGACGCCTCAGAAACATCATCGACAGGGACTGTAGATGATTCCTTGGGGGAGAAATCCTCATCCAGGTCACTTGGATAACCAATCTCCTCAAAATCACTAAAAGCGTCAGCGATATCATCCTCGTCCTCAGTGAAGGGCTCAATCCAAGACACTAGCTCAGACTCATCAGGGGAGTCAACGACTAGATCAGGCAACTTGGAGGGAGACTCAAAAGGGTCTATGGGCGTAATCGGGGTAGGATGCTCAATAGAGCCATGGTCAGATATGCCGCTAGACTCACAAGTCATAGTCGTTTGTCTGCCCTACAGATAGGACTACTATCACCCCGCGGGCTCATGGCAGTCCTAGCAGTCACATGTACTGAACTCGAGATAGGGGACCTCACTATTTCCTTTCCTCTATAAGTGGGTGCAAGTGTGCTATGGGTAGCTCTACCAGCCTGAGGAAAGGATCTTTCCTGGGGGAATTGGTCACCCCTATGGTTAGGTTTGGATAAGGTGCCATAACTATATTGGCTAGCGGATGTCGGGCTAGTAGTAAGGCGGTAGGGGGAATCAAATTTCTCCGAGAGTATTCTTCGCGTGTGGGGCCAGGCATGTGGATAGCTACCAGCTCCACGCTCTTCGTTCAGCCAAAACACGCGGGCTCGACCTCTTAACCGCTCTTGGACTACATTAATCTTTTGGTAGTTGCCCAATTTGTTATAATCAAAATAGATTTCTACCCACTTAAGCCAGTCTCTAAAATACTTTGGATCCTCATAACCATCATAGGTGAAAATATTAGTGTGTATGAAAGCCTGGGGATGATTGGAAACATTAATGTCGAAAGCCATTTTAGTGAGAACCAGAGAGAATACCTCACCCGGAACTGGTGCACATGCAATGAAAAAAATAACCTCGCCCTATTTAAATTTCCAAGATGTAATTGTTCCCGCTAATTACTTAAAATAACAAATGTATTTTTTTTTATTTTCTTGCCGGAAATAATATGAAGATTATTAAATAATTTTTTTTGAATTTGCTGAAAAAATAAAAAGTTAGGCCGCTATTTGAAGACCAAAATTAAAAATTTATAAAGATTTAATAAAAATAATGACTTAATAAAAATAAAATATTTTCTTGATTTCTTACAAATAAAATGATAGAGAATTTCCAGAATTTTATTTGTTTGAAATTTGAGAAAAGTTGAAAATGTTAGGCCGCTATTTGCAAACCAAAAATTTAAAAATTGATTTTTATGTTGTGCAACGAAACGTGCAAGTGCGTGCCGGCATTCTAAGTAATTTTTTTATTTCTAGGATGGTACTAATTAAAAAATTAGCACAACCTGGCTCTGATATCAAATTAAGTCATTTTCATGTTTTATTTTATTTTAAGCATTTTTATTTTTATTGCATTTAAATAATTCATGTTATGATGGGTGCATATAACCATCATAACTTTCATTTTGAATTTTGAATTTTGAATTTTGAATGGAGGGAGATTGAGTGATGTAGGCTATATATAGCCATGTTATGAAGGAATAATTAGAGAATGATAAGAAATTGAAACCCAAAAATCTATTGAGATTTTTCCTCCTCTCCAAGGCAAATTTCGGCCTCCTCTCTCCCCTCTCTCTTTGGCTGCCGGCTAACCTTCCTCCTCCCTCTCTCCCTCTCTATATCTGACCTCCTCTTCTCTTCCTCCTCCTCCTCCTCTTGTGAGAAATCCCCCCCTCTACCAAAACTGAGCCCTCCCTTGAAGGAATATGGCCACCACCTTTCCTCTCTTCTCTTCCTTTTTATATCTATTGGCCCTTTCAAGATACCCCCCTTCTAGGGTTTGGCAAAGGAGAAACGACGAGTGTCTTCATCGTCCGGTGTGGATCCAAGGACTTGCGTGGAAATAGAGATTCTACCATCATCGTGTGCTCCTCCACTCATATTGTGGATGGATTATTCTTGGGATTGGGTAACGAATTTCTTAACCATCTTTGTGTGATTTCTTCTATAATTTTGTGAGGTATTGGTGGAATATAAGGCTGGTAATTTGTTCTGATTTATATTGAATATTGTGCTTGTTAAAATCTAATTTTCAAAGTGTTTATTTCTGAATATTTTTCGTATTAATTGGAACGGGTGGATCTCGTGAACACTAGAAGAAATCGGGTTCATTGATAATACAGTTTGCAGTCAATTTTATTAGGATATTTTCGGGGTTTTAAAGCAAATCATGTCTTGTAAAGTACTTGTTTTGATTCCCCTTTGTATATATTTTTGTCGCTAATGCATTTTTTCTGCTTTTTGCAGGTTTTCACGGCTTTCAGCCGAATTTTGCTGTGACACGCCCCAAGGTCACGCCCTACCCGGGCGTGTACCTAGGGCGTGTAACCCAGAGGAATGAAGCAATTGGTCTGAAACTGCATTCCGTGGAAACTTAGTGTACACGCCCTCGGTCATGCCCGTGTCACACCCGACACGGGCGTGTACTAGAGGCATGTCCCCAGGTTCCGAGGAATCGCCGCAGCGCGCTCGTTTTTCCCGCTCCACCGTCGCACCGAAAGTGTCACGCCCCAGGGTCACGCCTGACCCGGGCGTGACATATGGGCGTGTACTTCAGCAATTCCGCCTGTCACCTCCAGCATTCAATTTCAGCTCAACAAAGTCACGCCGCAAAGAACACGCCCCAGGTACACGCCCTACCAGGGCGTGACTTGTGGGCGTGTACCTCAACTACTTCGTCAGAATTCAATTCCTGCCCGAAAAAGTCGCGCCGAATGTGTCACGCCCCAGGGTCACGGCCGACCAGGGCGTGACAGGGGGGCGTGACCCGACCCGAAAAATTCTATAAATAGAGCCCAACTCTAAGGGTTCAGGGACACCTTTTGCTTTGAGAGGGGAGGTTCTGTCCTTTGTATTTCTGAACTTTTTAAGCATGTCTTTCCATTTTTAGTTCTTAGCTGTAGCTTTATGCTTTCCCTGTAGTAGTTCCTAGCTTCGTTCTGTAGTATAATGTTAATGATAGTGTAGTTTACCTTTCCATGCACTTGTAATCGCTGGTTTTCATGTTGTAAGATCCCTGTTTCTATTAATAAAAAGTGTTGTTTTCTTTTACATTTCTGCTCCGTTTTCATTATTCTTCTTCTACTCATCCCCCCTCTTCCTCCTCACCATGATTAACTAATCCTCCATGTACTCGATCTTAATGATCCGAGGTTCGAGTGATTAGGTTATGATGCTTTGAATCTTACCTTTTCTTTTTAGGGTTTAGCTTTAATTTACTCTTGATTTATCACGGGTTGGAGGTATATCATCGATATATACTCTCCACCTTTGCTTTCATTCTGGGCTAGCCAAGAGGCCGAAAGTTTGAAGTGAGCACTCAAGAGTAAAGGGAGTTTTTCGCACCCCTCGAGAGAGGCAGACGTTCAAATCTCCCGGATTGGAGTAAAATCCAATAGCGGGGTTCACCGCGTAAAGCGAGTTTTAGGCCTCCGATTTAGGCGAGAGTCGGTCGGATCTTCCTAAACTCAGTTAGGCACGGCCTTCGAGAGAAGCGTGTCAATATTCATGGAACCTCCACTGTCAAGGACCTTTACCCTAATTATCTTAGGTTTATTTATCGTATTTTTCTAACCACTCTTGCCGAGGTGATTTCTGATCGAGTGCATTTTCCCCTTCATCGTTACTAAGCTCAAGTTAATCGCTCTTTTAGCTCTCTTTAACTTTTCATGCAAGTAGCTCTCTTTCATTGCAAGTAGTTCTCTTCCTTTAGCACGTTTAGCTTTCTTCAAAAAAAACTTAATTTTTTCCGTCGATAAAATAATAGATTTCGTGTGAGTAAGCTTACTCAACTGTTCCCGGATTTCAATACGACACTTGTGTCCCCTAGCTGCATTTCGATAGGTATACTTGCCTTGATGAATTGTTAGTTTGGTTATTTTCTCCTTGTAGATATCTAAGAGACAATCATTCATCACCCTTGATTTCCCCTTGAGTTCAAGTGATTTGGTAAACCCTCTATTAATTAATTTTGTGATCGATTAGGACTTGATTTTAAATCACTTATTTAGTCTGGATATTATCTTATTGGATGTATGAACGTGTGCGCATAATTTAATTTGAATTGGTAATTGTCCGGATCGGGTGGGTCCATTTCGCTTGAGCGAAAATTGGCATATAGCCCTTGTTCAATCTAAAATAAGGGGTTGAGTCCCTTTGCGTTAAATGTTATGGAATTTGTGCTTTTTAATGCTTGAGTATTTGATAGTGCTAAGTAGAGAAACCGCGCGCTAGATATTTAATTAAATTGTCCAACATAAGAATGCGTAGTTTAATCCATAGAAACCACGGGCCTGCATCACTTTGAAGAATGACAAGCATTTTTCTGCCGGTATGGAGAGGAATCTGCTTAGCCCGGCTAGCTTTCCTGTCAAGCGCTGGACCTCCTTAGCGTTGCGTGGTGGCTCCAGCTCTAGGATGGCCTTCACCTTCTCTAGGTTAGGCTCCACCCCTGCCGGGGTCAGAAGATGCCCAAGGAACTTCCCGCGGTTCGCCCCGAAGACGCACTTCAAGGGGTAGAGCCTCATCCTGAACTTCCGTAAGGTGGCGAATGTGTCCTCCAGGTCTCAAAGGTGCGAGTCCATACACTTGCTCTTGACCATAAGATCATCAACATAGACCTCCAGGTTCCTCCCCCTTTGACCCTGGAAGACTCGATCCATCATGCGTTGGTATGTAGCCCCTGTATTTTTCAACCTAAAGGGCATCATCTTATAGCTGAAACATCCCTCACACATGATGAAGGAGATGTCCTTGACATCAGGAGGGTGCATTCGGATCTGGTGGTAACGTGAAAAAGCATCCAAAAATCTCATAATAAAAAAACCAATGGCTGAATCAACCAGCATGTCGATTCGAGGCAAGGGATAGCTGTAACATCCCTTAAACAACTAGATCCCTAGGATTTTGTTTTGTCATGTCTAGGTAATGAAAAAACCACCAGAAGATCAAAGGACCAAGTGAACAAGGCCAAGCTAAAAATCACCTTGCTCTGCCTATACCTCAGCCTCAACATTTAGACCTAAGGTCTAACTTTAGGGCTACACCTTGATCCCAGGACCCTGCCATAACACCCCAAACACCTTGGGATGTTCATAGGGCCACTAACGACCCACTAAGGTCAACCAAAGAGGCTAAGTTGACCTAAGTCAACCCTAGCTCCAAAAAGGCCAAAGTTCCCTAACTAAGAGTAAAGTGACCCCCAAGATGCCCCACCAACCCTACCCAAGTCTTCCTAGATATTAGGGGAGGCCAATGGGTCACCAAGGACCCATTTGGGTCAACCCAAGAATTTAAGTTGTCCAAAGTCAACTCTAGCCCCTAATTTGTTCAAAGTACCCTCCCTAAGGTAGGTGACCTCCAAGGTGCCAATTCAACCTTCTCCATCCCTACCTAGACCCTAAGGGAGGTCAATAGGTCACCAAGGACCCATTGGAGGTGACACAAAAGGTCAACTTGACCAAAGTCAACCCCAAGGCTAGGTCAAGTCAACTTAGCTCAAAAAGGGCTAACCCAAGCTCAAACCCCTAGCCACTTGGGCTAACCACTCCCTAACCTCTTTATAATAACTTAGTGGGCTGCAATTAGGCTAAGTGCCATAACATAATTCGGCCATGAAGGGCAGGAGAGAGAAAACTCCAAATCCCTCTTTAATGGAGGAGAGAGAAAAGAGAAGGAGAATGCCATTCATGCATGGGGAGGCCAAAGGCCATCTTTGGTGGCTGGATTCAACTCCTCTGGAGAGGAGGAGAAGTTTCCAGTCATTTCCTGGCCACCCCAAGGCAGATTCACCTCCCCACCACCATGGTCGAGCCAAGTTATTCATGGCCATTAATGGCATTGATGCCATGACACCACCCCACCCCCTTCCCCATCTTATTATTTTAAAAGCTTCACTGGGCTCCAAGGAGTCGCTTCCACTCTCACCCCGATGATTTAGAGTTACTCCACTGTGTAGTTCCAGATACCCGAGCGGCGCCACCACCACCAATGGCTTCCCGGCGATCGACGCGTCTCCAGGCCGCAAGCATGGTCCTCCCCTTCCTCTCTCACTGTGGATAGATCGTAGGGATCTTTTGGAATAAAAATCGGGCTTAATTGAGCCCGATTGAAGCTTGCATTTTCTTGGTTTTTCCGTGAAAAATGAACTCTCGGGTTCGCCGGAGTAGACTGATGAATTGTAAATATACGTATTTTTTTGTACATTAATTTACTCATTTTCATCATCTTTAATTATTTTTGTTCAATAAAATTCTCCTATTTTTGTAAATTTACTACTAACTTATTTTATTTTATTTTTCAGGAAAAAAAATTAAAAATCTGCCAAAACAGTGCTAACACGCCCGTGTAACTCAAAAACCCGCGCTCGACGATTTCAACTCAACGATCGTCGACTCTGCGCCACGCCTAGCGTCATGCCCGTGACCTAGGGCATGACTCCTCTTCCCGCTTGACGATTTTTCAACTCAACACTTTCCGCTGGACGTTTGTCGAGTGTCAACACCAACCGACACGCCCAGCATCACGCCGTGCCCTAGGGCGTGACCACTCCACCTGGCTCGACAAGACCCGCACGGCGAATTTTGACGTGACCCGTGCCCAGATCCACCTCCCCGACACGCCTAATGTCACGCCCGTGACACATGGCATGACCGCCATGTCTTCCACCCGAAGTCAAGTTTGCTGTCAAATCGCCAGTCGCCTTCGCAAACAGTAGTGACACGCCCGTGTCGGAGGGCATGTGCTTAGATTTTTTTTTCTATAAATACCCAACTTCTGTAATGACCAAGGGTTCACATTTTTGAGCCACTTTAGTGTGTTTTGTGGTTTGTATCCGTGGATTCCTTTGCTATGTAAGGAGATTTCTCCCCCCTTCCTTTCATGTTTGTTTTTGCTTTAGCTTTAGCTTTTTAATAGCTTTGTAATAGTCTATTTTAATCAATAAAAATGATAGTTTTTCACTTCTTAAATGGCTTTGGAATGATCTTATGTGCCCACTTTTCTTCTCATTTTATCCTTAGTTTCTCCTTTGTTTTTCTCTTTATGAAAAGTGTGTGTGTGTGTGTGTATGAGTGTAACATGTTTATTATTCATGTTTTTAACTTGTCTTCATGTTAGGTTTTGTAGTAGATTTCATTTCCAAATTAAATGTGGTATGATAAGTTTTTCTCTTTTTCATCATGTCCTTTTCTTAAGAGTCTTATGCTTTTATTCTTATGTACTTTTAAAAGAGTTTTGAAAGTGATTTTGATTTTTTTTACTTAGCTTTTTTTTGTAGGATTGTAAAACTTTTTTTTTGTTATTTTCAATTTATTTTCACTTTTTAATAGTTTTTATGAAAACATAAGAATGAAAAACTTGTTATTTTAATTTTTAAAGAACTTTGGTTTTTGATTTGTTTTGAAAAACTTTTGTTCTCTTAAAATTCTAATTTGTTCATTTTATTTATTTTTGGTAAAATTTGGGTATAAAAAAGTAGTAGTTTTAATTTTTAGGTAACTTTCATTTTGTTTTCAAAATTGTGTGTGTGAGTGTAAGAGTTAGGATTTCATTTTGCTCTTTAAGATTTCATGTTGTGTGTGAGTGTATGAGAATAATCTTTATGCTTTCTTTAATTTATGAAAATTGTGTGAGTGTAGGTGTTAAATTTTCATGCTTTATTTTATCGCTTTCTTCAATTATGTAGAGTGCGTGTGTGTAGGAGATAAATTTTCAAGCTTTATTTTCTTGCTTTCTTTCAATTTATGTAGAGTGCGTGCGTGTGCGCATTTATTTCTGACACTTGTTAAGAGTTGAATGGCGTGTTTTTATTTCCCGCCTACTCGTTTGAGTAGGACTTGTAATTTTCTTTATTTCCGCCTACTCATTTGAGTTAAATGGCATGTCTTTATTTCTCTGTATTTTTTTTTGAGCAGTACTTGTAATTGTATTTATTTCTGTCTACTCGTTAAGAGTTAAACGGCGTGACCTTTATTTCCCGCCTACTCGTTTGAGTAGGACTTGTAATTTTCCTTTTTTGTAACTTAGTTTCTGTTTATTTATAATTTGAAGTGTGCGTGAGTTCTTTTTAGCTAACTTTTCAGCTTTCTAAATGTTTGTTATTTTTTATGTCCTCTTCTTAAAATCATTTAGCGTTTAGTCTCGAAATCGCGCCTCATCAAATTATAAAGCCGTCCTCATACCGATGTGTGGCTAATCACTATTAGCCTCGACATCGAAGAGCATTGGGACATTTAAAATAATTCATAATAATTAAAGCTCTTTATTTTCACTTTAATTTAAGCACTTAAGGTTTGCACCGGGTTAACGACGCGTAGGACCACAAATCGATGTGTGGGCCCTATTTCCGGTATCCATACGCTAGCTAGCCGAGAGGCCGTGGGTATGGACAGATCACCCCTGGGTAAATAGAGTTGCGTGCATACCCTCGAGAGAGGACAAGCATAATTCTACCAGATTGGGTTCCCCACCCAATAGCGGGGTTCTTAGCGTAAAGCGGGCATTAAGAGGAATCCTTCGTCGGACTAATGTTCGGTCGAATAGTCTTGGCGTTCAGGTGAGCGATAGCCCTATAGCTAGGTGAGCTCACATTTGTGGAACCTCCACAGCCAAGTTGCCTTTTATTAATTTGAAAACTAAGTCCTATAATTATTAAAAGTTATTTTTGTCTTAATCTGATTCGATGCCGAGCGTTAACCCTTCATAGAAAATTTTATAAATCGTTTTTTCGCTCTTTTACTTTTTCTGTCTTTACTTAATTAAAATCTTCACCTTATTTTCAGTAAAATAATAGTCCTCCTGGAGGAGTAAGTATAGTCAACCCGACCCCGAGAACAATACGACCTCGGTATTCCCCCGAATATTGAGTACTACTTGCGATAGGTGCACTTGCCTCATCTAGCATGCCCGCGGCGATCGACTCACCGAACCAACCACAATAAGAGTCTGTTCGCGGGTCCATCAAGTTTTTGGCACCGTTGTCGGGGAATTCTTCGAGTTGCTATTTAGAATTCCGGAGTCTATTACTTTTACTTATTTTCTATCCACTAAAAAAACTAAAAACTTTATTTTAAATAAAATAAAAAAAGAGTTTATTTTGTTTTATTTTTTTTCTTTGGGTGTATGACCCGTGGACAACCCTCCGAGTCTAAAGATTTTGACTTCGACCCTGAGATCGAACGCTCCCTTGCGCATATTCGATCTCAATGCCGAATGCCTTCTTTAGACCCCGAAGAATCTATCGGGAACCCTCTTTCGAAGTTATGGCCGCCCCTAACCCTGCCCCGACAGCCGAGAGTACTATGTCTTATTACGCCCGGCCTAACCTTGATGATACTGGGTCTAGTATTGTTCACCTTTCGGTGGCGAATAATAATTTTGAAATAAAATCGAGTGTCATTCAAATGGTCCAAAACGCCATGCAATTCAATGGACTGCCGGATGAGGACCGGAATGTCCACTTGTCCAACTTTTTGGAAATATGCGACACCTTCAAGATTAATGGCGTCACTGATGACGCAATTCGCTTGCGCCTATTTCCTTTTTCCCTTAAGACCAAAGCCAAGGCGTGGTTGAATGCCCTCCTGCTAGGATGTATCACCACGTGGGCTGAGTTGACGGAGCGGTTCCTAACGAAGTACTTTCCGCCCGCAAAAACTGCAAAGTTACGGGCGGACATTTCTTCGTTTGTGCAAAACGATCCTGAGTCTCTCTACGAGACTTGGGAATGGTTTAAGGAATTCCTCCGCCCGTGCCCGCACCACGCGCTGCCAACGTGGTTGCAAGTACAAATTTTTTATAATGGGCTTAATTTTCAGACGCGTCAAATGATTGACGCGGCTGCCGGGGGCACACTAAACAACAAAACCCCCGAGGCCGCCCAGGCTTTTTTCGAAGAGATGGCTATGAATGCCTATCAATGGAACGTCCCGCGGGGATGCCCAAAGCCAGCGGCTGGTCTTTTTGAAGTGGATGTCGCTGCACTCTTAACCCTTCAAGTTGAAAGGTTAACAAAGCAGGTGGCGGAGATGTCTGCTGCCTCCTCCACTCCACCTTGTTTTATTCCCCCCAACATCTGCGCGGCCGAAGAGTTCGTGGACTTCGTAGGAAATTCCGGTCGTCCTTCCTTCAACCCCAACAATAACCCTTATAGTAATAACTATAATCCGGGTTGGAGGAATCACCCAAATTTCTCTTGGAGCAACCCGAACAATGTGCAGTGTCCCCCTCTTTCTTATGCGCCCGGATTTCTGCCGCCTCCTCCTCTTCCAAAACCCTCCCCGATGGAGGAAAATTTTTCTAAGTATATGCGTCCAACGAGTCAAATATCCGGAACATCACCGGATCGCTAAAAACTCTCGAACAACAGGTTGGACAACTGACGAGGATGATGTCCGAGCGCGCGCTCGGGGCACTGCCGGGAAACACGGAGCCCAATCGGCGGGAAAACGCCAACGCTATAACCCTCTGCAGTGGAAAGGAGGTGGTCGATCCAAAACGGACCGACCCTCAGGTACATATTTCACCTCTGATCCCTCTTCCCCTCTCTTCGATTACACTGCCTTTACCGATTTTAAAAGAAAAAATTATTTTAAACAAGGCCTTGCCGTATCCGCATAAATTTGATAACGAGCGTAAGGACGCGCAATATGAAAAACTATTTTATTATTAAAACAAATCCATATTAATGTTCCTTTAGATACCTTTTTTTGTCATCTAGCGACTATTTCTGATATTCTTTAGATACCTTTTTTGGAGATCGTTCTTCTCCCATTTTCGAGTCCGTATTTTTAAACGACGATATTTATGCGCTCGAAAATTTTAAATGCGATGAGGATACCTCTTTAGACTTGCCTTTCGAACCAATTAGTAAGAAAGACATAGGAATTAAAACCTCCCTAGAAGAACCTCCCATCCTAGACCTCAAACCCTTACCCGACTCACTCAAATACGTTTTTTGGGGAAAAGGCGATACGCTTCCCGTTATTATTTCTTCGGACTTGAGTGATTCAGAGACTTCTGATATATTGGAAGTTTTATTTAAACATCGCCACGCAATTGCGTGGCAAATCTCTGACTTAAAGGGGATTAGCCCCTCCTTTTGCACCCATAAGATATTTCTTAACGATAATTGCCGCAAAACGATTCAGCCGCAGTGTCGTCTTAACCCAAACATGAAAGACGTTGTTAAAGCCGAGATTATTAAGTTATTAGATGCGGGGATTATCTACCCTATTTCGGACAGTGCATGGGTTAGTCCCGTGCATGTCATGCCCAAGAAGGGCGGTCTAACTGTAGTGGCGAATGAGCATAACGAGCTCGTCCCAACTCGTACTGTTACGGGTTGGTGAGTGTGCATCGATTATAGAAAACTTAATGATGCCACCCGCAAGGACCATTTCCCTCTACCTTTTCTGGACCAGATTTTAGAGCATTTATCCGGTCATCCATATTATTGTTTTCTTGATGGTTTATCGGGGTTTTTCCAAATCCCCATTTCCCCCGATGATCAAGAGAAAACAACTTTTGCTTGCCTGTTTGGCACCTTCGCATATCGAAGAATGCCATTTGCACTCTGCAATGTGCCGGCTACATTCCAAAGATGTATGCTAGCGATCTTTGGCGAGCTAGTAGAAGACATTATGGAAGTATTTATGGATGACTTTTCTGTTTTTGGATGCTCTTTTCCCGATTGCCTTCACAATTTAGATCGTGTCCTTCAACGTTGCGAGGACACAAGCCTTGTATTAAATTGGGAAAAATGCAACTTTATGGTTCGAGGAGGTTTGTTCCTCGGCCATATGATTTCGTCTAAGGGGATGGAGGTGGATAAGGCCAAGATAGAAATCATAGAAAAACTTCCGCAACCAACAAACGTAAAATCTATTTGGAGTTTCTTAGGCCATGCGGGCTTTTACCGACGCTTTATTCAAGACTTTTTAAAAATAACAAAGCCGCTTACTCACCTCTTGGAAAAGTAATCACGTTTCATCTTTAATAGCGAATGCGAGTCCGCATTTAATTTTATAAAACAAAAACTTATCACCTCACTAATTTTAGTGGACCCTAATTGGTCCCTTCCTTTTGAAATTATGTGTGACGCTAGTGATATTGCCTTAGGTGTCGTTCTTGGCCAACGCGTAGAAAAATATTTTCATCCAATTTATTACGCTATCAAGACGCTCACTTCCACACAAATAAATTACACGATGACGGAAAAGGAACTCTTAGCCGTCTTTTTGCTTTTGATAAGTTTCGCTCGTATATAATGCTATCTAAAGTTATAGTATTTACCGATCACTCCGCCCATAAGCATTTATTAGCTAAAAATGACGCCAAGCCCCGCCTTCTTCGATGGATTCTCCTCCTACAAGAGTTTGATTTGGAGATCCGAGATAAGCGGGGGGCGGAAAATCTAGTGGCCGACCACCTCTCCCGTTTAGAAAATCCGAGTGCGGAAGTGCTCGTCGAATCTGAAATAAATGACAGATTCCCCAAGGAACGCCTCCTTGCCATTCATAATTCTTCATCATCTTCGCCTTGGTTCGCAGACTTTGCAAATTACTTAGTAGCGTGGGTGCTTCCTGTTGGGTACATTGGAAAATATGTACCAGATTTGAAGAAGCCTCACCCTACTCAATGATATACATCAAGGTGTATTTGATGTGCTTTGAGTTTATATGTGCAGGTTAAGTAATTGCAGGAAATGCAGAAAAGTTTCTAAGTCCATGTGTCGACACCTAGAGATGCAGCGTCGACACTTATGAAGGCTTGTGTCGACACCTAGAGAAACTGTGTCGACACTTGGAGTAATTGTGTTGACACCAGGAAAGGCAGGGTCGACACCAGAAGAAAAGTGTCGACACATACAGGCTGTGTCGACACACTTTGAAGAATTGTCAACATAATCTGTGGCGACACTTAGAGGCAGTGTCGACACCCAGAGAAACTTTTCGACATCAAATGTATCGACACTAGGAGGCTGTGTCGACACTCAGCAAGCTTTAACAAAGTTAAAGTACTTGTGTCGACACAAAGGAGATGTGTCGACACTCAGCAAGTATCAACAACAAAAGAAGATGTGTCAACACAAATGAGATGTGTCGACACACAGCAGAATTCAGCTAAGTGTTAAAGAAGAAGTACTTGTGTCGACACACTCAATCAGTGTCGACACATTCAACAGAAGGCTTGTGTCGACACACAGAATCAGTGTCGACACATTCTGAAGAAGCAGTGTCGAGAAGATGTTACAACAACACAAGGAGTTGTGTCGACACCATCAAGGCTAGTGTCGACACTTAGTTCACTTGTGTCGACACTTGGTCTATTTGTGTCGACACATAATGAAGATCAGTCTCGACACATTCAGACAGAGACAGTATTTTCAAGAAGTGATTGGATGACTTGACAGCTGCCATTTTAGCCAGTCTACTGCAACTGTCAGAGCTGTCAGAAGTTCGTTAGAAACCGGATCAGCCGGTTACCTTGGAGGAAGACTATATAAAGACCTTTCTCCTTCAACAGAAGTGGAATTGAACACAATTAGAGATTGATCAATCAATAAAAAGAATTAATCAGAAGATTAAGGGGATCAATACAGATCCATAGAATACTGTAAATCAGTATTTTGAAGAAACTTCAGATTTATTTGGAGAGAGAGAACTCCAGTAATTGAAGTCAAAAAAGAGACTTGTTAATCAAACCTCTTAAGGAGCAGGTTCTGAACAAGACTGCAAAGTAGGATCCAGATTTAATTCTCCATCCTAAGAAGGAAGTTGCCAGATGGTCTACTTCAAGAAGATCAACTTTACTAAGTTCAGACTCAAGAAGCCTTGAAGAAAGCAAAGACAAAGTTGATCTCAGGAATCAGTGCTATCAAGAACTAATCAAGAAGATTGCCCTCTTCATTCTCTCAAACTGAGTGGTGATCTGAAAACTTTTTATTATCTTTTTGTAGGATCCTAAGGGATCTGAGTTGTAAGCCTAAATCTATAAAGGCTGAGGTAGGGCTTTTGAGCCTGAGTGTAGGAGATCAATTCTCTGAGTGTAGGCCTTGTTGAAGGCTGAGGTAGGGCTGTTTAGCCTGAAAGTAGGTCTTGTTGAAGACTGAGTGGTAGGGCTTTGTACCTGAGTTGTAGGAGTGGGGACACTCTGAGTTGTAGGAACCTGTTTGGGGTTCTGAGCTGTAAGATCTGAGGATCTGAGGAGAAGTGCTGAAGTTAGGCCGAATCTAGTACACTACTAGATAGGCGAAGGGGGAAAGTAGATGTACCCAGACCTTGGGCAACCACTATAAACATTATGTGCACTCTGTGTATGTTTGTTTCTGTGGTTGCTGTGTTGTGATAGTTGTAGAACATTGCAAAAACAAGTTTAATTGTACAGATTTTCTGCCTTAAACTTAAAAAGGAAAAGTACACCTATTCACCCCCCCCCCCTCTAGGTGGTTAGACACTATTTCTTTCAAGTGGTATCAAAGGGAGGTTACTCAAAAAGGGACATAACAGTCTGAGTAAGATCCTGTAGGCAGATTCAGAACAAACAAGAATCAAGAAAATGGGTTCTAGTGAGAATCACAAAGAGCTGGGGTCCATGAAATTGCCAATATGTAGAAAAGAGATATTTGGCATATGGAAAGAGAGGGTTATACTTTTTATGGAAGCTTCTGACCCAAGGATATATATTACAGTTAAGGAAGACCCATATGTGCCAATGAAGATATCCATTCTGGATGCAAATCAGAAAACTCCTAAGGACTTTTCTGAAATGACTAAAGATGAAATCATTCTGGCCACTATGGACAAGAGAGCCCAGAATATAATTGTTAGTGCCATTGATGATGCAACATTTCAAAACTTAATTCATTGTAAAACCTCAAAAGAAATGTGGGACACATTAATAGTTTATATGGAGGGATCAGGGGAAGTAAGACAAGATATCAAGTCTTTGTTAAATCAGAAATATGAAAGATTCAGACAAGGAAAGTCTGATAGCATTACAGAATGTTACAAGAAGTTCTATAGGATAGTCAATGAGTTGATGTCCTATGGAAGAGACTTCAACAACTATGAGCTGAATGACAAGTTCTTAAGATCCCTGACTAAGGACTGGGACACCAAGATTTGTGACATTAGGGAGGTGGCCAAACTAGCTGATATACCTCCTCCAACTTTGTTTGGAAAACTGCTATCTTATGAGATGCAATTAATGGCTAGAAAGGAGGAAGAGAAGACTACAAGAGTGGAGCACAAGGAAAGATTTGTGGCCTTCAAGACTGAAGCCACTAAGAAGTATAGAAGCAAGTCTCCATCTCCACCTCAAATAATTGCTGAGGCTGTAACAGATAATTCAGATAGCAAGAATTCAGATAGCAGTGAAAGTGATGAAGACTTTGCTGCTTTTACTAGGCATTTTCAAAAATTTCTGAAGAAGAAGCAGTGGAGGTCTAAGCCTTCCACTTCTCAGGCAAAAGATGACTACTATCAGAAGAGAAAGTCATCCAGGAATGACAGAAGAAGGTCCAAGCCAAGCAAAGCAACATCTTCAAAAATTGTGTGTTATTGCTGCAATAGACAGGGACATATAGTGGCTGAATGTCCTAAAAAGTGGAAGGAGTCAGCTGACAAAAAGAAAACTCAGTTTAAGGGTAAAAAGGAAAAGTCCTTTGTTGTTAAGAAAGACAAGAGTCTGACTGATCAGTCATCTTCAGAAACAGAATCAGAACCTGAAGCCTACATTGGATTATTTGCTGAAGAGGAAGAAGATTAGTTCATGCAGCTAATGAACTCAATTTATGAGCATGAGGACCATCAGTGCAAGGGGCTGATGGCTTTATCTGAAGGAGACAAGAACTAGGATCAGCCTGGACCAATTAAGGTACAAAGTTGTTCTTCTAGTTCAATTTATAGTACTGATTCAGAATCAGATACATCTGCATCAAGTGATGTGGGTGGATCTGAATCTGAAGGAGATATTCATTAGTTAATTGATGAATATAGGGACTTGTTGCAGGCCTTGAAGAAAAGCAAAACCTTGGCCAAAACTCAGGCAAAGGAGATTGCTAGTCTTAAATTGACTGCTACTGATTCAGACAAGTTGTTAGATCAGAAACTGAATGAAATAGCCAGACTGAAGAACATTACTGTTATTCAGATGGGTACTATTACATTTAAGAATGATCAAATTAGAAATCTGGAGGTTAGACTTCAGAAAGAGAAAGAGATAGTAGCAAGTTTTTCTAAACCTAAATATGTTTTACCCTTGATAGATGAGTTTGTACCTCAAAAGGGTAAGGCTGGATTAGGGTTTAAAAAACCTACCTGGACTGCTCGGTCCAAATCTAAGGGCAAAGCCCCAGCACAAAACATAAAGCCTGTTGTGGATACTTCAGCCAGGGTTGTACCTAAACAAAGGTACAACAGGTTTGAGTGCAGGTGTTATGGCAAAATAGGCCACTTTGCCTTAGATTGTTGGCACAATTCAAGTGTCAAGGAGAGTAGCAAACTGCCTGCTAGAAGAGCTACAGGTAGTTTTGTTAAAAGTCAAACTAACCTGCACCAAGGACCCAAGAGTTATTTGGGTTCTAAGGTTAAGTAATCTGTTTTGCAGGTGAGTCCAAGTGGCCATGCCCCTATATGGTACTTGGACAGTGGATGTTCAAGGCACATGACTGGAACAAGGGGGTTGCTGAAGGACTATACACCTATCAAGGATGGCCCTAAAGTTACCTTTGGTGGTTCAGAAAAAGGAATCATCAAAGGCTTTGGTAACATTTCTAGTAACCAAATTACTATCACTCAAGTGGCTTATGTAAAGGGTTTGAAACACAACCTCATTAGCATAAGTCAGCTGAGTGATTTAGGATATGACATCTCATTTGTTAAGAATGGTTGTCATATCAAGAGGTCAAATGATCAAAAGATCATTTTGACAGGATATAGGAAGAGAAATGTTTATTGTCTTGACTTTGTGTGTGAGAACAATGTTTCTCCTATTTGTATTGTAGCTGATGAGAGAGTCTCACATTGTGTTAAATGGCACAAGAGGCTGGCTCATCTTAACTATAAGACATATTGGCCAACTCTTTAGCAAAGAGTTAGTGAGGAATGGTGCTCAAGTTAAGTGTATAAAGGATGGGATATGTTCAGCTTGTCAAAAAGGCAAGCAGACCAAATCCACCTTTCATAGCCTTGAAAACAAGAATTCTGTGAGGTGTTTATACGTCTTGCATATGGATCTTTTTGGTCCTATGGCAGTTCACAGTCTAGGTAGGAATGTCTACACATTTGTGGTAGTAGATGACTATTCAAGATATTCCTGGGTATTCTTCCTAAGATAAAAATCTGAAACCCCAAGTATCTTATATAGTTTTGTTAAACAAATTTAGAATGAGTTAGACAGTACAGTGGTCAAAATCAAAGTGACCATGACACTGAATTTCAGTCTGAAAGTATGACAAAACTGTGTGAAGAATTTGGGATTTTTCAGGAATTTTCCTCACCAAGAACACCTCAGCAAAATGGTATTGCTGAAAGGAAGAATAGAATATTGATAGAGGCTGGTAGAACCCTATTGAGTGACACTTCTCTCCCAGAATATTTCTGGGCTGAGGCAGTAAATACTGCATGTCATGTGAGCAATAGGGCTACTATCACCAAGAGCCACAAGAAGACCCCCTATGAGATTGTGAAGGGCAGAAAACCAAATTTATCCTATTTCAGGATCTTTGGTTGCAAGTGCTATATACTTAACAATGGAAAGTCTTATCTAACCAAGTTTGCTGCCAAATCCCCAGAGGGGATCTTTGTTGGGTACAGCAACAATAGTAAGGATTATAGGGTGTACAACTTGATTACTCAAGTTGTAGAAGAGTCTGTACATGTAGTTTTTGATGAAACAAGCTCATTAACTGTGAATTGCCAAGTAGTGTTTGCAGCTCTACAGGTATAACTGATAAGATGGACAAGCTTACCATTACAGAAGGTTCTACTGCAATTCAGCAAGTGGAAGATGGTGGCTGCTATCCAGGGGGAGTACAAGACTCTCTAGATGCATAAGAAGACCAAGAGGTGCAGTTAAATGAAGAGGCTGGAGGAGTTCAACCTGAAGACAGACTACCTCCAGCAAATAAACACTTAAAGGATCATCCAACTAATCAAATAATTGGTGATCCCAAACAAGGAGTGCAAACAAGAAGTAGGAATCTGAGTACTGTTCTTTACTCCAGCTTCCTATCCCAAGTAGAACCAAAGAAGTTTGAAGAAGCAGTTCTAGACTCTCATTGGATTGATGTCATGCAATAGGAGTTGAATCAGTTCAAAAGATGCAAGGTCTGGGAGCTAGTTCCTAAACCCAAGGACAACAACATTATTGGAACTAAGTGGATCTTTAGGAACAAGTTGGATTAGAATGGAATCATTATAAAGAATTAAGCTAGGCTGGTTGCAAAGGGATATAGGCAGGAAGAAGGTATTGATTTTGATCAAACCTTTGCTCCAGTAGCAAGACTGGAGGCAATCAGGATGTTCCTTGCCTATGCAATATTTCAAGGGTTTAAGGTATATCAAATGGATGTTAAGTCAGCTTTCCTAAATAGAGATCTAAAGGAAGAAGTCTATGTAGAGCAGCACTCAGGTTTTGTTGATTCTCTTAAACCTGATTATGTATATAGACTTAGGAAGGATTTTTATGGGTTAAAACAAGCCCCAAGGGCTTGGTATGAAACCCTGTCTAGTTTCCTCATTGAGAACAAATTCTCAAGGGGGAAAATAGAGAAGACTCTATTCCTTAGGGAATCTAAAGGCAAGATTATCTTAGTTTAAATATATGTAGATGACATAATATTTGGGTCTACAGAAATTAATCTTTGCAGAAAGTTTGCAAAACTTATGCAAGGAAAATTTGAAATGAGCAGTATGGGGGAACTTAAGTTCTTCTTGGGGCTTCAAGTAAGACAGACTGAAGATGGCCTGTCCATATGCCAGTCTAAGTTCACCCTAGAGTTGATAAAGAAGTATGGTATGGAATCATCCACTACCATGAAAACTCCTATGGGGTCAAGCATGTCTCTAAGCAAAGATGATGCAGGGAAACCCGTAGATGAAACTTTGTATAGAGAGATAGCTGGCTCCCTACTGTATTTGACTGCTAGTAGACCAGATATCATGTATGCTACATGTGTTTGTGCTAGGTACCAAGCATGCCCTAAAGAATCTCATCTGACTGCAGTCAAAAGGATTTTGAGATATCTTAAGGGCACACCTTATCTAGGCCTTTGGTACCCTAGGAATGAAGATTTTGTACTGACAGGTTATTCAGATGCAGATTTTGCAGGCTGCAAGGAAGATAGGAAGAGTACTACAGGAACCTGTCAATTTCTAGGTGGAAGACTGGTGTCTTGGAGCAGTAAGAAGCAGACCAGTGTGGCCATCTCCACTGCTAAGTCAGAATATGTTGCTGCAGGAAGCTGCTGTGCACAACTTTTATGGATTCAACACCAGCTAGAAGACTATGGTATTCAAGTATGTAGAACATCTTTATTTTGTGATTCTACAAGTGTCATTTCTATTGCAAATAATCTTGTCTCACATAGTAGGACTAAGCACATAGAAATTAAATATCATTTTCTTAGAGAACATGTAGAAAAGGAGGACATTTCCCTAGAATATGTTAAAACAGATAATCAGATTGCTGATATGTTTACTAAGCCTCTAGATGAAACTAAATTCAATAATTTTAAATTGAATTAGGAATGTTGAACTTAGAATAGGTTCAAAAAATTGGCTAAGTAAAATGGTGTCGACACATGAAGTTGTCTGTGTCGACACATACAAGTGATGTCGACATTTCAGAGAAATGGTGTCGACACATCTAGATAGTCTGTGTCGACACTTTAGAGAAGTAGTGTCGACACATCCAGAGTAGGTGTCGACACATCTAGGGTGGTATCAACACTTAGGATTAACACAGAATTCGTCGAGTGAAGTATCGACTAATCATCGAGCGCAGATGTTTAAGTGTCGACACATATATTCTGTCGACTATATTTGTGTCGACACATAGTTGTCGAGACATTAGAAGTAAGTGTCGACACTTTTCAACAGTGTCGACACATTTCAAGTATTTTGACGCACCTTTTCACCTTCGATTTTAGAAAGGTATAAATAGGTCTTCACCATTGTTTGTCGACACGCTCACCATAGTTTCGAGACCAAACTTGTGTGTCGACAGCTCTCTTCTCTAAATTCAAAATTTCTCCAAACCGTAATAGCGCCCAAGCTAGAAGAGAACATCAATGAAGTTTATGAGCTCGTGCGACATGCCTTTGACGATGCGGAACCAGAAATTCAAGGTGTTGTAACCCTAGTTGTAGAGACTGGGTTAGAGTATCTAGTTTCAGAGCCAATCAAGATTTGGAAGAAGGAGGTCCTCGAATTGTTTAGTGCAGCTACCCTTGATGAAACTGGACTTAAGATTTAAGTCCACAGTTCATGGGGCAAAAGTAAAAATCACCCAGAAAAGTCTAAGAAAGATTCTACATCTACCTAGAACTAAAGAAGAGGAAGATGTACCTGCATCAAAGATAAGGGAGGCACTACAATGGTGTGGATTAGATTCAAGCATGAAGATTGGATCAGTTTTTAACAGGAAATGGATGAACATACAAGGAAAGTTTTTATCTGAAGTAGTTGGGAAGGTGATTCTGAGCGAGCCAGGTGGGCATGATAGAATATCAGCTCACATGTTCAGTTTAATGACAAGGATCATTTTCAAACTCAAAACTAATTGGTCAGCAGTAATATTTGACAAGATAAAGGAAAGTCTGAAGAAGCCCAATCTGGGTAGGATTATGAGTTTATTCTTGGCTGGAAGTATTCCAGAAGTCATAAACCAAGTTGTAGGTTCTAAGATAAACCATATGAGGAGAATGAATGTTAGAATTATCTCAAGGTGGGATAGAGTGTTAACCAAGGAAATGCCTACACCAGAGAAGGAAGTTCCTCAACAGACGAAGAAGAAGAAAGCCATTGTGGCTCCTGAATCCTCAAGTAGCTCAGAGGAGCAAGTAGTTTTTAGTTCTGATGATGGAGAGACTGGGAATGCTGGACAGTCACCAGCAAGAAATGAAGATGCCTAGAGGTAGGGGGAGCTACCATCTGCTAGCCCCATTCACCTGGATCCACTCCACGAGGAGCCTCAACATGTGGATGAGGCAACTCACTTAGACAGTGAAAGGGCAACCCAAACAATTCTTGAGGTAATCAATGAAGTTAATCAATCAATTTTCAATATTGAGGATGAAGTATTGACTGAATCATTACTTGATGTTGATCAGCAAACTCAGCTACATAGTCAACCACAAGATGTTGTCATGGAAGACACATCAGTTGCAGATAATGCTCCTGAGATAAGAGATTCTCCAGTCCATACTCAATAGGAATTTACTCTAGAAGAGTTGTTCCCTGATTTATTACAGACTGATGTTATGGGAGAGAAAGCAGCTTTTGAGGGGGAGTCAGCTAACCTTGAGGGGGAGCATGAAAGGTCACATGAGGAGACTGCTAGAAATGAGACTGAGGAGCAAAGGAGTGCTGAGGAGCTACCAAGAGCAGAGAAGGAATTGCCACCTACTCCTAAGGAAAGGGTAGACATTGCCAGTACTTCTGCTTCTGAAGATAAAGAGGCTGCTAGAGCCAAGAAAAGAAAGCTACAAGTTTTCAAAAGGAGAAGCCAAACATACAAGAAAGCACTGCAAATAATTGTTCCACAGCCTGCCCCAACAGCTGATTATAGTTCTTTGTTGGTGGCTTTGTAGATCAAGATGGATGAGCAAAGGAAGGCTCTAAAAACATATATGGATGAAGGACATAAATCCCTTCAATTTGATCTGGCTCAAGATATAAAATCTATAAGATTTGAAGTTAATCAAAATAAGAAAGAAATGACTGACTGTTTTCATAAATGAGGTAATGCAGTGGTTTACCTAGCCAGTCACCAAGAGAAGATAAAGACACAGGTTGATGACATAGCAGTTAAGCAGGGCTATGTCTTAGAAAATCAAATAAGAATGAATGCAAACTTGACTGAATCACATAATGTGATTGTCACTGAAATAAAAAATATAGCTATTGCACAAACTACAGTAAGTGCTACTGCCAAAGAAGCATTTGATAAGCAATTAAAAGAACACCTAACTGCTATAAAAACTGCAATTGATGATTCTCAAAAGGCTATTACTAAAAAGCTCCAAAAGTTAAAACTTTTTTATAAAGATGGTGTTAACTATCTGAATGCTCAGATTAGGTTTCAGAAGGATGATCTTAGGGATCATATAGAAAGAGAAGTCATAAAGGGGGAGAGGGTATTAGTCAAAGCAGGCTCTGACCATGCTAAATGGATTTCAAACAGTATCAGAGCTACCCTTGGATATCCACCCTTGTGTGATGATGATAGTGTAGCAGAATCTGGGATAAATCCTGCATATTTTGGAGGTGAGCAAGCTGAAGTGGCTCAAATGATCTATCCTCCAGCAGATTTTGACATGATACATCAAGAGATACAATCTATGTATAGTCCTCCAGAAGGTGCTCAAAATGTGATCATTGAGAAAGTATTACAGCCTGTGCCAGAGGCAGTATTAAAAGAACAAGAGGCAGTATTAAAAGAGTAAGAAGCTCAATTATCCAAAAAGAGGTTCAGAGAACAGGCAGAGTTAAGGCCTGATTTTGAATAGTGGAGCCCAACTTCTAGAAATATTATTCTGACTGCTTGGAAGACTGCAAAGGATAATTTCCTAGAGAGGGGTAAATGGTACTCTAACCAAGAATGGAGAAAACATGAAGCTAGGCAAGAGGCCATTGTACAGTACAGAAGAAAGGCTAAACTAGGGAAGCTACCTCCTAATGCACAGGAGCCTAGCAAGTATTTCCCTAAGCCTTATCATTATTTTGAGAGACAGAAGATAAGGGATGAAGAACAAAAGTAGAAAGATCTTAAGGGCAAGAAGCCTGCTGGTGACACTGATGCTCCAGTTAAAGACAAGATTCAATCTGGAAAGGGCATTGTCATCAAGGAGCCAGAGCAGCCATAGAATAGAATTTTCTTAAGTTTACTACACTGTAATCATTTGCATTAAAATTCATGTAAACTTTTGATTAATGAAACTATTGGAAGTTATAACAAAACAATGGTTGATGTTCAATCTGTTACATTTTTATTCTGTGAAGATTATTTATGCATGTTTTGTTTAGTATTTACCCTATCATATAATATTGTTATACATCATATTGAGTATTTGTTATGAATGGTGTATATCATTGACTAAGGGTTATGACTTCTCCAAATAGGTGGAGATTGTTGGGTACATTGGAAAATATGTACCAGATTTGAAGAAGCCTCACCCTAATCAATGATATACATCAAGGTGTATTTGATGTGCTTTGAGTTTATATGTGCAGGTTAAGTAATTGCAGGAAATGTAGAAAAGTTTCTAAGTCCATGTGTCGACACCTAGAGATGTAGTGTCGACACTTATGAAGGCTTGTGTCGACACCTAGAGAATCTGTGTCGATACTTGGAGTAATTGTGTCGACACCAGGAAAGGCAGGGTCGACTCCAGAAGAAAAGTGTCTACACATACAGGTTGTGTCGACACACTGTGAAGAATTGTCAACATAATCTGTGTCGACACTTAGAGGCAGTGTCGACACCCAGATAAACTTTGTCGACATCAAATGTGTCGACACCATGAGGTTGTGTCGACACTCAGCAAGCTTCAACAAAGTTAAAGTACTTGTGTCGACACAAAGGAGATGTGTCGACACTCAGCAAGTATTAACAACAAAAGAAGATGTGTCGGCACAAAGGAGATGTGTCGACACACAGCAGAATTCAGCTAAGTGTTAAATAAGAAGTACTTGTGTCGACACATTCAACAGAAGGCTTGTGTCGACACACAGAATCAGTGTCGATACATTTTGAATAAGCAGTGTCGAGAAGCTGTTACAACAACACAAGGAGTTGTGTCGACACCATCAAGGCTAGTGTCGACACTTAGTTCACTTGTGTCGACACTTGGTCTATTTGTGTCGACACATAATGAAGATCAGTCTCGACACATTCAGACAGAGACAGTATTTTCAAGAAGTGACTGGATGACTTGACTGCTGCCATTTCAGCCGGTCTACTGCAACTGTCAGAGCTGTCAGAAGTTCGTTGGAAACCGGATCAGCCGGTTACCTTGGAGGAAGACTATATAAAGACCTTTCTCCTTCAACAGAAGAGGAATTGAACACATTTAGAGATTGATCAATCAATAAAAAGAATTAATCAGAAGATTAAGGAGATCAATACAAATCGAGAGAAAACTGTAAATCAGTATTTTGAAGAAACTTCAGATTTACTTTGAGAGAGAGAACTCCTGTAATTGAAGTCAAGAAAGAGACTTGTTAATCAAATCTCTTAAGGAGCAGGTTCTGAACCAGACTGCAAAGTAGGATCCAGATTTAATTCTCCATCCTAAGAAGGAAGTTGCTAGACGGTCTACTTCAAGAATATCAACTTTACTGAGTTCAGACTCAAGAAGCCTTGAAGAAAGCAAAGATAAAGTTGATCTCAGGAATCAGTGCTATCAAGAACTGATCAAGAAGATTGCCCTCTTCATTCTCTCAAACTGAGTGGTGATCTGAAAACTTTTTATTATCTTTTTGTAGGATCCTAAGGGATCTGAGTTGTAAGCCTAAATCTATAAAGGATGAGGTAGGGCTTTTGAGCCTGAGTGTAGGAGAATCAATTCTCTGAGTGTAGGCCTTGTTGAAGGTTGAGGTAGGGCTGTTTAGCCTGAGTGTAGGTCTTGTTGAAGACTGAGTGGTAGGGCTTTGTGCCTGAGTTGTAGGAGTGGGGACACTCTGAGTTGTAGGAACTATTTGGGGTTCTGAGCTGTAAGATCTGAGGAGAAGTGCTGAAGTTATGCCGAATCTAGTACACTACTAGATAGGCGAAGGGGGAAAGTGGATGTACCCAGACCTTGGGGAACCACTATAAACGCTGTGTGCACTTTGTGAATGTTTGTTTCTATGGTTGCTGTGTTGTGATAGTTGTAGAATATTGCAAAAACAGGTTTAATTGTACAGATTTTCTGCCTTAAACTTAAAAAGGAAAAGTACACCTATTCACCCCCTCCCCTCTAGGTGGTTAGGCACTATTTCTTTCACTTCCTAAAGATTTTTCAAGTAATCAAAAGAAGAAATTCTTTTCTGAGTTTAAAAATTTCTTTTGGGAGGACCCATTTCTTTTTCGTATCTGCGCGGACCAAGCGGTCCGAATATGCATTGCGGGTGTGGAGTGCTTACAAATTCTTAAGCACTGCCACGAGGGTCCAGCCGGTGGGCATTATCAAGCCAACCGGACTGCTCGGAAGGCGCTAGAGGCGGTCTACTTTCAGCCCACTCTCTTCAAAGACGCGCATAATTTTGTGCACGCATGCGATAGCTGTCAGCGGTCGGGTAACATCTCTCGTCACGACGAGATGCCCCAAAACTGTTTTTAGAATGCAAAGTCTTCGACTTATGGGGCATAGATTTTGTTGGCCCCCTACCTCCGTCTTTCAAAAATATGTATATTTTAGTGGCGGTCGACTACGTATCGAGGTGGGCGGAAGCGCAAGCTCTCCCTACTAACGATGCGCGAGTCGTCGTTACCTTTCTTAAAAGACTATTTTCTCGCTTCGGCGCGCCTCGCGCAATTGTTAGTGATAGGGAAATGCATTTCTGTAACGCTCTTTTGGCTAAGACGTTAGCTACATACATAGTCACGCACAAGCTTGCCACCCCCTACCACCCACAAACAAGTGGCCAAGTTGAGGTAGTAAATCGAGAGATTAAACGAATTTTAGAAAAAACCGTTTAACTAAATAGGAAAGATTGGTCCGTTAAACTCGACGATGCGTTTTGGGCGTATCGGATGGCATACAAAATCGCAATTGGTTGTACGCCGTTCCGGTTAGTCTATGGCAAAGCATGTCATTTACCCGTCGAACTAGAGTATCGCGCTCTTTGGGCTTTAAAACTCTTAAACCTCGATGCCAACTTAGCCGCTCAGAATAAAAAACTGTAACTAAACGAGCTCGATGAATGGCGTGCGAATGCTTACGAGAGCAATAAATTCTATAAGGAGCGCTCTAAGTTATATCACGATCGAAAAATAAAGTCCCCAAAAAATTTTTCTCTGGGCGATCTTGTCCTTCTTTACAATTAACGTCTTCGACTTTTTTCAGGTAAACTAAAATCTAGATGGTCCGGCCCCTTCCTAGTTGAAGAAGTTTTTCCATATGTGATCGTACTCGTCTCCCACCCGGAAAAAGGTTCGTTTAAAGTAAACGGTCATTGGTTAAAGTCTTATATAGCATGCGACCTACTGATCGGGCATAACGAAACCATAACTTTCCTCAACATTATATACCTGCCAAAATAGTCAAGCTACACGACTATAAACAAAGCGCTCCTGGGAGGCACCCCTCGCTTATCTTTTTCGCTCTTTCCTTATTATCTTTGCTGCTTTTTCTAATAAATGCAGAGTTTCTAATGGACTTCCCCGAACGCGCATCAGGGACGTTTCTACCCCCCCCCCCCCCTCTTTACTTTTGTACATATAGCATTTTATTTAATTTTTGTTCCGCATACTTACGTTGCAACATTTGGGACAATGTTGGACTTAAGTATGGGGGTATTTTTGTGCTTTACTTTCTGCACTTCTATTTTTCTGCATTTCAAAAATACAAAAAATATATATATATATATAACAACAACAAAAAATAAAAAAAGTCTTAAAATAAAAAAAGGAAAAACAAAAAAATTAAAATGAAAAATCCAAAAAAAATTCATTTTCTTTTTCTTTCTTTTTTCCAAAAACTCCAAAAAAATTATAAAACAAAAAAATATTTAGTTTCACTTTGTAACTATTTTTTTCTTTGTAAATAATTTTATGTAAATAATCTTCTCTCTCTCCCCCATCCTTTTCCCTCTTATTCTTGTAAATAACTTTTCTTTTTCTCCCAATCTTTGTAAATACAATGAAAATTTTCTTAAAAAATACAAAATATTTTTTTTATGTATATATTAAAGACATAAACTTAAAAAACAACAAAAACGATAATAGTTCAAAAAATTCAAAAAAAAATGAGTAAAACAAAACAAAAATACAAAAAAAAGATAATGAAAAAAAAACACAAAAAAATGATGATAAAACTATAAAAATAAAAAAAATTTGTTTTGAAACAAATAAATCAAATATTACATCCTTAACTTTCCTGCTATCCAAAAATTTTGTTTTGAGTTTATTTATATGTGAATTTTATTAATTCTCTATTTGTTATTCGTTTGTTAATTATTGAGTGAAAAATTTAAATTGCCGAGGTTAAGTTTTAAAGAATTCATTATGCTTTGTTAAAAATTGTGAACTCGTTTTAGGCACTACTTCTAATTTTTCATTGATAGGAGCACGTGTACTATGTTAGAAAATAATGATTATAGGATTCAATTATGTTTACTTTTAGCTTTCTGAAAAATTAGAACGTACAATTTATTAAGGTTGCTCTCAAAATTGTTTTTAATTAAAAATCTAGTTTTCCTTTCTCCCCTTTCCTATCATGACCTACTTGGCATGATAAAATTTTTTTATCCATAAAAGATCCTATGTCAATGGAAATAAGATTTCGTTCCGTAAACATAGGCCCCCAATAATTTAAAAAGATTATATGTTATGGAGTAAGAGGATAAAATTCATTACTCCTACACATATACATTGGGTTAGTTTTATTCTTATGAAGTTGAATAGAAAAATGATATTAGGAAAATAAGATTTCATTTTTCTAATAATCCAAAAAGAAAAAAAATTGGAGGTTCGAGAAAAAATTACCTCACCTCAAAATCAAAACCCTCTTCATAAACCAACATCAATCCCCTTAGCCAATTTCACGATTCTAGAATTAATTCAAAAATCTTTTTGAGAGCATAATTTGTAAATTGTATTATTTCCGGTAAAACTCCTATAAGCTAAAAGTTCATATAATTCCAAACTATTTTTGTTAATCTAACCAATACAATTACTACTTTCTATTTGATTACACCAAGAAGTCTTTTGGCCAAAACTTTTGCGCTATTTAAATCATCTACATAATTTTAGGACTTAACTCTTACACCACGTATATTTATTTAGATCTCTCTTATAATTGATTAAGCGGTAGCTAAACTTACAGTTTTTTCTGTTCCTTATAAGTTCACCTCAAACTTTTGCTCTAGAATAGTAAAAGCTTAAGTATGTGGGTATTTGATGAATTGTAAATATACGTATTTTTGTGTACATTAATTTAGTCATTTTCATCGTTTTTACTTATTTTTGTTAAATAAAATGCTCCTATTTTTGTAAATTTACTACTAACTTATTTTATTTTATTTTTCAGGAAAAAAATAAAAATCTGCCAAAACAGTGCTGACACGCCCGTGTTCCCTGGGTCACGCCCATGACCAGGGCGCGACAACTCAAAAACCCGCGCTCAACGATTTCAACTCGATGATCGTCGACTCAGCGCCACGCCTCGCGTCATGCCCGTGACCTAGGGCATGACTCCTCTTTCCCGCTCGACGATTTTTCAACTCGACACTTTCCGCTCAACGTTTGTCGAGTGTCGACACCAACCGACACGCCCAGTGTCACGTCTTGCCCTGGGGAGTGACCACTCCACCTGGCTCGACAAGACCCGTGCGGCGACTTTTGATGCGACCCGCGCCCAGATCCACCTCCACGACACGCCTAATGTCACACCCGTGACACAGGGCGTGACCGCCACGTCTTCAGCCCGAAGTCAACTTTGCCATCAAATCGTCGGCCGCCTTTGCAAATAGTAGTGACACGCTCGCCGACACGCCCGTGTCGGAGGGCGTGTACTTAGATTTTTTTCCTATAAATACCCCACTTCTGTAATGACCAAGGTTTCACATTTTTGAGCCACTTTAGTGTGTTTTGTGGGCTGCATCTGTGGATTCCTTTGCTATGTAAGGAGATTTCTCCCCCCTTCCTTTCATGTTTATTTTTGCTTTAGCTTTAGCTTTGTAATAGCTTTGTAATAGTCTATTTTAATCAATAAAAATGTTAGTTTTTCTTTTCTTAAATTGCTTTGGAATGATCTTATGTGCCCACTTTTCTTCTCATTTTATCCTTAGTTTCGCCTTTGTTTTTCTCTTTATGAAAAGTGTGTGTGTGTGTGTGTGTATGAGTGTAACATGTTTATTATTCATGTTTTTAACTTGTCTTCATGTTAGGTTTTGTAGTAGATTTCATTTCTGAAAGTCCACCTAGTGTCGGCTATGTGCACCTATGGGGGGGGGGGGGGAATAGGTGACGTGTAACGCTTTTGCGGAACTTACGAATGTACCTGCACAATAAAAATAAAAAGCACAGCACACAGAATACACAGGCAATTTATAGTGGTTCCCGGACTTGGGTACATCCACTTTCCCCCTTCGACCTATCTCCCAACACGGGACGACTCGGTCTCTTCTCCAACAGGATTGAAATCCAATCCCTGCACTATCGGAAGGAACCCTTCCACACGTGAGAGTTAACACTCCCACAAAACGGGTTGCACCCAACCCTTACAACACGGAACAATCGTTCCTTTACAACAAAAGTAAATATAGAATGTACACGAGATACAAACTTCGTTTGGAGACTACAGTGTTTCTCTTCGTTCGACGATATGTTCGTGAAGTCAACGAAGAGTCTACAACCTTGGTCTCTCTTGGAGAGGATCTCCCCGGAACCGGCGGCGGCAACACGAGTGGCGGCTAGCTTCAGGATCGGCGGCTATGATGATGAGCGGCTGCTGAAAATAGAGATCCAATCTTCGTTGTGAAGCAAGCTAGGTCTACCAACGGTCACTCTAGGATCAGTCGTCTCGATCGATTCGGACGGGGGAGTTTTTCCCGGTCAACAAATCGAGAGACAAGAGATCTCCGGATAGACACGTGAGACTCAGAGCTTTGCTAAGCTTCTGTCGCCGGAGATCGGGAAGAGAAGCGATCAACAGCGGCGACCAACTTATCGCGAGCGGTGGCGGCGGCGACGGAGCGGAAGCAGGGATCTAGGGTTTTTCCGTGCTCGCGTACGTCTGGTTTTCTTCGCTAAGTCACTGTTCAAAAATACCCATGTATTTATACATTGAAGACCCATACAATATGATCATTGTGGGTCCCACAAGTAGAAACCCGAAATCCGGTTCAAACTAGTCCAGCGGTAGAATCCGGCCCAGCAGCATCCAGAGGAAACGACAAGTAAAATTCGTCGAGAATCGTTGGTGATTCTCGACGAATCGGCGAGAATCAGTTAATGATTCTCGACGATTCGTCGAGAATCACTAGTGATTCTCGACGATTCCCTTGTTGATTCTCAACGATTTTCACTTGGTATTCATGACCTGCTCAGCGACGGGTTCGGCGAGAATCATTAGTGATTCTCGCCGAATCTCACTTGGCACAATTTTAAGGTAGCCGGAAGGAGTCGGTGAGAATCACTAATGATTCTCGACGATTCGGCGAGAATCACTAGTGATTCTCGCCGAATCGGTGAGAATCACTTGGTGATTCTCGTCGACTTTTACATAGACGGATTTCCGTCATTCCACTCAAGAGCTGCTCCTTGACCCATCCTTGCTCCTTGTCTTCTCTTGCATAAACATGGCCCTGTACTTGAAAGTAAGTGCACTCCAATAGAGAGAGTACACGTAGGCCAATACACTGATCTGCTCAACGAGGGATTACGTCATGCAGACCCGTGTATATTGACCTACTGCACCCTGACATTGGTGTGCACTTAGCGTGGAGGAGCTGCAAGTACAACTTAAGATGTTTCATCAAATACATTGTGAATTCATCTTAGCTTGACAGGTGGCTTCCTCAAATCCAGGTAATTGTGGATACAATACCGAACAATCTCCCCTATTTGACGAAGCCAAAACCCTACTAGCTAAGATGAATAACACCTATCAAATAATAAACATAGCATTCAGAAATTAAACATGCAGCACAAGAGAATATATGCAACCAGATCAGGACTTGAGTCATTCACAAATTCAAATATATATACCAATATATATATACACATATAATCTCAGAATTGTTCATATGATAACAATAATCATTAAATGTTCTTAAGACAAAGTGACAAGCTATAAGTTATTGACTATTTTTCCTTAGCTAAGTCACCCTTAAGATTTTGAGCCAAGTACTTCTTGCTTTGCCTCTCCATGTATTCTTTGGGCTTCGGGTAATACCTAGGAGGAGGAACTTTATCTGCATCCTTGTTGTTTCTGAAAAAGATGTTGCGTTTCGCTTCAAATGTTTTGTGCGTTTCCCATTCATACTGGCTATATACTTCGTTTCGATTGATCTCTCCTCTTTCTTGCAGCCAGAAGGTGTCTAAGATGATGTTCCTTGAAACTGGACTCCATTTTTCATTTCGTACGTCCTCCTCACTCATTCTGATCCTCTTTTCAGCTAGTGTCTCCTTGGAGGTCCCTTCCTGAGCTTTTCTCTTGGCCTTTGCTTTTGCTAGGGCCTCTTGATCAAATATGCTCCTCAGTTTTGCTTTGGAGAGAGCCCTAGCATCAGCTTCACTTATGGGAACATCTGCAGCACTTGCACTTATTCCCTCAGCAGCACTTACTCCCTCAGCGGCCATAGATGTCTCAGGAGGATGAATATCTGCAGGATTTTCAGCCAAGGGGATGCCTAACGCCTGATGGAGCATCCACCGGCAGCTGTCATAGACGTACTTGTTTGACTGTTCGAAGTTTAGGATCATGACTTCTCGGAGCTCAGCCATCTTAGCTAGATACTCTTTCTCCCCCTTTTTGGCTTCTACAACTATGAAGTTGGCATAGGAATGTAGGGAGTCATCAATATGCTTCGTGGTCTTGGAGAATTCAGAGACCAAGGCCTGCTGATTGGCGTTGAGAGTGACCATATTACAGTCAAACTTTGGAATGTTGTTGGCGACAACATGTGCATTCTGATTTACGACAGCAAGAGTATCAGTGTTCTTTTTCAATCCGGCCATAAGGAGTGTGACAGCTTTGCCGGCCGTGATATACTTTTCTTCAAATTTCTTGTCCATCACGTCAAGTTTATGGTTGATCTCCACCATATTCTTGAGCATGAGATATTCAGATGTCTTGATTCTTTTCAGCAGTGTTTTCTGAGCTTTATCAAAAGAGGCTTTAAGTTCATTCACTATACCCTGAACGACATTGATAGTGTGAGTGGCTAGCTCATCTCATAACGGAATAGTCGGAGGCACTTCTTGGCCTTGCTCTTCAGCAGACGCATCTGTAGAGCTGGATACAATCACAGTCTCTAATGGAGGAATGCTGGCGGCCTCTTTAGATGTTTCAGTCTCCCCCTCCACTGGTGCAGGCTTGTCAGATGGAGGTTCAACAGGATTCGGAGCCTCAAATACTTCATGTCCCTTGTGCCCTTCATCTTCTTTGTCATCATCCATGAACTCATCTTCATCAGCAGCCTCTTCCAATTCTTTGTCAGCAGTCTCTTCCAATTCTTTGTCAGCAGTCTCCAATACAGTGTCACTTCTTGAATTTCGGCCACCGCATTCCTGGCCACCTGGGAGATGTCAGATACTACCTCAGTATGAGGGGGTAGAGGCTCCCCCTCGATTCCTGCAGTCAAGGTATCAGGAACTTCATTGGGGGTGACTGCTGAAGAAACTCCCTGTTGCTCTTCCACTGCAGGCTGCCCAATACGTCTCTCCCATCGGTCAAACACACTAGAGTCCATCTTCTTCAAGTAGTGGAGAGGAACACCTTTGCTCATGTCAAACCTGTCTCCGTTTAGCTGATTTAGGTACAGACTTATGATACAGCCAAAACTCGGAGAGCCCAAGGTGTCCTTGATCTTCTCGAACAGCAACTCTCCCCAGTTGAACCTCTTACGGCAAACAATAGCTATTAGGATCTTGAACATATCCGCTGAGATATGGTCATGAGAGTCCGGCTTGCAGATGAGCACTTTTCCAATAATGTCAGACAGGAGCTTCCCTTCTTCATTCATATTCTTCCTCTTTATTGACCGAATTCCTCGTGGGAGACCGCAGAATAAGAGAGTTCTGTTTTTGTCATCGTCCTCCAGATAGTCCTCATGCTCCGAGCTAGAAAGCTGCAGATAGCGGGTCAGCTTGCTGGCAGACATCTTGACCTTTGCCCCAGCCACCTTGCTTTTGATTAGGGAGTCGCCATTTCGGAGTCTTGCGGTAGCGAAGAACTCCAGCACCTCTTTGTCCAGGATTTTGCAAGGGTGCTCCAGGACGAAGGTTAGCCCAGCCTCTTCCAGCATCAGAATGATGTTGCGGAATTCGTCCGAGGCGTGAGAAAACCCAGTTCGAACCAGCTCGCAACCAGAGACCAACCCAGCAGTTGTTCTTGGAGCCATTGCAGATCTAGGGAGAGAAGCCCTCTTCTATGCTTAATAAAAAAAAATCAAAAAGGAAGTGATACAAGTGATCAAGTCCAAGTGCGGGTGAGGGGATACCTAGCGATGTAGACGGTGAGTTAGTTCGAGTGGAGAAGAATCGAAACTTGAAGAGTTCGTCGGTGAAAGCTTCGGCGGGATTCTTGCGGGAGACCTTTGATGGAGATGGATTTGGCGAGCTTTCCAGCAGGAGTCGGCGAGTTGTCCTCCGGTAAGTTTCCCTTGCGGCGGTTAGTTTCCCCTCGACGAGTGTCCAGCGGAGGAGAGTCGGCGAGGTTTGGCGTGCTTCCGCGAGTCGGTGGGAATGGGAAGAGTCAGCGTGATTCGACGGGATTTGGCATAGGCGGTGCGACGAGCTTCCTGCGGGTCCGACGGAAGAAACCTTGCGATTCTGCGAAGAGCTTCCTTGCGGGAACTTTGATGTTGCGGATCCTGGCGTGGATTCTGCGAAAGTCGGCGGGACTCGTGTAGCTTGCTCCTTCGGCGGGACTCTTGAGGAAGGCGAAGGGTCGGCGAGCCCTTTCGGCGGGATTCTTAAGTATAAAAATGAAATTGAGATTCCGAGTATATAATGGGTCGGCGGGATTTGTCTAATCCGAAATTGAAAGGTTTCTCTACTGGGAATTTTCACGATAGGAAGCATTGCAACATTTTCGAATTCTTCTGATGTCAAGTCAAAATAAGAACGATAAATACATATTTATTGTAAAGACAATCTATTTGGATTTGAGCGAGGCTTCTCCAAACACTTCTTGATGTCAATTGTGAGTTGTCGAGATTCACAATGACATATCTTCGTTAACTTTTTATTGATGTATAAAGGTTTGCATGTATCGTGTTAACCTATCCTTAGATGTGCATACATACACTAATATACAAAGATGTATCTGTATATAAGGATATATATATATATATATATATAGGTACTTGTCAATTGAAAACGACTCAAGTCTTGGAACTGATCATGAGTACCTGGGATTTTGAGAGTCATCGTTTAAGTCCCACAGGTAGAACATATTAGAAGCTCAATGTGAGTATGCTCAAGTAGATATCACATCTGTTCTTTCAGACGCTTGTTCCAATTTAGTCTTGAGCCACCTACTGTCTAGTTCCCATCATATTCACGGGAACATAGACTACCCTGCAAGAAAGAATTACTTTACCTTAGGAACCCAAATCATATTCGGTCCTAGGTTCCTGTTAGCATAAGCACGCAACTGCCTTCCTTCAGAAAACTTGTCTGGAAGACTACCTCTGTCCCGAGAATGTGGATAAGCCCTTGCCGTGGGCACAGAGGGGTTGTGCCAACAATCGATGGCAAAGTGCCCCACTTTGCCGCAGCACCAACATGGGTGAATGTTGTATCGCCGTTTCCGACCTGATCTAGTGACTGATGTAGTCACGGTCCTAGGTCTAAACGGGATAGGGCATGATCTTGTCACAAAAATTCCTCTTCCATCGTGACACGTGGAAGGGTGGAAAGAATGCATGTTGTGAGCATTATGAGGCTGGGAAGGTGGTGCCATTCTTTCAGGCATCCCCCTTCCTGAGGCCCCATGGAACCTGACATCATGACTTCTATCCTCTCTATCCCGTGTCCTCGAGTGGTGAGAAGTCTTCTGTGAGCGGGGACATGCAAATTCACACTGTGTTGAGTCAGTGGCAGTGAATACGAAGGGCTCAGAATGAGCCTTAGGTATTTCCTCATGGGTGGCCATGACGGCCCTTGCACTCCGGGCGTTTCCACATGGGGACAGATCACCCTTGCAGTGACAACGACTATTCCTGTGGTCATACCTGAAGGCATGATGAGTTGCCTTCCTGCTTGGAGTTGGGGGTCGGAGTACCGTTTCCCCATTCCTCCATGCCTTGATAATCCGGGAGATCCACCCGGTTTCTTGCTTTCTCTTTATAGCATCAACTTTGGAAAAGTTTGATACTATACGTTTCTCATTCTCTAGACTACTCTCTAGAGCTGAGATCTTAGAGTCCTTGACCTTGTTGGACGCCAATTGGAGAACCAACAAGATCTTCAGTCGAGCAATCTCTCGAGCTTGCTCCTCAGCAAGTAGGTTGCTTGACTGAAGGGCTCTCTTCAGAGAATCAGAATTTTCTGGAGGAGAGCAGTTCCTGTCTTCAGAGAGTTCAAGAGAGATGGGGCAGGATGAAGAAGTTACCTGCTCGTCTGTGGTATTGTCGTTCGAGCCAGTGACCATTGTGTCATCCTCATCAGAGCTGCTTTCCTCACTGTTCTCTTCAGTCTCAGACACGGACACTGGAGCTCTGATGCTGTCCGAGAAATGCTTGCATTCATCTTCAGAGGTGAGGACCCCCATATAGGCTTCCTCCTCTGGTTGACAGCATATTTCAGCTTTCTCTGACTTCCCCATCAACTCTGAGATCATCACCCACATGGATTTAGCCGTCCTACATTTTGCCAATGTAGAGCGAGAAGCTCCAGACCAGATATCCAAAATAATTTGACGAATTCTCTCGTCCAAGTTGAATAGTGACAATTCCGTCTCTGACATCTCAGCAATGCACATGGGCACTTGGATTCCAGAGTCGGTGGTCTTCATGGGAGTAAATGGACCCTCTTCCAGGATGAAGGATGCTCGAGGATCGATAACATCCAAGTGAAATGACACTCTCATCCTCCAGATGGGATAATAATCCTTTGTGCATGCAGGGAGTTTGAGTGGCGGTATCTCATAATCCAGCTCCATGCCTCTGACATTGGTGGCAGGATTCTACTCAAGGTGTTAACCTTTTTGATGAGCAACCTCCCTCTGATACCACTTGAAAGTCCACCTAGTGTAGGCTATGTGCACCTATGGGGGGGGGGGGGGGGAATAGGTGACGTGTAGCACTTTTGCGGAACTTACGAATGTACCTGCACAATAAAAATAAAAAGCACAGCACACAGAATACACAGGCAATTTATAGTGGTTCCCCGACTTGGGTACATCCACTTTCCCCCTTCGACCTATCTCCCAACACGGGACGACTCGGTCTCTTCTCCAACAGGATTGAAATCCAATCCCTGCACTATCGGAAGGAACCCTTCCACACGTGAGAGTCAACACTCCCACAAAACGGGTTGCACCCAACCCTTACAACACGGAACAATCGTTCCTTTACAACAAAAGTAAATATAGAATGTACACGAGATACAAACTTCGTTTGGAGACTACGATGTTCCTCTTCGTTCGACGACGTGTTCGTGAAGTCAACGAAGAGTCTACAACCTTGGTCTCTCTTGGAGAGGATCTCCCCGGAACCGGCGGCGGTAACACGAGCAGCGGCTAGCTTCGGGATCGGTGGCTATGATGATGAGCGGCTGCTGAAAATAGAGATCCAATCTTCGTTGCGAAGCAAGCTAGGTCTACCAACGGTCACTCTAGGATCAGTCGTCTCGATCGATTCGGACGGGGGAGTTTTTCCCGGTCAACAAATCGAGAGACAAGAGATCTCCGGATAGACACGTGAGACTCAGAGCTTTGCTAAGCTTCTGTCGCCGGAGATCGGGAAGAGAAGCGATCAACAGCGGCGACCAACTTATCGCGAGCGGTGGCGGCGGCGACGGAGCGGAAGCGGGGATCTAGGGTTTTTCCGTGCTCGCGTATGTCTGGTTTTCTTCGCTAAGTCACTGTTCAAAAAACCCATGTATTTATACATTGAAGACCCATACAATATGACCGTTGTGGGTCCCACAAGTAGAAACCCGAAATCCGGTTCAAACTAGTCTAGCGGTAGAATCCGGTCCAGCAGCATCCAGAGGAAACGACAAGTAAAATTCGTCGAGAATCGTTGGTGATTCTCGACGAATCGGCGAGAATCAGTTAACGATTCGTCGAGAATCACTAGTGATTCTTGACGATTCCCTTGTTGATTCTCAACGATTTTCACTTGGTATTCATGACCTGCTCAGCGACGGGTTCGGCGAGAATCATTAGTGATTCTCGCCGAATCTCACTTGGCACCATTTTAAGGTAGCCGGAAGGAGTCGGCGAGAATCACTAATGATTCTCGACGATTCGGCGAGAATCACTTGGTGATTCTCGTCGACTTTTACTTAGACGGATTTCCGTCATTCCACTCTAGAGCTGCTCCTTGAGCCATCCTTGCTCCTTGTCTTCTCTTGCATAAACATGGCCCTGTACTTGAAAGTAAGTGCACTCCAATAGAGAGAGTACACGTAGGCCAACACACTGATCTGCTCAACGAGGGATTACGTCGTGCAGACCCGTGTATATTGACCTACTGCACCCTGACATTGGTGTGCACTTAGCATGGAGGAGCTGCAAGTACAACTTAAGATGTTTCATCAAATACATTGTGAATTCATCTTAGCTTGACAGGTGGCTTCCTCAAATCCAGGTAATTGTGGATACAATACCCAACAATTTCCAAATCAAATGTGGTATGATAAGTTTTTCTCTTTTTCATCATATCCTTTTCTTAAGAGTCTTATGCTTTCATTCTTATGTATTTTTAAAAGAGTTTTGAAAGTGATTTTGATTTTTTTTACTTTGCTTTTTTTGTAGGATTGTAAAACTTTTTTTTTGTTATTTTCATTTTCTTTTCACTTTTTAATAGCTTTTATGAAAACATAAGAATGAAAAACTTGTTATTTTAATTTTTAAAGAACTTTGGTTTTTGATTTGTTTTGAAAAACTTTTGTTCTCTTAAAATTCTAATTTATTCTTTTTATTTATTTTTGGTAAAATGTGGGTATAAAAAAGTAATAGTTTTAATTTTTAGGTAACTTTCATTTTGTTTTCAAAATTGTGTGTGTGAGTGTAGGAGTTAGGATTTCATTTTGCTCTTTACGATTTCATGTTGTGTGTGAGTGTATGAGAATAATCTTTATGCTTTCTTTAATTTATGAAGAGTGTGTGAGTGTAGGTGTTAAATTTTCACGCTTTATTTTATCGCTTTTTTCAATTATGTAGAGTGCGTGTGTGTAGGAGATAAATTTTCAACCTTTATTTTCTTGCTTTCTTTCAATTTATGTAGAGTGCGTGCGTGTGCGCATTTATTTCCGCCCACTTGTTAAGAGTTGAATGACATTTTTTTATTTCCCACCTACTCGTTTGAGTAGGACTTGTAATTTTCTTTATTTCCTCCTACTCATTTGAGTTAAATGGCAGGACTTTATTTCTCTGTATTTTTTGAGCAGTACTTGTAATTGTATTTATTTCCACATACTCGTTAAGAGTTAAATGACGTGTCCTTTATTTCCCGCCTACTCGTTTGAGTAGGACTTGTAATTTTCCTTTTTTGTAACTTTGTTTCTGTTTATTTATAATTTGAATTATGCGTGAGTTCTTTTTAGCTAACTTTTCAGCTTTCTAAATGTTTGTTATTTTTTATGTCCTCTTCTTATAATCCTTTAGCATTTAGTCTCGAACTCGCGCCTCATCAAATTATAAAGCCATTCCCATACCGATGTGTGGCTAATCGTTATTAGTCTAGGCATCGAAGAGCATTGGGACATTTAAAATAATTCGTAATAATTAAAGTTCTTTATTTTCACTTTAATTTAAGCACTTAAGGTTTGCCCCGGGTTAACGACGCGTAGGACCACAAATCAATGTGTGGGCCCTATTTTGTTATGCATACGCTAGCTAGCCGAGAGGCCGTGCGTATGGACAGATCACCCCGGGGTAAATAGAGTTGCGTGCATACCCTCGAGAGAGGACAAGCATAATTCTACCGGATTGGGTTCCCCATCCAATAGCAGGGTTCTTAGCGTAAAGCGGTCGTTAAGAGGAATGCTTCGTCGGACTAACGTTCGGTCGAATAGTCTTAGCATTCAGGTGAGAGATATCCCTATAGCTAGGTGAGCTCACATTTGTGGAACCTCCACGGCCAAGTTGCCTTTTATTAATTTGAAAACTAAGTCCTATAATTATTAAAAGTTATTTTTGTCTTAATCTGATTCGATGCCGAGCGTTAACCCTTCATCGAATTTTTCTAAATCATTTTTTCGCTCTTTTACTTTTTCTGTCTTTACTTAATTAAAATCTCCACCTTACTTTCAGTAAAATAATACTCCTCCTGGAGGAGTAAGAATAGTCAACCCGACCCCGAGAACAATACGACCTCGGTATTCCCCCAAATATCATGTACTACTTGCGATAGGTGCACTTGCCTCATCTAGCACGCCCGCGGTGATCGACTCACCGAACCAACCACAGTAAGAGTCTGTTCGCGAGTCCATCATAGACCTCTCCGGCGGCCGTGCCGCCGCCTGGCGATAGCCACCAACTCAACGGAGGTGGTGGTGGCGGTGGCCGGCCAGGGAGGTGGTCGGATGGCCGGCGGTAGCGGCTGGAAGTTTCTCCAGGATGGGTGGATCCCAACCGCTGGCTGAAGGTTGAAGATAACCAGCAGTCGCCCGATCTGCGCCAAGATTTGTGCTGAAATCGAATTAAAACTATAGGTTATTAATTTCTGATTATTTCATTTCTGTCACACCTTTTGTATTTAATATTTTTATTTATTAAAAATAACTAGATGCTAATCCAGAGGAAGTGGTCAACATAAAATATGTAGCCCAAGGGGTCTAATTTAAGACAAATTGGTTTGAACCAATTTGGGTGTCTGGTTTGACCAGGGCACTCATTTTGGTGGGGTGACCTAGGGCTAGGCAGAAATTAAAATGGGTGCCCACACTTCATCTCTGGACCAAATGACCTGAAATTTGGATTGAGAGCCACCCTTGACCATATCTAGATTCTTCCCAAAAATAAGAATTTTTGGGGACAACTTTTCTATAATTTTAGAAATTAGTTAATTTCTCTATGGTAATTTAATTAGGGACCAAATGACATCCAAACCCACCCAAATTTTGGGGAGTGGTGCTTGGGGTCATTATAAAGCTCTGGTTAAAATTGCATCACATTTGGAGGTGGTTTGTATTGAAATCATGCAAACCCTAGCCTTGCCTTAGAAAGGGTATTTTGGTCAAAAGTGCACTTTGGGTTTTGGGTGGCCAAGTCACCTCAACAGGGGTTGATATTGGGGCCACTGACTTGGCATGGCTATTAGAACCTTCCCATGCAAGATAGGGTAGATTGGAATAGTTTTGCCCTAAGATCTAAGACCAAACCCTAAGGAAGGACTTTTGTGCCTTGTGAAGGACATGAGGTCAAATGACCCTGAATGAACTTGAAATTTTGTAGGGAGGGTTCAAGGGTATCTAAAGCTCTCTGGTAGAAATATTAGGGGATTTGGGAAAGGGTAGGCCCTCTAAACCCTAACCCTAGTTTAGGGCACAAAATGTGTAGAGATAGAATAGGTTACTAAAACTCATTGAACAGTGATGAAACTTGGGTAGAGAAGTATAAGGGTTAGTATGAACCTCTGGAAATTATTGTAAGGTGTTTGGAAGATATTGGCTTATACTTGTAGTTAAAATCTTTAAGTTGCCCCTAAGGATGATTGTGATAAAATCATAGTTAACTAGATTAAAATGTTATGAAACTTAGTCAGTGTGGATTTATGATCATACTATAGCCATGTTAAATTTTGTGTAATTTATGGATAATATTTTAAGACACTTCTCTATTTAATTCCGTTTATTTTATTTATATTGAGTTAATTAATTATGGGCTTTAATCTTACTAAAAAGTTGAGAAACTTGGGATTTTATGTTCAATAGTCATATTATGTTTATCATAAATTTTGTGGAGCATTTACTTGTCTGATGTTGGTACTTCATGTTCAAACTTGGTGTTTTGGATATCTAGAATAATTAAATAAATTACCAGATAAATTAGAAAAATTATGAAATTCTGGATTTAGGCTAAAATAGTCATGAAAGCCCTCCATTAATTATTATAGGGTTACTGGATGAATATTTTAAGTATCTCTCATTGTACACGTCATATAGCTTAGGTTGGTCTGCATTTAGTAAAACTGCAGAAATTATTTTGGACTATGAATTTGGGCACATGAGTTGGGGTTAGATGTTTGCTGGTTGGGATAATTAAAAATGAAGTTCACCATTAAAAGATAGTGTGAGTAGAGGGTTGGTTGGCTAGTGTTAGGTGGTGTTCGGGGTCGACGAAAGATTGTCTTTCCCGTGGGGAGGAGCTGTCTAATACTCTAGGGTTAGATCCAGTACAACAAGTAAGAGTTTGGGAAATCTGATAGAAACCAACAATAGTAAGTGCCTTATGAAAGGGAGCTTTTGGCATAATCCCATTGTAGTCCCTAGTGCCTTCGAGAACCCTTCATGGGGAATACCTTGGGCAGTCCTAGGCTAACCTAAACAGTAAGAATAAAACATTCAAGAGCAACTAGTATAACTAGGGTTGCACGTTCACACATCCCGGTACCCCGGGAGACTTATTAGGTTATTTTGATTGCCATCCGGACGGTTCGTTCGGAAGGTAGATGCACAGACGGATAGTCCGGGGAGCTAGTGGCTCAAATGGTTTTGGATACAAAATAAGGTGGTCGGTCTTCGATATCGGACGGTCATTCACAACGACGTCGATACATTGACTCGGCGGTGTGGGAAACTTAGCCAAAGAAAGTTTGGTGGATATGGCCAGCACTAGTACGCGGATACTTTAGGTTGTGTTCTTCTAGGGGCATACGGGAGGGCTAGGCTTGGTAGTGTGGATACCCGCCTAGGAGTGTGGGGCCCAACCACTGTCTCCGTTTGCCACTACGGAGGTTCCTGGGAGTAAATCTAGCTGCCCAAATAGAGGGAACTAAAGGTCTATGCACATAGAGTCGTGTGCGTGGGTTGCATTTACATGAATCATGACATAGCATACTTGCATACAACTGACACCCCAATGTATAAATTGGTATGGGACTTTTTATACGGTCGGAGCCTTGTAGAAGACCCCTTAACTTATATGTTTGTATGGGCATTCATATAAGTTAAGGTTACTTACTTCTTACCTTATCTTTCTTACATATGCTGCTTACTCTACTTGCATACTCTACTTGCTCACCTTACTGCATAATATTATAGAACTGTTAGACTAGTTCCATTGTCACCTGCCACTTTGTACTCTCCACCTTGTAGCTTCCCTTCCCTCCTCCCCGCCCGGTGCCTAGGAGCCATAGGGGGAGGGGTAGGGGATGATAGGGCTTAGTCTTTATGACTAATGGTTTTCAGACCACAACATTACAGGGACTTCGGATGGGAGACAGGGACCAGCAGCTCAGGGACCAGCACAAGCGGAGTACGGTGCGCATGGAGGTGGGCCAGTCTAGTACCGGAGCACCAGCGACCATCTCCGTGAGTGATAGTCTTTTTACAGCTTCCACGAGAGATTGTAGCGAGAATCTGATGTACCGGGCTTAAGCCCGTTTATATTTCTATTTTGTTACTTCACACTACTCTCTTATCTACTTATGGACATGTTGTGATTTTCTCTTATTATATATGACTTTTGTGGACTCAGCTATTTCATTCCTGAATACTGCTCTCTCTGTGATGATCGAAAAGGCCGACAGAATCGGCATTTTGTAGTGGCGGCATTCCCGAGAGTCGGGGCCACCGCAAAACGGCGGTTCTGGGCATAAGACCTCGGGGTTTGAAAAAGAAAGAAAAAAAGGGGGTCTTACAAGTGGTATCAGAGCGAACCTCAATCAAAAGATAAGTAGTCCACAATAACCTTAGGCCACCCCGTCGCGAGTTTAGTTTGCAGACAAACTAGCCGCAGAAGTAGTGGTGGGCCCATAGGGAAATCACATGTAGAAGTCCATTTTTTCTCCTCCTTTTATTCCATTGGTACTCTATCTAACTGTTAGAATTTTAATTATAGCCTGCGACGAATCCTACTCCACAGCAGGGGACGCCTCAAGCTCTAAATATAGTTCCACCTCCGCCGGCTCCAGTTCCGTTTCAGCAGACAGAGATGGGGCAAACGTTGATGGCCATCCTAGAGGCCTTCAGAGCTCAGCAGGCCCCGGCTTCTCAGCCAAATCCCAGGGCCAACTGGATGAGTGCCTTCCGGGCACTTTCCCCTCCATCCTACCTGGGGACGGAGTTGTCAGTACGCACGGAGGAATGGTTGGATACCATCTATGAGATGTTTGCGGGGATACGATGCCCCATTGAGGAGAGAGTTGCTTTGGTAGTCTCCTGCTTGAAGTCGCACGGGAAGAGGTGGTGGAAGTCACAGCTGGACACTTTGCGGATATGGATTGCGCAGATATCTCTTGGGAAGAGTTCAAAGCAGCACTTCTGGGACATTTTGTGCCTCAGTCGGAGAGGGACGAGCTGGAGGATAGGTTCCTGCGGTTGAAGAAGGGTAACAGGACAGTGGTGGAGTATTACTAGGAGTTTACACACCTAGCTCATTATGCGAACTCTAACCAGTAGGACGACGCTGGCTACGCCAGGAGGTTCTACAAGGGGCTGCACGATGACATGAGACAGGCCCTCCTCTTTGTCTTCGAGGGAAGCTTGGCCAGGATTCTGGAGATGGCTAAGAAAAGGGAGGCGGATCAGCTTATGATTTAGAGCCGGAAGAGGCCGGCTGACGATGCAGTGATTGGAGGATGTAGAGACCGTCCTCGAGGCCAGGTCATCGGGGAAAGAAGGAACGGGGATCAACCCTGTCAGGAGATTGGACCAGAGTAGAGGAATCAGGGGGTATTGGCCCCCCAGCCCTTACATATGTTGGAGATACCAAGGATAGCAGAGCAGGCATCGGTGTGCTTCCATTGCAATCAGCCGGGGCATTTCAAGAGAAATTGTCCCATGAGGCGAGCACCCCCACCAGCACTTCAGGGTGCCCCACCTCCTCGGCACTTTGTGGGCCGAGGGCACGGTCGAGGATGGGGATTGTTGGATCACTAGTTGGATTTGGGCTAGGTTCACTAGATTAGGATGTTTGACCCAACATGTATAGCCATGGTCATGATTGTGTCCTAGAGTCTAGGCCATGTCCTTAGAATCAGTACTACTTAGACCAGCCATCAACAGACTGCAAAAGACTCAAGACTTAGAGAAATATCAAAGACTCAGAAATAGTGTTCGACGTTCATCGAACTAAGGTTGACGAAAGTCATGCTCAGCTCGATGAAATCAGAGACAATTCTTTGAGCCGAGCTCGACGAACTTGAATCTCAGGTCGATGAATTCAAGAGTATACTTCAACACTGTGCAAGATTCTTTACACTTAACTCCAGTCGACGAATTTAGTTCTCAGGATGACGAACTTAGTTCTCATGTCGATGATCTCTGGGTATTCTACTTCAACATCTTATTCCAGAAGCATCTAAGTATTTGAAGTCCAGCTTCACACTCCAGTCGACGAAGTTAGAATATCAGCTCGATGAATTTGGATCTTAGTTCGACGATTTCTGGATCATCTACTTCAACACTATAAGACCGGAAACAACCAAGTATTCTAAGTCCGGAATCATACTCCAGTCGACAAACTCACCTTCTCAGCTCGACGAACTTAGACTACAGTCTTGGCAAGATTTATCAAGTAGCAGTTAGAAGTTCTTAGCTCGACGAAACTAGTTCTCAGGTCGACGAACCCAGTTCTGAGGTCGATGATTTCTGGACATGTTACTTCAACATTCTCAAGTCCAAGAAACTTGGAGTTCTGTTATTCAATCGACGAAGTTATATTCTCAGCTCGACGAACTTGATGCACTGAATTGACGGGTCTAGAGAAAGCAGTTATCAGTTCTTAGGTCGACGATCATGGATCTCAGCTCGACGAACAAAGATTATCTGTTCGACGAACTTGACATCTCTATTCGACGAACTCTGGACACAAATCGACGAATTCTACTCAATGAATTCTATAAAGTTCCAGAGTTAGAAATTTCCCTCCCTCTTTGTAACGCACCCACCTGTCACATGACATATAACGGTGGGTCCGGCCGGGGCCCCACGCCATATATCACAGACAAGCGAAGAAATTACTTGTGGGAATAAAACTCGACGCGTATCCTTAACTCATTCCATTCTAGCGCAGCATATTTTTAGGTTAGCATGAACTCAAACCAGAATGTCCACCAATATATAAATACCACATTTATATATAACAACACCAGGACTGTATACAACCCACACGCCCTGGCCTTATGGCCTTACAGGTTCCTCTTTTACACAGCAATAATTTCGTACATCGGCACGCAGGCCGGCAACACATGAAATCCAAACACAACTCTTCGCATGGCCTTCAAGGGCCTATAGCAGCAAGCTATCCATTCCGCTTATTCATTTCAAGACGCAACACCTGCAATTCCATATCCAAGCCAACACAGAAAACAAAGTAACGGTCAGCATTTGGCTGACCCATTATAACGACCCTACCCCCTACCCGGGGTAGTGGTCCCTTCCCTGTATACAATGCTATTATCATCTATCATCAAGTATCATCAAGCATATATCATTCTCTTTATCCCGCTAGCAAACACATTACATCACAAACACTGGAATCCACCAGACGCTCCGTGCACTCAGGGCACCTTCTTGGCGTACCGAAATCCACCAGTCATACACCGCCGATCCGAGGTTTTAACTTGTTGGTTGACCGGACCTAGTCCACCAGTCTCACAAGCTGGCAACATCCCGCCCAAACCACTCAGAGGTACAACCTCACAGCATCCAATAACAACCAGAGCAGATCGACCCACACCATGTGGTGTGGCAAGCCGGGTTTATCCAAGCTCCCCAAGCATTACCACCCATCGACCCCCCTCCTATTCCGATCGACCCACCCATGTGGTGCAGCAAGCCGGGTTTAACTCGGCTCCCCAAGCATTGCCACCAATCGATCCCTACCTAACTAGATCAACCCACCCTAGTGGTGTAACAGGTCGGGTTTATCTCGAGCTCCCCAGGCGTGCTACCAATTGATCATATCATAACCAGGAGCTTTGCCAAAGCCTCCTCACAATCAGCATCACATCCATACATTCATCACAATAGAAATCCATTTCCATCTCATCAAATCCACAGAGTCTCCTCCGGTTTACCCATGAACATCACCAATCCAGACTACCGGTCCAGATGGGCTTCACACAGCATGCCTATGCCGTACTCCATAATTCCGGCTCTAGATGCAGACTCAACAAAGGAATCACGTCACGGATATCCACCTCTTGGTGGAGGATTCCAAGCACATGTATAAAAGAAGGACTTCGATGTCCAGGAAGGAGATCTTTACCATTGAAGACCGCTTCGGTGCCATGAAGTAGCCGGATGGAAATCACCGCCTCGGCTCTGCCTTCACGAATCCGCTCTCGGATCTTCGCTCCGCACTCCGCAGCTCATACAGCAGCTGGTAGACTCCTCCCTTCCCTCTTGCCTTAGGCCTTTCTTCTTCCTTTTCTTGGAATAACATGAAGAAGAAGAAGAAGAGGAAAAGAGGGATTAAATCCCCTTTTTCTCGGCCTTCACAATACCTGGACAGAGCCCAACCATTGGATCCAGGAAGAGGGAAACAAACGGCTCAGATTTGGCCAGAAAAGCTAAAACACGGCCTGACACGCCCTGTGACACGCCCGTGTCACAGGTCGTGTCCCTCTAAGCGGCAGTCAACCAACTCAAAACCAACAGTACATGGCCATGGGACACGCCCATGTTACATGCCGTGTCCCCGACATGCCCTCAGACACGCCCGTGTTTGAGGCCGTGTGACTCAACGAAAATAATCCCAAAACAACCCGAGACTTCACACGGCCTGGCACACGCCCGTGTTCCTGGCCGTGTGCACCTGGACACACCCGTGTCCCGCAAACACGCCCTAGCTCGAAACGTCGAGTTGAGTTCGATGACCACTGACACGCCTTGTGACACGCCCGTGTCACAGGCCGTGTCCTCACTCGAAACTCGACACTCGACGATCGTCGAGCAAAAGTCGTCGACCTGACGACTCGACACAACCCAGGCCTGACACGCCCTGCGACACGCCCGTGTCGCAGGCCGTGTCACCCATGCCTGAACCCAAATTTGGCCCAAATTGACCCAGAACTTCGGGGTGTTACAATCCTCCCCTCCTTCAAATAATTTCGTCCCCGAAATTTGACTCCAATCAGCCAATCAGCCACAACATCCCAACTCTTACACCCCAAGCCTCCTCATAAACTAACAAACATACAACACAAACAAACATCCCTAACTTCCACTTGTGCACATTCAGCCACATACGACCTCAAAACAAACAACATGATTTATTTATCTCCTCACAATCACAAGTGCACCAAGCATTGATAGATATGTAGTTTATTCATCACAACTATATAGAAGCATAGTTTGCATACACAGTAATGGGACTATTTCATGAGTCACCTCCGCTCAGCCTCCCGATTTTGGAATTCTCGGTTAAGAGACAAATTAAACACCCGAGGCTGAATTTCACCAACGGAGCTTTGCGGCTCTTGCACTTCCATAGCATGAAAGCGAGGTTGCGTCCGGGGTGCAGATGACTCGGCCACTGCTTTACCCTTTTCTTCATATGATGCACCTGTCTTTTTCTCACTCCCTGAAGGGGCATTCCAACATAATTTTGCGATGTGTCCTTGCTGCCCACATTTATAGCAGATACGTCCTGGCCCATAAGTCGCCCCTGAAGAAACAGTCGACGGAGCTGATTCCACCGGCCTAAATCTTTTCTTCTCTCGTCGTCTAAACTCCGACTGATCCGATGGCGGCACTTTAAACTCTGACTTTTCCGCTGCCAGTCTCTTATTCTCTTGTACTCGCTTCATATCCTTCTCCAAGGCACGAGCTGTATCGACCAATGCTTGGAAGCCTTGGCTCACTGAACTCGGAAGTGCCAACCTCAATTCATCCCGCAGTCCTTCATAAAACTGATTTGTCTTTCGCGCTTCCTCCGCAAAGGTAGATCCCGCATATCTCCCTAATCTCGTAAACTCATGCAGGTAGGTATCAATATCTCACTCACCCTGCACCAAACGAAGAAACTCATTTTCCATCGCAATCCTCTGCGACACCGGCACATACTTGGCTAAAAATATTTGTGAGAATTCATCCATGGAAACTTCAGTTACACCTCGACCTGCCAAGTGATGCACTTCAATTTCATCCCACCACAATCTCGCATCTCCTTCCAACAGAAAAGTGGCCAACGTCACTTTTTGCTCCTCGACCGTCCTGATTGCGGTTAGGATTCTTTTTACCCTTGCCAACCAATCTTCTGCCTGCGTTGGTGAAAGCGTTCCACCAAACGTAGGTGGATGAAAGTGCATAAAACATGTCAATGACTCGTCACTTGCTTGCGCTTCCACCAACACTGCAGCATGCTCTTGCCTTGCACCAGGTCTTGCCTGTCCAGTAGGTTGTGCTTGTAACACTGCAAGCACTGTCTCCATCACCACCCGTATGGCTTCTGCCGAGGGAGGCATTGCCTCTTCAACGGGTGCTGCACTCTCATCAGACCGCTGGGGCTCAGACGACCCAGCTCCATCCCTTGCCACCTATCAATGTACAGAACACCATTAATACATCAAATCATAACGGTACTGCTATATTGACTACACACTCACGCACATCATGTGCTTGACATACATTCCTAGTGGACATTCATGAGTTCAATTATGTTCTCTCCTCCCAAACAATCTAAACCTGGCTCTGATACCACTTTGTAACGCCCCCACCTGTCACATGACATATAACGGTGGGTCCGGCCGGGGCCCCACGCCATATATCACAAACAAGCGAAGAAATTACTTGTGGGAATCAAACTCGACGCGTATCCTTAACTCATTCCATTCTAGCGCAGCATATTTTTAGGTTAGCATGAACTCAAACTAGAATGTCCACCAATATATAAATACCACATTTATATATAACAACACCAGGACTGTATACAACCCACACGCCCTGGCATTATGGCCTTACAGGTTCCTTTTTTACACAGCAATAATTTCGTACATCGGCACGCAGGCCGGCAACACATGAAATCCAAACACAACTCTTCGCATGGCCTTCAAGGGCCTATAGCAGCAAGCTAGCCATTCCGCTTATTCATTTCAAGCCGCAACACCTGCAATTCCATATCCAAGCCAACACAGAAAACAAAGTAACGGTCAGCATTTGGCTGACCCATTATAACGACCCTACCCCCTACCCGGGGTAGTGGTTCCTTCCCTGTATACAGTGTTATTATCATCTATCATCAAGTATCATCAAGCATATATCATTCTCTTTATCCCGCTAGCAAACACATTACATCACAAACGCTGGAATCCACCAGACGCTCCGTGCACTCAGGGCACCTTCTTGGCGTACCGGAATCCACCAGTCATACACCGCCGATCCGAGGTTTTAACTTGTTGGTTGACCGAACCTAGTCCACCAGTCTCGTAAGCTGGCAACATCCCGCCCAAACCACTCAGAGGTACAACCTCACAGCATCCAATAACAACCAGAGCAGATCGACCCACACCATGTTGTGTGGCAAGCCGGGTTTATCCAAGCTCCCCAAGCATTACCACCCATCGACCCCCCTCCTATTCCGATCGACCCACCCATGTGGTGCAGCAAGCCGGGTTTAACTCGGCTCCCCAAGCATTGCCACCAATCGATCCCTACCTAACTAGATCAACCCACCCTAGTGGTGTAACAGGCCGGGTTTATCTCGAGCTCCCTAGGCGTGCTACCAATTGATCATATCATAACCAGGAGCTTTGCCAAAGCCTCCTCACAATCAGCATCATATCCATACATTCATCACAATAGAAATCCATTTCCATCTCATCAAATCCACGGAGTCTCCTCCGGTTTAACCATGAACATCACCAATCCAGACTACCGGTCCAGATGGGCTTCACACAGCATGCTTATGTCGTACTCCATAATTCCGGCTCTAGATGCAGACTCAACAAAGGAATCACTTCACGGATATCCACCTCTTGGTGGAGGATTCCAAGCATATGTATAAAAGAAGGACTTCGATGTCCAGGAAGGAGATCGTTACCCTTGAAGACCGCTTCGGTGCAATGAAGTAGCCGGATGGAAATCACCGCCTCGGCTCTGCCTTCACGAATCAGCTCTCGGATCTTCGCTCCGCACTCCGCAGCTCCTACAGCAGCTGGTAGACTCCTCCCTTCCCTCTTGCCTTAGGCCTTTCTTCTTCCTTTTCTTGGAATAACATGAAGAAGAAGAAGAAGAGGAAAAGAGGGATTAAATCCCCTTTTTCTCGGCCTTCACAATACCTGGACAGAGCCCAACCATTGGATCCAGGAAGAGGGAAACAAACGGCTCAGATTTGGCCAGAAAAGCTAAAACACGGCCTGACACGCCCTGTGACACGCCCGTGTCACAGGCCGTGTCCCTCTAAGCGGCAGTCAACCGACTCAAAACCAACAGTACATGGCCATGGGACACTCCTGTGTTACATGTCGTGTCCCCTACACGCCCTCATACACGCCCGTGTCTGAGGCCGTGTGACTCAACGAAAATAATCCCAAAACAACCCGAGACTTCACACGGCCTGGCACACGCCTGTGTTCCTGGCCGTGTGCACCTGGACACACCCGTGTCCCGCAAATACGCCCTAGATCGAAACGTCGAGTTGAGTTCGACGACCACTGACACGCCCTGTGATACGCCCGTGTCACAGGCCGTGTCCTCACTAGAAACTCGACACTCCACGATCGTCGAGCAAAATTCGTCGACCTGACGAGTCGACACAACCCAGGCCTGACACGCCCTGCGACACGCCCGTGTCGCAGGCTGTGTCACCCATGTCTGAACCCAAATTTGGCCCAAATTGACCCAGAACTTCGGGGTGTTACACTATGTCTCTTTTCTATTGCAATAATTCCTGAGTAATCAATGCATAAATATTCTCTGAATATTACCGTTAGAAGCAAGCATTGATTACAATCTTCATCAGGATTATTACTTGCCATTTTTCCATGGGATAGTTGGGGAAATCAATCAATGCAAATATTCTCTAGGCCGTTAGAATTCAATGCAGAAAGGAATTCAAATTTCAAAAGGAAATTTATATGGAAAATACAAAAGTGAGTTTCTTTCTCTTCAAGAGATGTGTAGTCAGAAAATACAAGTAATAAGCATCTTCGTCTCTCTCAACAGCACACTGAGAAATAACAGAGAGAGAGAGAGAGATACACGCAGAAAATTTATAGAACACTGAGCTCACATGGCAATAACACTGTCAAGAGACAAGAAGCTCTAGCCCTTAACCAGAGAAAAGTACAGCAAGCTGAAGAAGAAGAAGAACATACATTCAAGATCAAGAGTCTTCTTCCTTATACATCCCACGATTCTTCAAAGGACAACAAACATTTTATCTGTCAAGAAGTTTCTAGAGTTTTTCTGGGCAAAGCAAAGTTTGAAGACCTATCACCCTGCAGTAAGGCTTCAACTTCCTGAACCATTCTATATCTCAAGGGGAGCCTTTGCTAACATTATTTCTCCACTAGAGTCTTCTCAGTTGTATCTGAGAAAGAGAAGACAAAATCACTCTCTCATCCCCCACTGTATAAAGGGTTCTTAACTCCCTTCAAACGTTATTCCTAGTTGCAAGTCACCTGATCAAAAGACTTGAGGTTTGGTTTTTGAGCACCTGATCAAAAGCTCATTGGTGGCAGTCACCTGATCAAAAACCTGAGTGGATTCCTACTAGGGTGGTAGAAGAGTGGATGTACCCAAGTTTAGGGGAACCATTATAAAATTCTTGTGTTGTCTGGCTTTCTCTTTTCTTTTGTTCTTGTTGTGGCTGTGCTTTCTAGGTTGTTGTGTTTGTGGTTTTAATTTAATTTCTGCAGCACTAGTAATAGATTGAATTAATTAGAAAAATTTGATAAACCCTAAATACTCTATTCACCCCCCCCCCCTCCTCTATAGTATTTCAGATCTAACCCCTAGCTTTCAATTGGTATCAGAGCAAGGTTCTTTTGGTTGTACAAGGTAACCCTTGAACCAAAGATCCTGAGTTAGATCTACTTTTTACTTACATTAAGATTATACACACAGCATGACATATAACAAAGACTATGCAAGCACCAGACCTCCAGAATGCAATCTAAATAGGTTTGCCATCTAGAAAGCAAGAATTAAGTTATATATGAACTCTATTGATGAGGATATCTATAATTCTATTGTGATAGGTCCTTCTCAACCATCTACCTCTATAGCAATATCCAACACTAATGCAGTTCCACCACCTGAGTGGACTGAATCACAGAAGAATGCAAAGGTTGCTGATGCCAAGGCCATGAACATTCTGGCCCAAACAATGTCAGATGACATTTTTTAGAAAGTAGCTGAATGCACATCAGCCAAGGCCATCTGGGATTCTCTAAATCAAATGGTGGTTGGATCTGCTGATGAAAGAAAAGATAGAAGATCCAACCTCATATCACAATATGAGAATTTTAAGAAGGAGGAAACAGAATCAGTTGCTCATATGTACAACAGGCTGAGCTCTATCATCAATGAGCTAAAGACATTGGACAAGGAAATCACCCTCACTGATGTGAATGATAAAATCCTCATGTGCTTCCCAAGCTCATGGGATTCAAGAATCTGGCCAATCAAGGAGGCCAGGAGCCTAAATGAGATTTCAACAGAATCTCTTTTAGGAAAGCTCAAGTCTTATGAGCAGCTGATCAAATCTAGAGAAGCAGCAGAGCAGAGAACACCTCCACCAAAAAGGAAGGAGCACGGCATAGCTTTTAAAGCTGTTGAAGAAGCTGAAGCCTCAATTGTGAATGAAGAGCTGATGAGTCTCTTTACCAAGAGATTATATAAAATGGCAAGGAAGGTTTTCAGAAGAAATTCATCCAAGCAGGATGACAAGCCAATGTATGACAAAACCCCCAATAAAGAAGTGGTTTGCTTTGGCTCCAGGAAACCTGGACACTTCATTTCAGAGTGTCCAGAAAATCAAAAGAAGGAAAAGAGAAGAGAGAAGGACTCTAGAAGACAAAAAAGCAGCAGGCCTTCCTCCAGCAAATACAAGAAGAAGGAGAAAGGCTTTGTAGCTGAAAGCTGGAATGAAACTGAGGATGAATTCACATCCTCCAGCTCCAGTGAAGAATAAGAAGAGGCAAGGGCCAAAGAAGTATACCTCATGGCCATTGATGCCTCCAGGAGTCATTCAAATGAAGAAGATTCTGACAGTGAAGGAGGTTCTGAATCAGAAGCTGATCAGGTATTGTTCTCTTTTGATTATAGTTCTGATACTTTTAAAATTGAATTTAAAATAATGTGCATTGATTTAATAAATTCAGAAAAGGAAATCAAGGCACTTAGGGAAAATTATCAAACCAGGAAAACATCATCTCTAAAAACATCAAGTTAAAAGAAGAACTAATATCAGCTAATAAACAAATTGACTCTTTAAAAACTGAACTATGTGAGGCCAAAAAACTTGAGAAATCTCTCAATGGGAGAAGCCTTAAGCTGATGGACATTACAAGCACAGTCAATGTCAGATTAAATGGCAAGTTGGGCTTGGGTGCATCATTAAGTTTGCCCCCCCATTTTTAAGAAGAATATTTTATCAACCCCCATCAAATTTATTTCTGCTAAGGGCAAAGAAATAATAAACCATAAACAAACTACAGAAGAAATGCCCAAATTAAAAGATCAAAATAACATAAACCAGAAAACCCTAAAAAAAACAAAGTTCAGCAGATTTCGTCGAACTTATATCAACAAAATGTGGCCAGTTCGTCGAACTCAAATCGACGACCGCTGAACGCAAACTTATATAATAATCATTCGTCTTACTGCGATCGACGAACGGTGTATGGTTCGTCCAGCAGAGATCGACGAACTTGGGGCACAGAAAATGAACTTGTTCATTCTCTGAGCAGAGATCGACGATCTCATCCCATTTCGTCGAACTTTTGTCGACGAACTCACAATAATTCGTCGAACCCAGTCAGACTTAACAAAAACTATAATTAAAACATCAACTTAAATCAAACTAAGAAACCATTTAATCCTCTTGCTGATTGGATAATACCACCTAGAAGATATCATCCCTTAGGATATAAAACACAACCTGAATTCTCTGTGATATCCAGTTTATCTTATCAACAATATAAAGGACCCAAGGTAACCTGGGTCAAGAACAACTAACTGTTTTCATTACAGGAAAAGGGCTGTCCAGTAATTAATCAAACATGGTATCTGGACAATGGATTCTCCAAACACATGACTGGCAGCAAGGACAACCTAATCAACAACAAGTCCAAGCTGGGACCAAAGGTTATCTTTGGTGAATCAAAGTGTGGCTAATCTGAAGGCTATGGAGAAGTAAGGATTGGAGCAGTCACATTCAAGAAGGTGACTTATGTAAAAGGACTCAAGCATAACCTCATCTCAATAAGCCAATTATGTGATGAAGGTTATCAGGTACATTTCAATTCAAAAACTTGTATTATTTCTAAAAAAGAAAAACAAAATGTTTTAATTAGAAATGGACAAGGGAACATTTATTTAGTTGATTTATATTCTTCCAATTCAGATATTTGTTTGCTTAATCTAGTTTGCAATCAAAATGAATTATGGCATAAAAGGCTAGAACATATAAACATGAAAAACATTGCTAGGCTATCTAATGACAACCTTGTGAGAGGTTTACCTTCTGGTCCTTACAAGAAGGAAGGACTTTGCAGGGCTTGTCAAATAGGCAAGCAAACTAAATCTAGCTTTAAGTCAGTTAATAAAAGTGATTCACCTAGGATTTTGTATTTGCTACACATGGATCTCTTTGGACCCACTGATGTACAAAGCCTATGAGGGAAATCCTATAGCCTAGTTATTGTAGATGACTTCTCAAGATTCACTTGGGTGTTCTTTCTAAGATCTAAGTCAGACACCTTTAAAGTTCTTACAGATTTTCTCAGGACCAAACAAATTGAGTACTCTACTCATGTTGCATTGATCATAATTGATCATGGTACAGAGTTTGAGTCTCTTCTTATGCATGAGTTCGGTGAGAAGGAAGGTATCAGGCACTGCTTCTCAGCTCCTAGAACTCCCCAACAAAATGGGGCAGCTGGAAGGAAAAATAGTACCCTAATTGAAGTTGCAGGCACATTACTTGCAGATGCTTCCAAAATGAGTTCTCAGCTCCTTTTGGGCAGAGGCTGTAAGCACAGTAAATTATGTACTGAATGGAAGTTTGATACACAAACTAAAGAATAGGACTTCCTATGAATTACTTAAAGGGAAGAAACCTAAAATGACATATTTTAAAGTATTTGGTTCCATATGCTATATACATAATAACAATAAGAAATACAATAGAAAGTTTGAAGCTAAGGCTGGAGAGGGAATTTTTCTAGGATATTCCCAATCAAGCAAAGCTTATAGGGTATTTAATAAATCATCTTTAAAAATTGAAGAATCAATTCATGTTACTTTTGATGAGGCTAACATGTCTTGCAAGGAGAAAGAGATTTCTACAAGTAATCCTTTGCAGGTACCTCACTTGTGTGAGAATTTGGATGCACTAAGCCTCACCCAAGAGTCTCCAACACATCCTTCTCCACAAGTTGCTAAAGAGAGTGAGGAAGAAAGCACTGAAGTGACTGAACTTCATCCAACAGCAAACATAATTCCACAAGAGGAATTAAATCAAAATGTTGTTGCTGAACCAACTCCACCTACTGATCTTATCACACTAAGGGATCACCCTAGATCCCAAGTGATTGGAGACATAACAGTTGGTGTATAGATATGGCATCAACTCAACCAAGATGTGATGCATGCCTATTTTCTCTCTCAAGTTGAACCTCAATCCACAACAGATGCTGAGCAAGATCCTCACTGGATCATTGCAATACAAGAGGAAATCAACCATTTTGAGAGATGTAGAGTTTGGGATTTGGTTCCAAGACCCAAAGACTACTTAGTCATTGGAACCAAATGGGTATATAGAAACAAACTAGATGCCCAAGGTGCAATTGTGAGGAACAAGGTCAGACGTGTTGCTCAAGGATATAGGCAAGAAGAAGGCATAGACTATGATCAGACCTTTGCACCAGTTGCAAGGTTAGAGGCAATCAGAATCTTTCTTGCCTATACTGCCTACAAGAAGTTCAAGGTATATCATATGGATGTAAATAGTGCTTTTCTGAATGGAGTACTAAAATAAGAAGTCTATGTTGAACAACGTCCAGGTTTCATCTCTCCAACCCATCCTTATCATGTATTAAATTGTATAAAGCCATCTATGGTCTAAAGCAAGCTCCAAGAGCTTGTTCTGAGACTTTAGCTAGCTTTTTGATAGAACATGAATTCACTAGAGGCATAGTAGATAAAACACTATTCACTAGACACCATAAGGATAAAATCTTGTTAGTACAAATCTATGTGGATGACATCATATTTGGATCTACTGACTCCAAACTATGCAAGAGGTTTTCTGAGCTCATGCATTCTAAGTTTGAGATGAGTAGCATGGGTGAGCTCTGTTGGATCCCGAGTTGATTTGGGCTAGGTTCACTAACTTAGGATGTCACCCAACATGTATAGCTATGGTCAAATTTGTGTCCTAGAGTTTAGGCCAAGTCCTTATAGTCAATATCAGATGGACCATCTATCAACACGACCATCAGAGACTCAAAACTTAGAAGATTTCAAGACCAAGTAAAATGAGTTCGACGTTCGTCGAACTCAGTTCGACGAAAGGCGTTCTCAGCTTGACGATCTTAAGATATTTCTCTGTGCTGAGCTCGACGATCTTCATTCTCTGTTCAATGAAAATTGGGACACTCCAACAAACTAAAGTCAGGGTAACTCCAGATTTTTCTAAGTCCAACTTCAGGCTTTGGTCGACGAACAAGATTCTGAGCTTGATGAACTTGGACCTCAAGTTCACAACTTCTCAGGTCGACGAAGTCAACTTCTCTGGTCGATGAACTCAGTACTCTACTCGACGAATTCTGGAATCAGAGGATTTGTGTCGTCTCTTAGGGCATATGTCGACACCAACTTATGTTGACACCAGAAAACTTATGTCGACACCAGAAAACTTATGTCGACACCAGAAAAACTTATGTCGACACCAGAAGATTTGTGTCGACACTAAGATTAATCAGTCGACACCCACCTGTATTGACACCAGAAGTTTTCATGACGACACACAGAAGATCAGTCAACACAGAATATTTGACTAAGTCCAGAACTGTTGCTGATCTCTAGTCGACGAATGCAATTGTCAGCTCGACAAATTTAAGACAGAAAAGGCAAAGGTTTTGAAGCATGCAAGTTCTGTTATCAGCTCGACGAACAGAAGCTGTCTGGTCGACGAATACAGAATCTCAGCTCGACGAACTGTTAACTCAGCTCGACGAATTCTGTTATACGTTCGACGATTCCAGACTTAGTCATTTTCGATATTCAATCCTCACTCAAATGCAATAATTCCTGACAGATTAAATGCTCAAACATTATCTGAATGTAGCCATTAGAGTAAGCATTAATTACAGTCTTCTTCAGGAATATTACTTGTAGATTTTCCACGGGACAGTTGAGGAAATGATTTAATGCTGATTATTCTCAAGGCGTCAGCATTAATTATAGAGGATTCAAATTTTTTTGAATACACACAGAAGAAAAGTATATCGAAAAAAAGCAAGCTACACAGTGTTAGAACGTGAGAACAAGAAAAATACAATCAGTCAGAAAAACACAGAGATACAGACTGACTGGAGGATTTCATACAGCTCCAGAAAAGCTTCACACAAAAACTGATACTGAAGCTTACAAGTGACAGACAGTGATATTCATTTAGAAGAAGAAGAACAATTATACTATATCAAGAGTCTTCTTCTTCAACATTCTCTCCAGGACTTCCAAGCAAAACAGATATCAAATCAGTCAAGAAGATCCTGCATCACTACTTGTCCAGAACTCTGATTGAAGACCTATCACCCTACAGCAAAGCTCCAGATCTTCCCTGAAACATTCTACATCTCAGGGGGAGCTGTTTGCTAACATCATTCCACATAAGTCTACTCTCTGATTGTTGACAGAGAAGACATAATCACTCTCTCACCCCCACCTGTGCAAAGGGTTGTCATCTCCCTTCAAAAGTGATTCCTGGTTGCAAGTCTCCTTCCAAAAGAATTGAGTTGGTTTTTGGGGACCTGATCAAAACCCATTGGTGTCAGGCACCGGATCAAAAACCTGAGTGGATTCCTACCAAGGGTGGTAGAAGAGTGGATGTACCCAGTTGAGGGGGAACCATTATAAACTTCTTGTGTCGTCTGGTTGCTTATCTTTTCTTTTTGTTCTTGCTGTGTGGTTGTGATTAGGTTTAATATTATCTGTATTTTAGTTTTCTATTTACTGCACATTTTCAGCTTACAGCAAAAGCTGTAACAGCACCTTTTTGAATTGGGACCTAATAAATTTTAAACATACTCTATTCACCCCCCCCCCTCTAGAGTATTGTAGACCTAACCCTCACTTGCAATTAGTATCAGAGCAAGGTTCCTTTGGTTGCACAAGTTAATCCTTGAACCAAAGATCCTGTGTTAGATCTACATATCACTTACTTCACATTTTAAAGTAGAACCACAGCCATGGCACAGAACAAAGATTATGCAAGCAGCAGACCTCCAGTTTGCAACTTGCAAAAGTTTGGAATCTGGAAGGCAAGAATCAAGTTGTATATGAATTCTATTGATGAAGATATTTTTGCTTCTATCTTAACAGGAGTACCTCAAGCACCTGCAGCTTCTCCAAGCACCTCTACAAACATGACTGCAATACCTCCTCCAGATAATAATGATGCTTACAGGAAAACCAAGATGGCTAATGCAAAAGCCATGAACATCTTGGCACAGACAATGTCTGATGACATATTTCAGAAGGTGGCTGAGTGCACCTCAGCCAAGGCCATTTGGGACTCCCTCAACCAAATGGTAGCTGGCTCAGCTGATGAAAGGAAAGACAGGAGATCAAATCTCATATCCCTATATGAGAATTTTAAGAAGGATGAGGCTGAATCAGTTGCTGAAATGTACAATAGGTTGAGCTCAATCATCAATGAGCTTAAAACCTTGGATAAAGATATCACCCTTACAGAGGTGAATGACAAAATCTTGATGTGCTTCCCTAGCTCTTGGGACTCAAGAATCTGGCCTATCAAAGAAGCCAGAATCCTAAATGAGATATCAACTGAATCTCTGCTAGGCAAACTAAAGTCTTATGAGCAGTTGATTAAATCAAGAGAAGCAGCTGAACAGAAATCAACAACTTCAGTGAGAAAAGATCACAGTATAGCTTTCAAGGCATCAGAGCAAGGTGAGATCTCAACATCCAATGAAGAACTAATGAGCCTCTTTGCAAAAAGATTTTATAAGATGGCTAGAAAGGACTTCAGAAGAAAATCATCCAGACAGGATGATAAGCCCAAATTTAACAAGACACTAACCAAGGAGGTTGTGTTCTTTGGATGTAGAAAGCCTGGACATTACATCTCTGAAAGTCCAGAAAGCCAGAAGAAGGAGAAAAGCAGAGAAAAATACTCCAGGAGAAAACACAACAGCAGACCCTCCTCCAGCAAGTACAAAAAGAGAGACAAAGGCTTTATTGCTGAATCATGGAGTGATACTGATGAAGAATCATCCTCCTCCAGCTCAAGTGAAGAAGAGGAAGAAGCAAGAAACAAGGAGGTCTGCCTTATGGCAATTGATGCCTCCAGGAGCAGTTCAGGATCAGAAGGTGAATTTGAAGATGAGGCAGCCTCAGAGTCAGAGGCAGATCAGGTTCTTTCAAGTTTTGATTTTAATTCTGATTCATTTAAAATTGAATTCAAAACTATGTGTTTAGATTTAATTAATTCAGAGAAAGAAATAAAAACTCTTAGAGAAAAACTAGGAAACATTGAATCTGTTAACTCAGAAAATCTTAAACTAAAAGAACAACTAACTTCAGCAAACGAGCAGATAATTAAATTAAAATCTGATTTATGTGAGGCTAAATAACTTGAGCAATCCCTCAATGGAAGAAGTCTCAAGCTGATGGACATAACAAGCACAGTAAATGTCAGATTAAATGGCAAGCTGGGCTTGGGTGCATCATAAGGTTTGCCCCCCATAATTAAGAAAAATATCCTTGCAACACCCATTAAATTTGTTTCTGCCAAGGGAAAAGAGAAGATAATAAACAAACAAATGTCTGAAAACAATCCAAAACCCATAGACAAGAGCAATATAAATTAGAAAACAGCTAATAAAAACAAGATTCAGCAGCATTCGTCGAACTCAGATCGACGAAATGTGGCCCGCTCGTCGAACCTAGATCGACGAACGCTGAACGCAAACTTCAGTAATAACAACACATCTAACTGCGATCGACGAACTTTGTATGGTTCGGCGAGCAGAGGTCGATGAACATGGGGCGCAGAAAATGACTATTGACATTCTTTGAGCAAAGACCGATGATCTCAGCCCTATTCGTCGAACTCTGGTCGACGAACTTACAGAAACTCTTTGAACCCAGAAGGACCAAACATAAATCATTTCTTTTACAGAAATTCTAAGTCAGCTAATAAACCATTCACTCCAGTAGTTGATTAGGTTATTCCACCTAAGAGATATCACCCTTTAGGTTATAAATCCCAACATACTTTGTCAGTTATATCCAGCTTTTCATTTCAACCAAATAAAGGACCCAAGGTGACTTGGGTCAAGAACAAGTAATTTTTGTTTTTCATTACAGGTGAAGAGCTGTCCAAGGGTGAGTCAGACCTAGTACTTGGACAGTGGTTGCTCCAAGTATATGACAGGCATCAAGGACAATCTATCTAATTACAAGTCCAAGCTAAGACCAAAGGTGATCTTTGGTGATTCAAATAGTGGCCAGTCTGAAGGATATGGAGCAGTAAAGGTTGGAACAGTTACTTTCAAGAGAGTAACATATATAAGTGGACTAAAACATAACCTAATATCCATAAGCCAATTATGTGATGAAGGTTATCAGGTACAGTTTAACTCTACCTCATATTCTATTATTAATAATGAAAACAAAACTGTTTTAATTGGAACTAGACAAGGTAACATATATCTAGTAGATTTTATTTCTGCCAAAACTGATGTTTGTTTACTCAATATCACTAGTAACCAAAATGAGTTATGGCATAAAAGATTAGGTCATGTAAACCTTAAGAATATAGCTAGGTTATCTAAAGGCAACCTTGTTAGAGGTCTACCTTCTGCTCCCTATAAGAAGGAAGGTCTCTTCAGGGCTTGTCAATTAGGCAAGCAAACTAAAACTAGCTTCAAATTAATTAATAAGAGTGATCCACCTAGGATCTTGTACTTACTACACTTGGATCTTTTTGGACCCATTGCAGTACAAAGCCTAGGAGGGAAATATTACACCTTGGTTATTGTGGATGACTTCTCTAGGTTCAATTGGGTATTCTTTCTGAGAACAAAGTCAGATACATTTAAGGTTCTTACAGATTTTCTCAGGACCATACAGATTGAGTTCTCTACTCATGTTGCATTGATCAGAAGTGATCATGGCACAGAGTTTGAGTCTCTTCTTATGCATAAGTTCTGTGAGAAGGAAGGTATCAGACATTGCTTCTCAGCTCCTAGAACTCCCCAACAAAATGGGGTAGCTGAAAGGAAAAATAGAACACTTATTGAAGCTGCAGGTACATTACTTGCTGATGCATACATGCTACTAACCGTTTGGGCAGAGGCTGTAAGCACAGCAAACTATGTCCTGAATAGGAGTTTAATTCACAAACTAAAGAATAGGACTCCCTATGAATTGCTCAAAGGGAAGAAACCTAAAATTAACTATTTCAAAGTATTTGGTTGTACATGCTATATACACAATAACAACAAGAAATACATTAGAAAGTTTGAGGCTAAGGCTGAAGTGGGAATTTTTCTAGGATACTCCCAAGTAAGCAAAGCCTATAGGGTTTTTAATAAATCCTCTCTTAAAATTGAAGAGTCAGTCCATGTATCTTTTGATGAAGCTAACATGTATTGCAAGGAGAAAGAAGTTTCTACCATTAGCAACTTGCAGGTACCCCAACTGTGTGAGACATTGGATGGACTAAACCTCACCCAAGAGGTTCTCACTCATCCCTCTCCACAGGTCATTGAAGATAGTGAAGAAGATGAAGCTGAAGAGCATGAGACTCAACCAACAACAAATATAATCCCACAAGAGGAATTTATTCAAAATGCTGTTGCACAACCAACTCTACCCACTGATTTTGTCACACTTAGGGATCACCCCAGATCTCAAGTAATTGGAGACATATCAGCAGGTGTATAGACAAGGCATCAACTCAACCAAGACTTGATGCATGCCTGTTTTCTCTCTCAGGTTGAACCTCTCACCATCTAAGAAGCTGAGTAAGATCCTCAATGGATCCTTGCAATGCAAGAGGAACTAAACCAATTTGAGAGATGTAGAGTCTGGGATTTGGTTCCAAGACCCCAAAACTATCCAGTTATTGGAACCAAATTGGTTTTCAGGAATAAGCTTGATGCCCAAGATGTCATTGTGAGGAACAAGGTTAGGCTTGTTGCTCAAGGATATAGGCAAGAGGAAGGAATTGACTATGATCAGACCTTTGCACCAGTTGTAAGGTTGGAAGCTATAAGGATTTTCCTTGCCTATGCAGCTTTCAAGAATTTCAAATTCTTTCAAATGGATGTGAAAAGTGCATTCTTAAATGGAGTGCTACATGAAGAGGTTTATGTAGAACAACCTCCAAGTTTTGTTTCACCAACTTATCTCTCTTATGTTTTTAGATTAAATAAGGCTCTTTATGGTCTAAAGCAAGCTCCAAGAGCTTGGAATGAGACCTTGGCAAGTTTCTTATTAGAGCATAAATTTACAAGAGGAACTGTAGATAAAACCCTTTTCACTAGACATCATAAGGACCAAATTTTGTTAGTACAAATCTATGTAGATGACATCATATTTGGCTCTACAGATTCAAAATTGTGCAAGAGTTTTTTTGACCTCATGCATTCTAAATTTGAAATGAGTAGCATGGGAGAGCTTTCATATTTTCTTGGTCTCCAAGTGAAACAACTCCCTTGAAAGTGCAACTAGATCTGATATACTCTAGAGGGGGGTGAATAGAGTATATGGTGCTTTAAAAACTTTTACAAACTTTTACAACAATTGTTGTAATATATGTGAGCATGGAAGCAAAAATAAATCTAATCACAGCACTAAGCAAAGCAAAAACTAAGCACAGAACAATCAAGGCCAGAAACAAAAATTGAAAACAAGCAAATCCAGAAGACACAAGGAAATATAGTGGTTCCCCAAACTTGGGTACATCCACTCTTCTACCACCCTAGGTAGGAATCCACTGCAGGATGAGTTGATCAGGTGTCCTGGGTACCAATGAGCTTTTGATAAGGTGCTCAAAAACCAAAGCAGATTTTTTGATCAGGTGTCTTGCCACCAATGAGCTTTTGACAAGGTGCTCAAAAACCAAGCTCAAACTTTTGAAGGGAGTTTGAAAAACCCTTTACAGAGTGGGGGTGAGAGAGTGATGGAAGTCTTCTCTTTCTCAAACAACTGAGAACACTATGTGGATTGATGTCAAAGCTCCCCCTGAATCCTTGAAATCTTCAGGAAGAAAAGCTTTGCTGAGGGTGATAGGCCTTCAAAGATTGAACTCCAGCAATAGATGATTTCAGCAATAGCTGAAATGTTGAGTGTCTGGAGTCTGGAAATATAGTGGCCTTGAACACTTTGAAAACTAAAGAGATCTGAAGATTTGAAAACTTGATCTCCTTGGATGTGTGTTCTTCAGAATTCTTTGAGATAGAAGATTTTTGAGAGGTCTCTGTAGTCAGTATCTCTCTCTCTCTGTATTGTGTGTGTTCTTCTGTGTGAGAGATTCAAAAATCCTTTCTTTTATTCTCTGGTCAGAATAGAATATCATTCTCTGTCAAGTATAGCCGTTGGCCTGCATTAATTACATCCTTAATTGCATAATCTCTTCTGGAGGAAAGTCCACAAAAACATTCCTTGAAAAATCCCTTGAAACTTGGTCCAGAATTGAATGAAAATGGCTAGCAAATCTCTGAATTAATTGCAGAATAACTCCTAACTGATTTTGAATTTGAATTCTGGATGTTATCTGAAATCGTCGAACTGAGCTCTGCTATCGTTGAGCTGAGCTCAGCAATCAGGAAATCTTAAGCAGCAAAATATCGTCGATCTGAGCTCAAAGATCGTCGAACTGAGCTCAGAGATAAACATCCAAAGCATAGTCAAAATCGTCGACCTGAGCTCACCGATCGTCGAATGGAGTTCGACGATATAATGAAGTTGAGCTCAGCGATCGTCGAATGGAGTTCGACGATCGTCGACCGGAGTTCGACGAATCGTCGTGCTGAGCTCGACGATCAGACTTAGTCTCCAGACTGAGAATCCTGGTCTTCAGGGCAGCTTCCAAACCTAGACTTCTAACCCTTAGACTCAATTCTAATTGACCTATTAAGCTATACAGAAGGTCAAGCAAAGGATTCCTAGAGACATAGTGATCCTGACCCAAATTAGTAATAGGGTGTTCCAACAATCTCCCCCTATTTGGGTTAGGATTACTATTTAAAGACTTTGGAAGAACTTTAAATAACAACATACAATCAGAAAACATAAAAACAACAGCTAGACATACAGAAACATCACAGAGATATATATAGCATCCAGATAATCAGAAGTTCCAGAAATTGTCACCTTACAATATCACTTCTTCTCTTTGTCTTTAACCATTTTAATTTCTCTGTTAGGATTTAGGGCTTCCTTGTTGGACCTGGTGTCATATGCTGCACCCAAATATGTTTGCTTTGAAGGCCTGGGAACCACAGCTGCAGGATGTAATTCCATGTATCTGTCAGCATCAAAGAATCTACCTGAACCATATCTCTCTAGTTCTTTTTGTCTCTGTTCAGACATAGTAGAGATGTTGGAAGAATCTAATCCTTGTTCTTTGGCCTTCTTAATCTGATCCAGTGCAGCCAATTCCTTCATCCTGGCAGTCCAAGCAGCTGGATTGTTTTTAGGGTCCTCAAAAGGTACATGTGGCTCATACCTGTTGGAAGGATTGTCTTGAGGAGGCCTGACAGACACAGTCTCTTTCAGCTTATAAGGGAAAGGACCTGATGATGTATCAGATGAGATATGTCCTCCCCTAGAATATGGGTGCTGCCTGGAGTACCCTTTGGAATATACTTGAATATCTCTTTGAGTTCCTCTATATCCTCCTCTCCTAGAATATGAACCCCTGGATTGGCTTTCCCTTTGATAGGATCTGGCATGAGGTTGATAGGGAGCCTGGCTTCTGGCTGGGGGTTGACTTGCAGAGCTTCCACCTGCACCTGCATCAGGAGGAGGTGGTGGAGGAGGATGAGAGTGCTGGAATGGGGATGAACCCTTCTCATATTTTCTCTTTTTCTTCATGGCTTTCAGCTGGTTCTTGGAATACTGCATCCAATGTTCAGTGATTGGGTAATTATGAAGGATATAATAAGGGATATCATTGTTATCCTTAACTTTAGCAGGAGGAACCCTTTTCATAGCCTTGCTCCTTGCCTTCCTTTTTCTGGCAATGGTAGCAGATGAGTCATCAGAGTCTGTTTTGAATTCATCAGATTCAGAGCTCTGGTCATCATATAGAGCATCTATTTTCTTCATCAAATCTTTCTTTAGCTGCACAGAGGCAGATGAGGCAGAAGTGGAAATAGCAGCAGCAGCAGGTGTTGAGATGGTAACAGCAGGGATAGCAGCAGATGGAGAAGGTGCAACAACAGCAGCAGCAGGCTCTGGACAGGTGACAACAGCAGCAACTTCACTAACAACAGCAGATACAACAGGAGCAACATCAAAGACTGCAGAAGGCTCAAAATCAGTGGCCTCTGACATCAGAATGTCCTTGGAGATTGGCTCATCAGAAGCAGCAGAAACTTCAGCATCAGTAACAGTAATCTCAGAAGCAAAATCAGTCCTTTCTTCAGAAGCAGCAGCAATGATTGAATTTACAAAGGAGGAGATCATGCTAGGGTCACAGCAAGAAAAAGGCACAAGTGCCTTGGATAAGTCTTCTGGAGGCTGGACAGCATGGACCTCTGGCAGATAACTGAAGTAAGCAGAGTCAAAAGCAGATAGCAAAGACCTGAGGTCTATTGCCAGAACTGGAGTTGAAATCTGACTCTCTGGAGGCACAGCAACAGCAACATGAGGAGCAGCAGAAGAAGCAGAACTGACAGAAGCAGCAGACATAGGGCTTGCAGAAACAGCAGCAGCAGCATGAAGATTCTCTTCATATGGCATCTCCCCCTGCCTAGATGCAGATACATCTGGATCAAGGCACACTGTTGTAGGTGCTGCCTGAGGGAAGAGGGAAGAGAGCCTGGCAGAAAGAGCTGCCACTGACAGGTGTAGAGGAGCCAAGGAGGTCTCCAATAGTAGAGTTAGCCTGGGGGCAAGTAACTCATACAACCTGTCAGCTAGGGTTGAGAGGTCTACTTGCTCAACATCTGGAGCAGAGGTAGATGGTATGGAAGCAGCTGGGGATGCTGGAAGGGAAGGGCTGGAGAATGTTGGTATGGATGGCTGAGGTGTTGGTAGGGTGGATATGGAGGACAGGGGAATGGAGATGGATGGGGTGAATGTTGGTTGATCTATGATGTGGTGTAGGAGATCCTGGAAAGACGTGGAGGAGGAGGAGAAGAGGCAACAGCAGCAGCCAGGTCATCTACAGGGGCAGAGACCTGTGGAGGAGTGACTCTTTGAGTCCTGGTGCCTGAAGGGGCACTGGAGGAGGGCCTGCTAGGCTTGCTGATTTGCCTGTCCCACTTTCCAAAGAGGGCACAGGTCAATCTCTTGGAAGCATTTATATGAACTCCGGAGGAGACTAGTAAGGCAGGACACCTATGCTGCAGAAATACTCCAATAATCCTTCCAAAATTAACAAAACTTTTGTTTATTTTCTTTTTAATGAGGTCAAAGAAAATCTCTCCCCAGTGTAGATTTTTCTTATCCACAAGAGCTCCCATGAGACAGAGCTGATGTCTGGATATTGTATCATGGGCTGAGTGCTTTGCCAGGAGCACTTTTCCTACCACATCTGCCATGAACCTATATTCAACAGACAGATTCCTCTTGAAGAGCTTGCTAGGGTTCCCCTCTGGATGACCCATCCTGGCAAGCAGGTCAGAATACTCTTCTCCAGATAACTCAGCAGATTCTTCTCCATTTCTCAACTCAAAAACCTCTGAAAGAATGGTTGGGGTTAAGGGTACCTGATTTCCAGCTATTGACCCAACTATAATGTTATTATCTTGATTATGAGCAGTATAAACCCACTCCTTGATTTCATCAGAAGCCAACTTGATCCTGGTGGTCATGAGGGCAGTCAGATTCTGATCCTGGAACAAACCCAGTATATCTTGAAAGATCTGATCAGTGGTGCTGAAAGATTCTATATCAATATCAAAACCTGCATCAAACTTCATTGCAGCTAGGACAGCAACTGACACAGCCATTGTACCTGCAAAAACTCAACAAACAAAACGACCAAGCGTAGAACTGTTTGGAGGGAAGGAAAATTCTTGCAGAGAAATCGAAAGCGCAAAAGAGAACGACGGTGAAAAATGAGTTTTATATTAGGGTTCGACGCAGAATTGGAAAGATCGTTGAACTCAGTTCGACGATCGAGCCTTCTAAAGGAATCTGAAGAGACTTCAACATCATCGATCTCCGTTCGACGATATTGGAGAGCGTCGAGCTCTGTTTGACGATCGTTCAGAGAACAAAATCGTCGAGCGTCGTTCGACGATCGTTGACCGGAAGAGATAATTCATACTATCTGAGAGGCGCTGAACTCAGTTCGACGATTTTGGAAATCGTCGATCTCCGTTCGACGATCTTTGGGGCAAATCGTCGAGCGCAGTTCAGAGATCAGACAAATTCTAGACACTAAGAAAAATCAGAATGTTTGCCTAGTATTGCTCAATTTTTAAGCTTTCAAAATCTTGGATATTATTTAAGACTTCCTCCATCTAATATTCCTAACTGATTTAGGAAGAAGGTGTGTTTCTTTTCATCCAAGGGCTTGGTGAAAATATCTCCCCTTTGCAAATCAGTTGGGATATATTGTAATTCAATTTTATTCTTTTCAACATTATCCCTTAAGAAGTGATGCCTAATCTCTATGTGTTTTGTCCTACTATGGAGGACTGGATTTTGAGCTATGGAAATAGCACTTGTATTGTCACAAAAGATTTTAGACTTCTCTAAGTTGTAGCCATAGTCTAGGAGTTGGTTTTGGATCCACAAGATTTGTGAACAACAACTGCCTGCAGCCATATATTCAGCTTCAGCTGTTGAAGTTGACACAGATGTTTGTTTCTTACAAAACCAAGAGACAAGTCTGTCACCAAGGAACTGACAAGTTCCACTAGTGCTTTTCCTGTCAATTCTGCATCCAGCATAATCAGCATCAGATAATCCAGTTAACTCAAATGCTGAATCTTTTGGATACCAGAGACCTAGATTTGGATAACTTTTAACATACCTGAGAATCCTCTTTACTAATGTTAGGTGTGACTCTCTAGGGCTTACATGGAACCTTGCACATATACATGTAGCAAACATTATATCTGGTCTACTAGCTGTAAGATACAATAAAGAGCCAATCATTGCTCTATATGTTGTCTTATCAACAGATTTCTCATGTTCATCAGCATCCAATACAGCATTAGTAGGCATGAGTGTTTTCATACAAGATGCCTCAGACATACCAAATTTCTTAACCAATTCATTTACATATTTGGTTTGAGAAATAAAGATGCCTTCAGCATGTTGCTTGACTTGCAATCCTAGGAAGAAGGATAGCTCACCCATGCTACTCATCTCAAATTTAGAATGCATCAGGTTAGAAAACCTTCTACACAATTTTGAGTCAGTAGAACCAAAAATGATATCATCTACATAAATTTGTACTAGCAGGGTATGGGACTTATGAGTTCTAATAAAAAGAGTTTGGTCTACTCTACCCCTTATAAAACCATTTACCAAGAGAAAGCATGCTAGGGTCTCATACCATGCTCTAGGAGCTTGCTTGAGACCATATAATGCTTTGTTCAGTCTAAAAATATAATCAGGGAAAGTTTGAGAGATAAAACCTGGAGGTTGTCTGACATAAACTTCCTCTTTGATGTCTCCATTTAAGAAAGCACTTTTGACATCCATCTGATATACTTTGAAGCCTTTGTGAGCTGCATAAGCTAGAAATATTCTGATGTCTTCCAATCTTGCAACAGGTGCAAAGGTCTGGTCGTAGTCAATTCCTTCTTCTTGAGAATATCCCTGAGCAACTAGTCTTGCCTTGTTCCTTATAATTACTCCTTGATCATCCAGTTTGTTTCTGAATACCCATTTTGTTCCAACAATGGAATGATCCTTAGGCTTTGTCACTAGTTCCCATACTTTGTTCCTCTCAAATTGATGCAACTCCTCTTGCATTGCAATGATCCAGTGTGGATCTTGCTCTGCATCTTGAATGGACTGAGGTTCAATTTGAGATAGGAAGCAGGTGTGCAACAGGTTTTGGTTGACCTGATTTCTGGTTTGCACACCAGCTGAGATTTCTCCAATTATTTGGGAAATTGGATGGTCTCTTGATGTTACTAAATCAACAGGGGGTGTTGATTGTTCACCAACCTGTGTTGTTGTTTCCTCTTGTGGTACAACAACTGGCTCTTCAAGTTGTGCTTCAATATATTGAGCATTCCCTTCATCTTCACTGCTTTCATCCTCTTGAGTAACCTGTAACCTGTTCAAGTCTTCAACTAGAGAATGTTCCTGCAAAGGTTCTATGGTAGAATAAATCTTCACCTTGAAAGACATGTTAGATTCATCAAAAGAAATGTGAACAGATTCCTCAATTTTCAAGGATGATTTATTATAGACCCTATAGGCCTTGCAGATCATGGAGTATCCCAGAAACACTCCTTCATCAGCTTTGGCTTGAAATTTTGCTAAATATTTCTTGTCATTATTGTGAATGTAGCAAATACAACCAAAGACTCTAAAATAGTCAACTTTAGGTTTCTTCCCTTTGAGTAATTCATAGGGAGTCTTTCCCTTTAGTTTATGTATCAGACTTTTGTTCAGCACATAGTTGGAGGTGTTCACTGCCTCTGCCCAAAAGGATAGAGGTAGATGAGCATCTGACAACAATGTGGTGGCAGATTCAATAAGGGTTCTATTTTTCCTTTCAACTACCCCATTTTGTTGAGGAGTTCTAGGAGCTGAGAAAGTATGCCTGATCCCTTCACTCTGACAGAACTCTTGCATAAGAAGAGAATCAAACTCTGTCCCATGATCACTTCTGATCAGGGCAATGTGAGTATTGAACTCAATCTGTATACATTTGAGAAACTCTGTCAGACACTTAAAGTTATCAGACTTCTTCCATAGAAAGAACACCCAAGTGAATCTAGAGAAGTCATCTACAACCACTAAAGTGTAGGATTTCCCTCCTAGGCTTTGTACTGTGATGGGTCCAAAGAGATCCATGTGTAACAGATACAATATCCTAGGTGAATCACTCTTATTAAGTGACTTAAAACTGTTTTTAGTTTGCTTGCCTAATTGACAAGCCCTGCAGAGTCCTTCCTTCTTGTAGGGGCCAGGAGGTAGTCCTCTAACAAGGTTGTCCTTGGATAGCCTAGCAATAGTTCTAAGGTTTAGGTGTCCTAATCAGTTCGACGATCGAGGCTTCTAAAGGAATCTGAAGAGACTTCAACATCGTCGATCTCCGTTCGACGATATTGGAGAGCGTCGAGCTCTGTTCGACGATCGTTCAGAGAACAAAATCGTCGAGCGTCGTTCGACGATCGTTGACTGGAAGAGATAGTTCATACTATCTGAGAGGCGCTGAACTCAGTTCGACAATTTTTGAAATCTTCGATCTCCGTTCGACGATCTTTGGGGAAAATCGTCGAGCGCAGTTCAGAGATCAGAAAAATTCTAGACACTAAGAAAAATCAGAATGTTTGCCTAGTATTGCTCAATTTTTAAGCTTTCAAAATCTTGGATATTATTTAAGACTTCCTCCATCTAACATTCCTAACTGATTTAGGAAGAAGGTGTGTTTCTTTTCATCCAAGGGCTTGGTGAAAATATCTCCCCTTTGCAAATCAGTTGGGATATATTGTAATTCAATTTTATTCTTTTCAACATTATCCCTTAAGAAGTGATGCCTAATCTCTATGTGTTTTGTCCTACTATGGAGGACTGGATTTTGAGCTATGGAAATAGCACTTGTATTGTCACAAAAGATTTTAGACTTCTCTAAGTTGTAGCCATAGTCTAGGAGTTGGTTTTGGATCCACAAGATTTGTGAACAACAACTGCCTGCAGCCATATATTCAGCTTCAGCTGTTGAAGTTGACACAGATGTCTGTTTCTTACAAAACCAAGAGACAAGTCTGTCACCAAGGAACTGACAAGTTCCACTAGTGCTTTTCCTGTCAATTCTGCATCCAGCATAATCAGCATCAGAGAATCCAGTTAACTCAAATGCTGAATCTTTTGGATACCAGAGACCTAGATTTGGACAACTTTTAACATACCTGAGAATCCTCTTTACTAATGTTAGGTGTGACTCTCTAGGGCTTATGTGGAACCTAGCACATATACATGTAGCAAACATTATATCTGGTCTACTAGCTATAAGATACAATAAAGAGCCAATCATTGCTCTATATGTTGTCTGATCAACAGATTTCCCATGTTCATCAGCATTCAATACATCATTAGTAGGCATGGGTGTTTTCATACAAGATGCCTCAGACATACCAAATTTCTTAACCAATTCATTTGCATATTTGGTTTGAGAAATAAAGATGCCTTCAGCATGTTACTTGACTTGCAATCCTAGGAAGAAGGATAGCTCACCCATGCTACTCATCTCAAATTTAGAATGCATCAGGTTAGAAAACCTTCTGCACAATTTTGAGTCAGTAGAACCAAAAATGATATCATCTACATAAATTTGTACTAGCAGGGTATGGGACTTATGGGTTCTAATAAAAAGAGTTTGGTCTACTCTACCCCTTATAAAACCATTTTCCAAGAGAAAGCATGCTAGGGTCTCATACCATGCTCTAGGAGCTTGCTTGAGACCATATAATGCTTTGTTCAGTCTAAAAATATAATCAGGGAAAGTTGGAGAGATAAAACCTGGAGGTTGTTTGACATAAACTTCCTCTTTGATGTCTCCATTTAAGAAAGCACTTTTGACATCCATCTGATATACTTTGAAGCCTTTGTGAGCTGTATAAGCTAGAAATATTCTGATGGCTTCCAATCTTGCAACAGGTGCAAAGGTCTGGTCGTAGTCAATTCCTTCTTCTTGAGAATATCCCTGAGCAACTAGTCTTGCCTTGTTCCTTATTATTACTCCTTGATCATCCAGTTTGTTTCTGAATACCCATTTTGTTCCAACAATGGAATGATCCTTAGGCTTTGGCACTAGTTCCCATACTTTGTTCCTCTCAAATTGATGCAACTCCTCTTGCATTGCAATGATCCAGTGTGGATCTTGCTCTGCATCTTGAATAGACTGAGGTTCAATTTGAGATAGGAAGCAGGTGTGCAATAGGTTTTGGTTGACCTGATTTCTGGTTTGCACACCAGCTGAGATTTCTCCAATTATTTGGGAAATTGGATGGTCTCTTGATGTTACTAAATCAACAGGGGGTGTTGATTGTTCACCAACCTGTGTTGTTGTTTCCTCTTGTGGTACAACAACTGGCTCTTCAAGTTGTGCTTCAATATGTTGAGCATTCCCTTCATCTTTACTGCTTTCATCCTCTTGAGTAACCTGTAACCTGTTCAAGTCTTCAACTAGAGAATGTTCCTGCAAAGGTTCTATGGTAGAAGAAATCTTCACCTTGAAAGACATGTTAGATTTATCAAAAGAAATGTGAACAGATTCCTCAATTTTCAAGGATGATTTATTATAGACCCTATAGGCCTTGCAGATCATGGAGTATCCCAGAAACACTCCTTCATCAGCTTTGGCTTGAAATTTTGCTAAATATTTCTTGTCATTATTGTGAATGTAGCAAATACAACCAAAGACTCTAAAATAGTCAACTTTAGGTTTCTTCCCTTTGAGTAATTCATAGGGAGTCTTTCCATTTAGTTTATGTATCAGACTTCTGTTCAGCACATAGTTGGAGGTGTTCACTGCCTCTGCCCAAAAGGATATATGTAGATGAGCATCTGACAACAATGTGGTGGCAGATTCAATAAGGGTTCTATTTTTCCTTTCAACTACCCCATTTTGTTGAGGAGTTCTAGGAGCTGAGAAAGTATGCCTGATCCCTTCACTCTGACAGAACTCTTGCATAAGAAGAGAATCAAACTCTGTCCCATGATCACTTCTGATCAGGGCAATGTGAGTATTGAACTCAATCTGTATACATTTGAGAAACTCTGTCAGACACTTAAAGTTATCAGACTTCTTCCTTAGAAAGAACACCCAAGTGAATCTAGAGAAGTCATCTACAACCACTAAAGTGTAGGATTTCCCTCCTAGGCTTTGTACTGTGATGGGTCCAAAGAGATCCATGTGTAACAGATACAATATCCTAGGTGAATCACTCTTATTAAGTGACTTAAAACTGTTTTTAGTTTGCTTGCCTAATTGACAAGCCCTGCAGAGTCCTTCCTTCTTGTAGGGGCCAGGAGGTAGTCCTCTAACAAGGTTGTCCTTGGATAGCCTAGCAATAGTTCTAAGGTTTAGGTGTCCTAATCTCTTATGTCATAAAATATTTGGTCTACAGACATAGTTAAACAAGCAGATATCTACATCAGTTGAAAGAAAATCTACTAGATAGATGTTACCTTTCCTTTTACCTGTCAACACTGTTGTGTTGTCCTCTGACTTGATTTTGCATAAGGCTTTGCTGAAGGTCACCTGGTAGCCTTCATCACACAGCTGACTGATGCTAATTAGGTTGTGCTTCAGTCCTTCTACATAAGCTATCTTCTTGAAAGTTACTGAACCAATCTGGACTGCACCATATCCTTTAGTCTGTCCAAAGTTTGAATCACCAAAGATAACTTTGGGTCCAAGCCTGGCTCTGAAGGATGTGAGGTTGTCCTTGTTCCCTGTCATGTGCTTAGAGCACCCACTATCCAAATACCATTGCTGGTTAGATGTTGGATAGATCTTCACCTGCACATAAAACAATTTACTTATTTTTGACCCAGTTTACCTTGGGCCTAGGTTGATAGCCTTTAAATTCAGAAATGAAAGACATCCCAGGTTGACTCTTATATCCTTCAGGATGATATCTCCTTGGAGGTAAAATCCATTCAGTATAAGGGTTATAGATTTGGGATGAAGGACCCTCAGGATTCAATTTTGATTTGCCTTTGAAAAATTTTCCAGAGCTCTGACCTCTGTTCGACGATCTTGGAGCTGCGTTCGACGATCTTGGGTCAGATCGTCGAGCTCCGTTCGACGGTCGACTATGGGTGAGGTCAGGTATTTGAGATCGTCGACCTGCGTTCGATGACTTTTGCTGAGATTGTCGATCTACGTTCTACGATTTTGCCTGAGATCGTCGAGCTGCGTTCGGAGATCGTCGATCTACGTTCGACGATCGTCGATCTACGTTCGACGATTTCTGCTGGGACTTAGTTTTCTGAGGCAAATCAGAATTTTTCCTGGCAACCTCTACAACTCCCTTTCCCTTGTCAGAAATGAATTTGATGGGAGTTGTTAGGACTATAGGTTGGCTGGATGAAGCATCCAAGCCCAGTGTACTGTTGAATCTAGAGTTCACTGTGCTTGTGATGTCCATCAGCTTGATGCTTCTCCCATTAAGGGATTCTTCAAGCTTCTTGGCCTCAGAGAGCTCACTTTTCAGTGAAGCTATCTGTTCCCTACAGCACTCCAACTCCTGAGAGAGTTTGAGGTTTTCTGACTTTAGAGCATTGTGTTCAGATAATTGATTTCTGAGAGAGATAATCTCTTTCTCAGACTTTAGCAGGTCTAAACACAGTGCTTTAAATTCAGATTTAAAATCTTCTGAACTAAAATCAAAAGAACTAATTACCTGATCTTCTTCAGGTTGAGTCTCTGAGTCTGACTCTGACTCTTCTTCCTCTGAATTATGTTGTGAGGCATTGATTGCCATCATGCAGAACTCCTTTTCTTCTGCATCATCCTCATCATCACTGGAGCTGGATGAGACTTCTGACTCCTCTTCAGTCTCACTCCAGGATTCAGCAACAAACCATTTTCTTGTATGCTTATTTTTGCTTGAGGAAGGTTTGCCATTTCCATTCCTTTTGGAGTCTTTCTCCTTTCTTCTTTCTTTTCTGTCCCTTTTGTCCTTGTTCTTGTTCTCTGGACAGTCAGGAACTATGTTCCCTGGTTTCCTGCAACCAAAGCAAATAATGTCTTTATTATTACCAATGGACTTGTCATACCTTGGCTTATCCTGCTCCTTGTATGATCTTCTTCTGAAGTCCTTTCTGGCCATCTTGTAGAATCTTTTGGCCAGCAGACTGAGTAGTTCATCATTGGTTGTAGCTTTATCTTCAGGCAGATCCTCAGTTGCCTTGAATGCTATGGTCTTCTCTTTTCTTGTGGCTGGTGAGGCAGCCTTCTGTTCTTCCTCTCTATTCTTGATGAGTAGCTCATAAGATTTGAGCTTACACAATAGAGCTTCAGTGGTAATCTCATTCAGACTTCTAGCATCTTTAATTGGCCAGATTCTTGAATCCCAAGTGCTGGGGAAGCACATTAGGATCTTGTCATTGAGTTCAGTTAGAGAGATTTATTTGTCCAATGTCCTTAGTTCACTGACAATTAGACTTAGTCTGTTGTTCATGTCTCCCACTGACTCAGTCTCTCCCTTCTTGAAATTCTCATATTGGGAGATGAGATGGGGTCTTCTGTCCTTTCTCTTATTAGCTGAGCCTGAGACTATTTCTGAGAGCTTGTCCCAAATTTCCTTGGCTGAATTGCATTCAGCTACCTTTTGAAATATGTCATCTGACATTGTCTGGGCTAGGATGTTCATAGCCTTAGCATCAGCTACCTTCCATCTCTTGATGTCAGCATCTGTTCCTGATGGAGGTGGCACAGTATTTGTGCTTGTGCTCTCTAGGGTCTTGGACACACTGTCAAAATAGAATTAAAGATATCTTCGTCAATAGAATTCATGTAAAGTCTGATCCTTGCCTTCCAAAGTGCAAACTTGGAAAGATTGCACACTGGAGGTCTGGTGCTAGCATAATCTTTGTTTTGGGCCATGATTTGTGCAAACAAAATCTAATAGTACACTACAAAAGAAAAACAAATCTAGTTTGGGATCTTTGGGTTCAGGTGTTAGCCTGTACAACCAATCAGGTATGGTATGTTTAACCAACCTGGCTCTGATACCAATTGAAAGTGCAACTAGATCTGATATACTCTAGAGGGGGGTGAATAGAGTATATGGTGCTTTAAAAACTTTTACAAACTTTTACAACAATTGTTGTAATATGTGTGAGCAGGGAAGCAAAAATAAATCTAATCACAGCACTAAGCAAAGCAAAAACTAAGCACAGAACAATCAAGGCCAGAAACAAAAATTGAAAACAAGCAAAACTAGAAGACACGAGGAAAGATAGTGGTTCCCCAAACTTGGGTACATCCACTCTTCTACCACCCTAGGTAGGAATCCACTGCAGGATGAGTTGATCAGGTGTCCTGGGCACCAATGAGCTTTTGATAAGGTGCTCAAAAACCAAAGTAGATTTTTTGATCAGGTGTCTTGCCACCAATAAGCTTTTGACAAGGTGCTCAAAAACCAAGCTCAAACTTTTGAAGGGAGTTTGAAAAACCCTTTACAGAGTGGGGGTGAGAGAGTGATGGAAGTCTTCTCTTTCTCAAACAACTAAGAAGACTATGTGGATTGATGTCAAAGCTCCCCCTGAATCCTTGAAATCTTTAGGAAGAAAAGCTTTGCTGAGGGTGATAGACCTTCAAAGATTGAACTCTAGCAATAGATGATTTCAGCAATAGCTGAAATGTTGAGTGTCTGGAGTCTGGAAATATGTTGGCCTTGAACACTTTGAAAACTAAAGAGATCTGAAGATTTGAAAACTTGATCTCCTTGGATGTGTGTTCTTCAGAATTCTTTGAGACAGAAGATTTTTGAGAGGTCTCTATAGTCAGTATCTCTCTCTCTGTATTGTGTGTGTTCTTCTGTGTGAGAGATTCAAAAATCCTTTCTTTTATTCTCTGGTCAGAATAAAATATCATTCTCTGTCAAGTATAGTCGTTGGCCTGCATTAATTACATCCTTAATTGCATAATCTCTTCCGGAGGAAAGTCCACAAAAACATTCCTTGAAAAATCCCTTGAAACTTGGTGCAGAATTGAATGAAAACGGCTAGCAAATCTCTGAATTAATTGCAGAATAACTCCTAACTGATTTTGAATTTGAATTCTGGAAGTTATCTGAAATCGTCGAACTGAGCTCTGCTATCGTCGAGCTGAGCTCAGCGATCAGGAAATCTTAAGCAGCAAAATATCGTCGATCTGAGCTCAAAGATCGTCGAACTGAGCTCAGAGATAGACATCCAAAGCATAGTCAAAATAGTCGACCTAGCTCACCGATCGTCGAATGGAGTTCGACGATATAATGAAGTTGAGCTATGCGATCGTCGAATGGAGTTTGACGATCTGTCGAAGTTGAGTTAGACGATCGTCGACCGGAGTTCGACGAATCGTCGTGCTGAGCTCGACGATCAGACTTAGTCTCCAGACTGAGAATCCTAGTCTTCAGGGCAGCTTCCAAACCTAGACTTCTAACCCTTAGACTCAATTCTAATTGACCTATTAAGCTATACAGAAGGTCAAGCAAAGGATTCCTAGAGACATAGTGATCCTGACCCAAATTAGTAATAGGGTGTTCCAACATCCCTGATGTCATCTTCATCTCTCAAGCAAAATATGCTAGAGAACTTCTAAAGAAGTTTGGGATGGCTGATGCCTCAGTTAAGAAAACGCCTATGCCAACTAATGCTTTTGTGGACTCTGATATACCAGGAAAACTTGTAGATCAGAAACTTTATAGGGGCATTATTGGGTCACTATTATACCTAACAGCAAGTAGGCCAGATATTATGTTTGCTACATGCCTTTGTGCTAGGTTTCAAGTGAACCCTAAAGAATCTCATCTTATTTTCTTAAAAAGGATTTTAGGATATATAAGGAGTTGTCCTGATCTAGGTCTTTCGTATACTGCTGAATCAGAATTTGAGTTAACTGGATACTCTGATGCTGATTTTGCTGGATGCAGGGTAGATAGAAAAAGTACTTCAGGAACTTGCCAGTTCCTGGGTATGAGATTAGTATCATGGTTCTGTAAAAGCAAACATTTGTGTCCACTTCAACTGCTGAAGCAGAATATATTGCAGCAGACAGCTGTTGTTCACAGATGCTCTGGATACAGAATCAGCTTCTAGATTATGGGTTCAACTTAAATAATTCAACCCTATTCTATGATAATACTAGTGCTATAGCCATAGTGAAAGTCCACCTAGTGTCAACTATCTTCACCTATGGGGGGGGGGGGAATATGTGACGTGCAGTGTTTTTGCGGAATTTAAATTGTACCTGCACACGAAAATAAAACAACACAGCACAACAGAATACACAAGCTATTTATAGTGGTTCCCCGACTTGGGTACATCCACTTTCTCCCTTCGACCTATCTCCCAACAAGGGACGACTCGGTCTCTTCACCAACAGGATTGAAATCCAATCCTTGTACTATCGGAAGGAACCCTTCCACACGTAGGAGTCAACACTCCCACAACACGGGTTGCACACAACCCTTACAACACGGAACCACCGTTCCTTTACAACAAAAATAAAATAGAATGTACAAGAGATACAAACTACGTTTGGAGACAAGGGTGTCCCTCTTTATTGACGACATGTTCTTGAAGTCCACAAAGAGTACACAACCCTAGATCTCTCTTGGAGAGGATCTCCCTGGAGCTGGCGGCGGCAAGATGGGCGGCGGCACGGTTCACGGCTTCGGCGGCGACGACGATGTGCGGCTGCTGTACTTTGGAGATCCAAACTTCGTAGTGAAGCTAGCTAGGTCTACCAACGGTCACACGAGGATCGGTCGTCTCGATCGATTCGGACGGGGAATTTTTTCCCGATCAACAAATCGAGAGACAAGGGATCTCTGGATAGACGCGTGAGACTCTAAGCTTGGCTAAGCTTCTGTCGTCGGAGGATCAGGAAGAATCGCGATCAACAGCGGCGACCAACTAGCGCGAGCGGCGACGGCGACGGCGGAGCAGTTTCGTGATTTTAGGGTTATCTCGTGCTCGGCTTCTTTCTGTGTATTTTATTCCGTCGTCGTACTGTTCAAAAATAATCTTGTATTTATACTGTAGACAACTCAATATGACCGTTGTGGGTCCCAGAAATAGAAACCCAAAATCCGGTTCAAGATAACGCCAGCGGCAGAATCCGGTTCAGGGAGTTCCAGAAAAATGCCCAAGTAAAAATCGGCGAGAATCAAAAGTGAGTCTCGTCGAATCGTCGAGAATCAAAGGTGATTCTCGACGATTCGACGAGAATCAAGGATGATTCTCGTCGAAGTTGACTTGGCTGCACGCACTGATTCAGCCCGGGTCGAGACGGCGAGAATCAGCCAGTGATTCTCGACGATTTGGCGAGAATCACTAGTGATTCTCGCCGAATCGGCGAGAATCACTTGGTGATTCTCGTCGATTCTTACTTAGAATAAGAGTTGCTTGCTTTGAAGTGTAGTTGGATCGAGTCGGCGAGAATCAGCCACTGATTCTCGACGATTCGGCGAGAATCACTTGTGATTCTCGCCGAATCGGCGAGAATCACTTGGCGATTCTCGTCGATTTTCACTGAGACGAATTTTCGTCTTTCCACCCATGATGAGCTCCCTGACCCATCCTTGCTCCTTGTCTGCTCTTGCAAGATTACAGCCCTGTACTTGAAAGTAAGTGCACTCCAATAGAGAGAGTACACATAGGCCAACATACTGATCTGCTCAACGAGGGATTACGTCGTGCAGACCCGTGTATATTGACCTACTGCACCCTGACATTGGTGTGCACTTAGCGTGGAATAACTGCAAGCACAACTTGAAATAATTTGTCAAAAACATTGTCTATTTACATTAGCTTGTTCAGGGGCTTCTTCAAATCAGGTACGTTGTGGATACAATACCCAACAATCTCCCCCTATTTGAAGAAGCCTAAACCCTACAAGCTAAGGTGAATAAAGCGTATAGGAATGAAAATCATAAACTTGAAATTGAGGTGAGTGAGTTATTCATTACCAATACCAATTTCTTGGGAGCAAGCTTGGAGCCACCTTAGCCTTAGCCGAGAGGGTAATCTCCCCCTTTTCGGCTTCTGCAAATCGGGGTCTGTAGCATTTGTCCCCTTGCTCCCCCTCAGTTCTTGCACCTGTACTCATACTTAAGTACCTTGCTCCCCCTCAGTTCTGGCGCCTGGGCTCAACTTGAGTACCTTGCAGAGGCTCCCTCTAGATGCATGATCCTGGAGCTTCTGAGTCTTCATTCCTCATAATTTAGCATTCCCAATTCAGTTTTGAAGAGACTGAACTTGGCTTCGTCTAAGGGCTTTGTGAATATATCTACAATCTGCTTGTTCGTAGGGACATAATAGAGAGAAATGTCCTTGTTCTCCACGTGCTCCCGAATGAAGTGGTATCGCACTTCAATATGTTTCGTTCTGCTGTGCGATACCGGGTTGTTGGCAATTGCAATCGCACTGGAGGAGTCGCAGTACATGGGAACTTCCTTGAACTGAAGGTCGTAGTCGGCTAATTGGTTTCTGATCCATAGGAGTTGTGCGCAACAGCTGCCCGCCGAGATGTACTCAGACTCTGCTCTGGAGGTTGCAACACAATTCTGTTTCTTGCTATTCCATGAGACAAGCCTTCGTCCGAGGAATTGACACGTCCCGGATGTGCTTTTCCTGTCATCCCTACTCCCTGCAAAATCAGCATCTGAAAAACCTATTAGCTCGACATCATTGTTTCTCGGGTACCACAAGCCAAGATTGGCAGTACCTTTAAGGTATCTTAGAATTCGCTTTGCAGCGACATAGTGAGATTCCTTAGTGTTCACCTGATATCTGGCACAGACACATGTGGAGAATATGATATCCGGTCTACTGGCAGTAAGATAGAGCAGGGATCCAATGATGCTTCTGTATTTGGTTTCATCGAAGGGTTTACCTTTCTCATCCTTATCCAGAGACATTGTGGATCCCATTGGAGTCCTCATAGAGGTTGCACTCTCCATACCGAATTTCTTAAGGAGTTCATTTGTGAACTTCGTCTGAGAGATGAAGATTCCATCCTCTGACTATTTCACTTGAAGTCCCAAGAAATACTTGAGCTCTCCCATACTGCTCATTTCAAACTTTCCTTGCATAAATTTAGAAAACGTTTTGCAAAGATTGTTGTGCGTTGAGCCGAATATTATGTCATCGACATAGATTTGCACCAGCAAAATCTTGCCTTTGACTTCCCTGAGAAATAATGTTTTATCTATTTTACCTCTAGAGAACTTGTTCTCAAGAAGAAAACTAGATAAAGTCTCATACCAAGCTCGTGGAGCTTGTTTTAACCCATATAAGGCTTTATTGAGAAAATAGACATGATTGGGATAAGTAGGATCGACAAAACCTGGGGGTTGAGCGACGTATACTTCCTCTTTCAGGTCTCTGTTCAGGAATGCTGATTTCACATCCATTTGATAAACTGTGAATCCTTTGTGCGAAGCATATGCCAGGAACAATCTGATTGCCTCGAGCCTTGCTACTGGTGCGAAGGTCTGGTCGAAGTCAATCCCCTCCTCCTGTCTGTACCCTTGAGCCACCAGCCTTGCCTTGTTCTTTATGATGACACCATGTTCATCCATCTTGTTTCTGAAGATCCACTTGGTGCCAATCACATTCTGCTTGTATGGTCTGGGAACAAGCATCCAAACGTTGCACCGTTCGAATTAATGTAGTTCATCTTGCATGGCCAGAATCCATGCCGCATCTCTGTTCGCCTCGTCGAACTTCTTTGGCTCAACCTGTGACAGGAAGCTAAGATGCAATACTTCGTTAATAGTACCTCTTCGAGTTCTGACACTGACACGAGGATCTCCGATGATCTGATCTCTAGGATGATCCCTCACGTGCCGGAGCTCTAGAAGTCTGGCATCTGGAGCTTCGACTACTTCTTGGGCTTCTCCTTCTTCTAAGAGATTTGTTCCATTTTGATCTTCAACATTTTCAGATGACGTGGAGGTGGAAACTTTGACGAACTTAGGAGTGTCATCTTTAGCGGTCTCATCCAGACTCAGCTGTTCAAGTCGTGCACCTGCATCTTCAAGAATACCACTGGAAGAATTTCGGTTAAGCAAACTTCCTTCATCAAATACAACATTTATTGATTCTTCTACCACTAGGGTTTTCTTATTGAAGACCCTATATGCCCGACTCTGGGAACTATAGCCCATGAATATGCCTTCGAAGCATTTTTCACCAAATTTAGTACGTGGGTACTTCCCATTATTCAGTACATAGCATCTGCAACCAAAAATCCTCAAGTAGGACATGGTTGGTTTCCTGCCTTTCAGTAGCTCGTAAGGCGTCTTACGATGATGTTTGTTGATCAATGCTCGGTTTTGTACATGACAAGCTGTATTGATAGCCTCTGCCCAGAAGTATTCCGGGAGAGAAGCGTCTTTCAACATTGTCGTGCAGGCTTCAATGAGAGTTCTATTTCTCCTCTCTGCAACTCCATTTTGCTGAGGAGTGCGCGGGGAGGAAAACTCATGAAAGATACCTTGTTCTTCACAAAATTCTGTCATAGCACCAGATTCGAATTCTGTTCCATGGTCACTTCTGATTTTGACCACTGAGCAGTTAAATTCGTTCTGAACCTGCTTGACAAAACTAGTGAAGATGTCAAATGTATCTGGCTTTCGTTTCAAAAAGAACACCCATGTAAACAGAGAATGATCATCAACTATCACTAGCGTATAGGACTTGCCTCCCAAGCTATGAACTTGCATTGGACCAAACAAGTCCATATGTAAAAGGTAAAGACATCGGGAAGAGTCTTTGTCTGCGATGCTCTTAAAGGTAGCCCAAGTCTGTTTGCCCATCTGGCATGCAGGACAGGGGCTATCTTTGATGCACTTGATAATGGGAGCGTCCCTTACTAAGTTCTTAGAAAACAGCATACTAATTGTCTTGAAATTAATATGAGCCAATCTCTTGTGCCATTGATCACAAAGAGATGCACTGCCTCTTGCCACAAGGCATACGGGGGTAGATGAATCTAAGCTGAGAAAATCTAAGCAGAAGATATTTCTGCTCCTAATGCCTGATAATACCGTATCAGAAGAGGTACGTGAAATTATCAGACATTTATCCTTGCAGAACTTAACGTCATAACCTTTGTCACATAACTGACTTACACTGATCAGGTTATGGTTTAACCCTTCAACATAAGCCACGTCGGTGATAGAGATTATACCGTTGGAAATCATACTGTAACCTCTGGTGACTCCTCGATTTGACCCTCCAAAGATGACTTTGGGTCCATTCTCGACTGGAGTGTAATCACGCAGCAGGCTTCTTGTCCCAGTCATATGCCGGGAGCATCCACTGTCCAAATACCAGATCGGCGTTTTGGTGGCCTTTGGACATTCCTGCAAAACAAAATTAATTTGCCTTAGGAACCCAATCGAGCTTGGGTCCTAGATTCCTGGTTAGCACACTCCCCCTCGGTTGGTTAACCCTACGAGTGGTCGGCCTCGCATTGCTAACATAGGGAGTCTCGTCATACCTTGGATTAAACCAACAATCTACGGCAAAGTGACCGACTTTGCCACAGCACCAACAGTCGAATCTATTGTACCTCTTCCTAGGCTCCTGCCTTACCCTGGGGACGGTGGGTACAGCTGGGGCCTTGGATCTGCAGGTGGAGGCCTCACGGTGACAGCAGTCACATGACTTCGTCACCTTCTGTATAACAGGCTTGGCTTTTGGTGCCTGCTTTCCATTATGGCAGCTAGAGAATTGACCATAATTTCCTATGTGGATTTCCTCATAAGGTGCCTTGAGGGCACTCTCACCGAAGTTCCGGTGAAAGGTCCAATCATCATATCGGCTCTTTGGCTTTGCAACCGAGGGCCGGAAATGATGACCAAAGGTTGACTCAAAGTCATGTTGGTTGCAAGGAAAGCTAGGCTTTCTGAACGCAACAGGACTGAGCGGAGCCTTTCCCTTTTCATCAGCAGAGGCCTTCTTGGCGGCCCTATTCTTCCTCTGGTTCCTGTTTCTCCTGGATGAGGAACCAGATACCCCTACATGCCCCAAGCCAGCTCCTTTGGCCTGAGCAGAGAAGGTATCAACTACTGGAAGAACAGTTTTTGGCATAGAGAAGCTCTTGACGATCTTCCTTTCTGCCGCAAGTAGTTCTTCCAACTTGTTGACTTCCTCCTGCTTAAGATCAAGGAGTTTAAGAGACTCTGAATGCTTAGAAGTCAGGTCAAGGTGCTCCTGTCGGAGAGAAATCAAACTAGTGACCTCTTCCCTTAGGGATACACACTCACCCTTAAGGAATTTCACTTCCTTTTTCTCAGCCTTCAGTCTCTTACGGCACTCCTCAAAAGTGTTGAGCAGAAGCTCATACTTCTCAAGGAGCTCCGCTTCACGAGCAGAAGGGCTATCCTCAGGTTCATCATCCTGAGACTCAGGATCAGAGTTGGAGTCGGAGAGAGGGGTGTGAGCTTTTACCTTCCCAGTAAATGGGGGACATTCTCCTTCTGAGTCGGAGCGACCCACCAGCCCGTAGTAGGCTTCCTCATCATCACTGGAGTCTGAGGAATCAGACTCGCTCAGTGTCTTTGGCCTTTTGGCGATGTAACTCCGCTCTTTTTTCTTATCTCTCGAAGATTTGTGCTCCTCTTCTTTCCCTTTTTCTCTCTTGCCTTGATAGCAGTCAGTCACGACGTGTCCTGGCTTATTGCATCCAAAGCAAATAATGTCAGAGGAGCGATGTTTGTTCGGTTTGGAAGCATACCTGTCAGAAGAATAATTTTTCTTCTGATGCCTGGAGGAGGAGCCGTCTCTCTTTCTTTGATTCCTCATCTTGAGGAACTTCTTGAACTCTCTGGTGATGATGGAGAAATCCTCCTCCGACAGCTCTGAGCTGGAGGAGCATGGCTCGGAGTCCTCCTCCTCATCCTTTTTCCTGGCACGGTATGAAACCGCATCGTTGCCTTTTCTGGAGTGACTGGCTTTTAGAGCCACAGTCTTTTCTTTGGCTGCAGCCCTCTCTGCTTCTTCTTCTGCTTTCCTGGTATTCAGCTGAAGCTCATAGGACATCAGCTTCCCAAACAGAATTTGCGGGTCTGTTTCAGCTAGTCTGCCAAACTCTCGGATGGCGCAGATCATTGTGTCCCATTCCTTCATAAGGGACCTAAGGAATTTATCATTGAATTCACCATTAATGAACACTCTTCCGTATCCTTTGAGGGTGTTGACAATCTTGAGGAAGTTCTCGTAGGTGACTCCGATCTCTTCCTTAGGCCCTTGTCTGAAGACCTCATATTTCTGGTTCAGGAGGGATCTCCGATCATCCCTCACTTCATCCGTGCCCTCCATTAGGATGATCAGGCACTGCCAGATCTCCTGTGCTGTCCTGCAGTTGCTGAAGTTTTGCATCATTGAGTCATCAACCGCGCTGACCAGAATGTTTCGCGCCTTCTTGTCAAGTCCTACTAGCACCATCTCGTCCTTGTCCATTTCAGAAAGTTTCTTTGGCACTTTTTGGGTAGGATCAATGGTGGATGCCTTAGTGGGGACATAAGGTCCCTCCTCCACGATCATGAAGAGTCGAGGATCAACTGCTTCCATGTAGAACCTGATCCTTTCCTTCCAGATAGGAAAGTTGAGCCTGGTGCACACTGGGATCTTGCCTGTGTACTTGAGCCCGTCCATAGTAGATGTTTGTCTTCTTCTTGACACTAGTGGCAGGATTCAACTCAAGGTGTTAACCTTTTTGATGAGTAACCTCGCTTTGATATCACTTGAAAGTCCACCTAGTGTCAACTATCTTCACCTATGGGGGGGGGGGGGAATAGGTGACGTGCAGCGTTTTTGCGGAATTTAAATTGTACCTGCACACGAAAATAAAACAACACAGCACAACAGAATACATAAGCTATTTATAGTGGTTCCCGACTTGGGTACATCCACTTTCCCCCTTCGACCTATCTCCCAACAAGAGACGACTCGGTCTCTTCACCAACAGGATTGAAACCCAATCCTTGCACTATCGGAAGGAACCCTTCCACACGTAGGAGTCAACACTCCCACAACACGGGTTGCACCCAACCCTTACAACACGGAACCACCGTTCCTTTACAACAAAAATAAAATAGAATGTACAAGAGATACAAACTACGTTTGGAGACAAGGGTGTCCCTCTTTGTTGACGACGTGTTCTTGAAGTCCACAAAGAGTACACAACCCTAGATCTCTCTTGGAGAGGATCTCCCCGGAGCCGGCGGCGGCAAGATGGGCGGCGGCACGGTTCACGGGTTCGGCGGCGACGACGATGTGAGGCTGCTGTACTTTGGAGATCCAAACTTCGTAGCGAAGCTAGCTAGGTCTACCAACAGTCACACGAGGATCGGTCGTCTCGATCGATTCGGACGGGGAAGTTTTTCAAGATCAATAAATCGAGAGACAAGGGATCTCTGGATAGACGCGTGAGACTCTAAGCTTGGCTAAGCTTCTGTCGCCGGAGGATCAGGAAGAATCGCGATCAACAGCGGCGACCAACTAGCGCGAGCGGCGACGGCAGCGGCGGAGCAGTTTCGCGATTTTATGGTTAGCTCATGCTCGGCTTCTTTCAGTGTATTTTATTCTGTCGTCGTACTGTTCAAAAATAATCTTGTATTTATACTGTAGACAACTCAATATGACTGTTGTGGGTCCCAGAAATAGAAACCCAAAATCCGGTTCAAGATAACGCCAGCGGCAGAATCCGGTTCAGGGAGTTCCAGAAAAATGCCCAAGTAAAAATCGGCGAGAATCAAAAGTGAGTCTCGTCGAATCGTCGAGAATCAAAGGTGATTCTCGACGATTCGGCGAGAATCAAGGATGATTCTCGTCGAAGTTGACTTGGCTGCACGCACTGATTCAGCCCGGGTCGAGACGGCGAGAATCATCCAGTGATTCTCGACGATTCGGCGAGAATCACTAGTGATTCTCGCCGAATCGGCGAGAATCACTTGGTGATTCTCGTCGATTCTTACTTAGAATCAGAGTTGCTTGCTTTGAAGTGTAGTTGGATCGAGTCGGCGAGAATCACTTGGCGATTCTCGTCGATTTTCACTTAGACGAATTTTCGTCTTTCCACCCATGATGAGCTCCCTGACCCATCCTTGCTCCTTGTCTGCTCTTGCAAGATTACAGCCCTGTACTTGAAAGTAAGTGCACTCCAATAGAGAGAGTACACGTAGGCCAACACACTGATCTGCTCAACGAGGGATTACGTCGTGCAGACCCGTGTATATTGACCTATTGCACCCTGACATTGGTGTGCACTTAGCGTGGAATAACTGCAAGCACAACTTGAAATAATTTGTCAAAAACATTGCCTATTTTCCTTAGCTTGTTCAGGGGCTTCTTCAAATCAGGTACGTTGTGGATACAATACCCAACATATAGCACAAAATCCAGTTCACCATAGTAGGACTAAGAATATTGATATAAGACATCATTTCATTAGGGAGTGTGTAGACAAAAATAAGATTAAGCTTGTTTATATCTACACTGATTTACAGAAAGCTGATATATTCACCAAACCTCTGGATGATAAAAATCATGCTTTCTTTCTAAATCAGCTGGGGATGATCAATGGAGAAGACTTAGCTTAAGTTCTGTCTGCATTCGACGAATTTTCCAAAGTTCGTCGAACGAAGTTCGACGAACTAGAGAAAGTTTGAGAGATACTCGTCGAACAGAGTTCGACGAACTCTCTGTGAGTGAAACAAGTTTCGTCGACCAGAGATCGACGAACCTTGCTTCAGAAGATATTCGTCGACCCGAGTTCGACGAATTGTCTTCAAGTCTCCTGAATGAGTTCGACGAATTACTTATTATTAAATCATTTCGTCGACCTCAGTTCGACGAACTAATTTTATTTTCGTGGAACGGAGATTGTCGATTCATATTCTGGAAAACCTTATATCTAGATTTTCTTCGACCTCCATCCCGCGCTTTCTATTCCCTTGCACTTGATCACCATTTTCATTATCTATCTTGCAGGTGATCTCAATGGCAATTCCAGCAGGAGCTCTAGCCGTAATGAAGTTTGACACTGTCTTTGATGTCGACTCCGACTCATTCCAACACTCAGATCCAATCTTCCTCTATATTCTGGAACTTCTGGAAGAACAAAATCTGAAGAACCTGATGACCACCAGGATAACGTTGGCAGGAACAGAAATCAGGGAATGAGTCTATACTTCAACCACTTCTGAAGATAATACGATGACAGGATCAATCGCCGGTAACATTGTCACCTTAACCCCCGCAGTTTTAACTGAAATATTTGGTTTGACAAATGGCGAAGAGGACTTAGAGATTGATTCTGAAGAGTTTACTGTGATGCTCAATCTGATGGGTTATGCTGGTGACAACCCAAATAAACTGTTGAAGAGGCATCTGTCTGCAACATACAAGTTCCTGGCAGACATTGTTGGGAAGGTCTTGCTTGGCAAGCATACTACCCATGACTACATCACAAGACATCAATTCTTGGTCATGTGTGCAGTAATAAATAAGAAGCAAGTGGACTGGGCTCAGATCTTCTTTGATCTGATAAAGAAGAAAAATAACAAGAAAGAAGTGTGTTTTGGAAGGATCCTAGGGATCTTCCTCAAGGAAAAGGCTGGTGAATCACTAGTCTCTCAAACCATATTCATTAATGCCAGTAAAAGGCTCACTTGTGCCTTATTTGGCAGGTGGGAGAGGACAATCACCAAGCCCACTAAGGCTTCTACCTCTTCCACCCCAGCTTCTGAAGGCATCAGGTCTGTTAAAGCCACTCCCATACCTGCTGAGGATATTCATCCCACTCCACCATCTCTTCCAGCACCCCTTCCAGCAAAACAACTCACTTCCTCTCTCATTATTTCTTGAACACATCAATCACAACAGCATACTCATGTGCCTACTCCACCTTCATCTTCTCCTCTTCAAGCAAATCAACAACCAACCCCTCCTGCTTCCCCACAAGACACCTACATTCCTACACCACCACAGTCTCCACTTCCCCCACATTTATCCTCCATCCCATCTTACATCCTACCATCAGACACTGTAATGCCAGATGCCACCCTTCCATCCTCATCACCATCCACCCCTCACATACATGATGTTCCACCCTCCATTCCATCACTATTTGCTCCCTCTTCCACACCAAATGCACCATTATCTCCCACTTTCTCATTGGATCCCACTACCATATCCTCTATCCTCACCATCATCACCCCCCTTCTGAAATCCCTTATAGAAGAGACCATTATACCTCTTGCTACCACTATTCAATCTTTCTCTGCCCAAATCTCTGCTCTTACTGCTGCCCCCTCCTCAGTCAGGGGCCTGGCCTCAGTTCCTACTGAAACCAGGCAGGGGGAGATGCCTGATGATAAAGCAGCAGCAACAGCTTCAGATACTTCAGCTCCAGCACCAGTAGATATTTCAGTCCCCACAACAGCATATACAGATTGTATAGATACAGATTTAATTGATTTAATTGATTTTATTGATACTGATATGGACATTGATGAAACTGTTGGTGATTTTATCATCAATCCCACAGTTAATTTACAAGAATTGCTGACAACTTTTGATACTGTATATATGCATCCTCCTTCAGCAACATTCACTAAGCCACAGTTGGCTATTATGCCTTATACTTCTCCTATTAGTCCAGCAGTTGCTAAGCAACTCTGTGACAGTTTTGAAATTCTAGTTTCTGATCCAACCTCTGCAGTTATTCCATCCTCTCCAGAAGCTATCTCAGCACCCATCTTTGTGATGGATGACTCACCTATGCCAGATCTAGATGAGCTGATCTTGGCTGATATTGAAGAAGAAAATAAGGCAGCAACTGAAAGCTCTGTCCCAATTACTTCTGATGCTTCTACATTCTCTTCTTCAACTACTGCTGAAACTCCAGTTTTTGAAACTTCTGCTCCTGTTACAGAAAAGACTGTCATTGATGATAAAGCCTTGAAAGCATTGGATGCTTTATATGATAACCCTTAGGGTTCTGGCAGTGAAGATGATGAAGATGATGATGAAGAAGATTCAGATGAAGAAGCCGCCAAGAAAAAGAAGAAAATGCTGTCAAAGAAAAGGAAAGCCTCTCCTCCTCCTGCTGCTAAACCAAGCTCAAAGAATGACACCCCATTCTACATCCTTCAAAATATTACTCCTTATAAAGGAATTCATAAAGGAATTCCAGCATGGATGTGGTTGTCTAAGAACCAGCAAAAGGAGAGGAAAAGAAGCAGAAAATATTCTCCTACACCAGTTCATAGATACAGAAAAGATCCACCTCCTCCACCTCCTCCAGCAGCTGGTGCCACTGGCTCTAGCTCTTAGGGATCTGCCCCTATGCAAACTTATCAAATACATCAAGGGCGATCCTCTGGAAGCAGTCAGCAAAGACATCATTGTTCAGAAAATCAACAACAGCAACATCAACAATATCAACAGCATCAGCAGCAACACTATTATTCCCGGGAACGGGTTGATTACCCCTACTGCTCCGAAAACACTATTATTTTACATAAATAGTAAGTTGAGGGTTTATAATAAAAATAGGATGAAAATAGATTTAAGAAAATAGTCGATGAAGAGATAACTCCCGGTATTGAATTACGTTAGGATTAAAAATAGATTTGAATAACTAGATATCTAAAGTTTCAATTTAATTAAAGTGAAAACTTGGCCGTGGAGATTCAAAATAATGAGCTCACTTATCTCTAGGAATATCGCTCACCTGGACATTAAGGCTATTCGACCAGGCTCACGTCCGACAAAGGATTCCCCTTAATGCGTGCAATACGCTAGGAACCCCGCTATTGGGTGGGGAACCCAATCCGGTAGAGTAAGCGCGCCTCCTCTCTCAAGGGTTAGTGCAGAACTCTATTTACCATGAGGTGATCTATCCATACGCACGGGCTCTCGGCTAGCTAGCATATGGATAACAGAAATAGAGCCCACACATCGATATGTGGTTCTACGCGTCGTTAACCCGGGGTAAACCTTAAGTTTTTAGTTAAATTGAAAAATTAGACATTTGGTTATTTAAAACATTTTAGATCCCAAAGCTCTTCGATACCGAGTGCTAAAAGCAATTAGCCACTCATCGGAATGGGGATAGCTTATATGTTTGGTTATGCGAGCGTTCTAAACTATTCGCTGAAAGGTTATAAAGAAAATAAGAAGAAAAGTAAAATACCCTAACATTAGAAAAGTTATTACAATTAAACACAACCGCACTCATTCAAACATATAACAAGAGACAAAAATAAAACTAAGTTACACATAAGAGAAAATTGCATAATTGAAATTTGCAGGTCCCACTCAAACGAGTGGGGGCGGGAAATAAAGGCTGAAAATTTCAAGTCCTACTCAAACGAGTAGGACTGAAATGAAACCGAGTCCTACTCAAACGAGTAGGAGAAAATAAATGTGATTACAGGGCTTTCTTAAATATTTACATCAAAATAAAGTCCGACCATTTAACTCCTAGCGAGTAGGCGGAAATAAAATCCAGCCATTTAACTCAAATGAGTAGGCGGAAAAATAAAAACAACACACGCACTCTACTTGAATAAAATCCAGCCAATTAACTCAAATGAGTAGGCGGAAAAATAAAAACAACACACGCACTCTACTTGAATAAAATCCAGTCAATTAACTCAAATGAGTAGGCGGAAAAATAAAAACAACACACGCACTCTACTTGAATATAACTACTCATGCACTCGACATAAATAAACACACACACACACACACACACACTTGCATGAATTAACTAAGACGATAAAGATTATCTCATACACTCATGCACTCGGGCGAGAAATAAGAAAAACAAAGTTATCGAAAAATTAAAATGACTGCATTTCGACCGCTGGAATGCAGTAGAAATGCAAAAAAAGGCAAAATAAAAATTATTTGAGCAAAAAGTTTTCAAATTAAAGTGAGAAAGGCAAGTGCCCGAAAAATTAAAACGTTTACATTTTTACCGTTAGATTTTGATAGAAATGCATAAAAAGTGAAAATAAAAATTGTTCGAGCGATAATATTTTTTTGTAATTACTTAAATGAAAGTTGAAGAAAAATAAAAATAACCATTTATACATTCTTATAGCCTTGTAAAATGGTTTTAAAAGTGGGAGTAAGCTAAAAAGAAGCAATAGTTTTATAATTAAAACAAAGTAAAAGCTAAGTTAAGAGGGATGAAAACCACCTTTTTAACGTTTTACAAGTTCTTAAGAACGCATTTTAAAGCATGAAAATTCTAAGTCTAACCAATTTTTAAGAGTTTGAGAATGAAATCGGTCATAATAACGGCTATAAATTTTGTTATTATGATAGTAAAACAAATTGTTTTTTATTTTAAAACATAAATTTTGCAATGTTTAACTCATACACACACACGTACAAGAAAATGAAATTAAAAGTACTTAGGATTGATGAAAAGGAGGCTTTAGAGATTTTTCGAAGTATTAAAAGGATGAAAAGAAAAGATTTTATTAACAAAAAAGGTTGATCAAAATGCTTAAAACAACTTGAAAAGGAGGGGGAAAGATCCTTACATAGCCCCAAAACTAGCTCCAAACGGCAGCCCTTAGCATCAAAACGGTTCAAAAATTTGGAACCCTGAACTCATACAGTAGCTGCCCTTAAATAGGCAAAAATTTCCAAGTACACGCCCTCCGATGCGGGCGTGTCGGAGGAGCGTGTCAGCTCTATTAAACAGCAGAATTCGGTGAAGTGACGGATTTGACATTGCGGCTGAAAATACGGCGGTCACGCCCCCGGTCACGGGCGTGACGGTGGGCGTGTCGTGCAGCGATTAAAGGCGTTGTTGACTTCGGGAGTCACCGGTGGCGGTTTGTCGGGCTGACACGGGCGTGTCGCATCATTGAACACGGGCGTGTCCCTCTTGGCTTCGACAAACGTTGAGCGGAAAACGTCGACCTGGCTGGCACGGGCCTGGTCACGCCCCGTGTCGGATGGACACGGGCGTGTGGCCAGGCGTGTCAGTTTTTTCTCTTCAAAAATCTCTGATTTCACTGCCATTTGACGGGTCACGCCCCGGTCATGGGCGTTACCATCAGTACACGGGCGTGATATGTGTATTTTGGGCAGATTTTTTGCTTTTTATCTGCAAAACAAAATAAAATAAATTTGCAAAATATTTATAATAAAAGAAACATTTTATTGAACAAAAATAAGTAAAAATAACAAAAATAAAGTAAATCGACTGATATAATGTACATAAAACTAGGTATATTTACAATTCATCAAATACCCTCATACTTAAGCTTTTGCTATTTCAGAGCAAAAGTTTGAGGTGAACTTATAAGGAATAGAAAAAACTCTAAGTTTAGCTACCGTTTAATCAATTATAAGAGAGATCTAAATAAATAAACGGGGTGTAAGAGTTAAGTCCTAAATTTATGAAGATGATTTAAATAACGCAAAAGTTTTGGCCAAAAGACTTCTTGATATAATCAAATATAAAGCAATAATTGTAATGGTTAGATTAACAATAATAGTTTGGAATTATATGAACTTTTATCCTATCGGATTTTTACTGGAAATAATGCAATTTACAAATTATACTCTCAAAAAGATTTTTTGAATTAAATCTAGAATCGTGAAATTGGCAAGGGGATTGATGTTGGTTTATGAAGAGGGTTTTGATTTTGAGGCGAGGTAATTTTTTCTCAAACCTACATTTTTTTTCTTTTTGGATTATTAGGAAAATGAAATCTTATTTTCCTAATATCATTTTTTGTTTCAACTTCATAATAAATTTTAACTCAATGTATATGTGTAGGAGTAATGAATTTTATCTTCTTACTCCATAACATATAATCTTTTTAATCTATTGGGTGCCTAAGTTTACGGAACGAAATCTTATTCCCATTGACATAAGATTTTTAAGGATAACAATTTTATCATGCCAAGTAGGGCATGATAAGGAAGGTGAGAAAAGAAAACTAGATTTTTTATTAAAAAATAATTTTGAGAGCAACCTTAATAAATTGTAAGTTCCAATTTTTCAGAAAGCTAAAAGTAAACATAATTGAATCCTATAGTCGTTATTTTCTAACATAATACACGTTCTCCTATCAATGAAAAATTAGAAGTAGTGCCTAAAACGAGTTCGCTATTTTTAACAAAGCATAATGAATTCTTTAAAACTTAACCCCGAATAGTTAAATTTTTCAAGCTATAATTCACAAACGAATACCAAACAGAGAATTAATAAAATTCACATATAAATAAACTCAAAGCAAAATTTTTGGATAGCAAGAAAATTAAGGATGGTATATTTGATTTATTTGTTTCAAAATAAAATTTTTTTGGTTTTTTAGAGTTTTTTTCATCATTTTTTTGTGTTTTTTATTTATTATCTCTTTTTTTATTTTTGTTTTGTTTTACTCAAATTATTTTTGAATTTTTATTTAGTTTCCCTTTTTTTGAATTTTTTTGAACTTATTATCTTTTTTTTAGATTTTAAAGATTTTGCGGAAAGTGCGAGAAAAAGAAATGGTATTTACAAGAATGAGAGAGAAAAGGAAGGGGGAGAGAGAAGATTTTTTACAAAAATATTTACATAGATTTGTACAAAATGAAAATAAAATTTTTTTAAGAATTTTGGTTTAATAATTTTTTTGGAGTTTTTGTTTTATAATTTTTTTTGAAATTTTGTTTTACAAATTTTTTTTTGGAATTTTTGTTTTATAATTTGTTTTTGGAGTTTTTGTTTTATAATTTTTTGGGGATTTTTGGTTTAAAAAGACTGAAAAAAAAATTAGACCTTAAGTTTTTTTTTGGATTTTTTTTCATTTTCAAATTTTTTGTTTTGTTTGTTTTTTTTTTGATATAATTTTTTTCAAATATTTTTTTATTGGAAGTGCAGAAAATAGAAATACAGTGCAGAAAATAGAAGTGCGAAAAAGAAAGCGAGAAAACACCCACATACTTAAGGCCAACATTGTCCCCAATGTTGTAACGTAAGTATGCGGAACAAAACAGGGAAGAGAGTATATACAAAGAAAAGAAATAGAGGGGGGGGTAGAAGCTTCCCTGGCAGGAGGTGGGGAAGGCGCAGTTTAGGAACCCTGCATTATGAAGACAGATAGCAAAGAAAAATGTAAAGAGATAGCGAAAAAGATAAACATGGGGTGCCTCCCAGGAGCGCTTTGTTTATAGTCACGTGGCTTGACTATTTTGGCGGTTTATATATCGAGGAGGGTTATGGATTCAAAATTACCGCCCACAGGATCGCCCGCTATGTATAATTTTAAGCGATGACCGTTCACTTTAAACGAGCCTTTATCCGGGTGGGAGACGAGTATTGTCCCATAAGGCCAAACCTCTTCAACTTTGAAGGGGTCGGACCAACGTGATCTAAGTTTCCCGGGGAAAAGTCTAAGTCATGAGTTATAAAGAAGGACAAGATCGCACAGAGAAAAAGTTTTTTGGGGCTTGAGTTTTAGGTCGTGATAAAACTTAGAACGCTCCTAATAGAACTTATTGCTCTCATAAGCGTTGGCACGCCATTCATCAAGCTCGTTTAGTTACAGTTTTCTATTTTGGGCGGCTAAGCTAGCGTCGAGATTTAAAAGTTTTAAAGCCTAAAGTGCGCGATGTTCTAATTCTACGGGGAGATGACACGCTTTGTCGTAGACTAATCGATATGGCGTACAACCAATTGCGGTTTTGTATGTGGTACGATAATCCCACAACACATCGTCGAGTTTGATGGACCAATATTTCCTATTAAGTGAAACAGTTTTTTCTAATATGCGCTTTATCTCTCGATTTACTACCTCTACTTGCCCACTAGTTTGCGGGTGGTAGGGGGTGGCAAGTTTGTGCGTGACGCCGTATCTAGCTAACGTCTTAGCCATCTGGGTGTTGCAGAAATGCGTCCCCATATCGATTACAATAGCGCGCGGAGTGCCGAAGCACGAAAATAGTTTTTTAAGAAATGTAACGACGACTCGCGCATCGTTGGTGGGGAGATCTTGCGCTTCCGCCCACCTCGATACGTAGTCGACCGCTACTAAAATATACATATTTTTGAAAGACGGAGGTAGTGGGCCGACAAAATCTATGCCCCATAAATCGAAGACTTCGCATTCTAAAAACAAATTTTGGGGCATCTCATCGTGACGAGAGATGTTACCCGACCGCTGACAGCTATCGCATGCGCGCACAAAATTATGAGCGTCTTTGAATTGAGTGGGCCAAAAGAAGCACGCCTCTAGCGCCTTCCGCGCGGTCCGGTTAGCTTGATAATGCCCACCAGCCGGACCCTCGTGGCAGTGCCTAAGGATTTGCATGCACTCCACACCCGCGACATATCTTCGGACCGCTTGGTCCGCGCAGATACGAAAAAGAAAAGGGTCTCCCAAAAGAAATATTTCAAGTCAGAAAAGAATTTCTTATTTTGCTGGCTCGAAAAGTCTTTTGGAAGCACCCTCGCAACTAAATAGTTCGCAAAATCTGCGAACCAAGGCGGGGAAGAAGAACTAGTAGTTATGGCTAGGAGGCATTCCTTGGGGAATCTGTCATTTATGTCAGAATCGACGAGCGCTTCCGTAGCGGGATTTTCTATGCAAGAGAGGTGATCGGCGGCTAAATTTTCCGCGCCCCTCTTATCCCGGATCTCTAAATCGAACTCCTGCAAGAGGAGGATCCATCGAAGAAGGAGGGGTTTGGCGTCCGTTTTCGCTAACAAATATTTTAAGGCGCAATGGTCGGTAAATACGATAACTTCGGATAGCGTAATATACGAGCGAAACTTATCGAAAGCAAATACGACGGCTAAAAGTTCCTTTTCCGTTGTCGTGTAATTTCCTTGTGCGGAAGTGAGTGTCTTGCTAGCGTAGTAAATAGGATGAAAATATTTATTTATACGTTGGCCAAGAACGGCACCTACGACAATATCACTAGCGTCGCACATAATCTCGAACGGAAGAGTCCAATCGGGCGCCACTAAAATAGGTGAATTGATAAGTTTTTGTTTTATGAAATTAAAGGCAGACTCGCATTCGCTATCAAAGACAAAATTTGATTCCTTTTCCAAGAGGCGAGTTAGCGGCTTTGTTATTTTTGAAAAATCTTGAATAAAATGCCTATAAAAGCCTGCGTGCCCTAAGAAACTCCTAATAGATTTAACGTTGGAAGGCGGGGGAAGTTTTTCGATAATTTCAACTTTGGCCTTATCGACCTCCATCCCCTTATACGAAATCATATGGCCGAGATCCAAACCTTCTCGAACGATAAAGTTACATTTTTCCCAATTTAAAACAAGATGCGTGTCCTCACATTGCTGAAGGACACGATCTAAATTACGAAGACATGACGGGAAAGAGCTTTCGAAAATAGAGAAGTCATCCACAAAGACTTCCATAATGTCTCTTACCAGCTCGCCAAAGATCGCCAGCATACATCTTTCGAATGTAGCGGGCGCGTTGTAGAGGCCAAATGGCATTCTTCGATATGCGAAGGTACCAAATGGGCAGGTAAAAGTTGTTTTCTCTTGGTCATCGGGGGAAATGGGGATTTGGAAAAACCCCGATAATCCATCAAGAAAACAAAAATACGGATGACCACACAAACGCTCTAAAATTTGGTCGAAAATGGTAGTGGGAAATGATCCTTACGGGTGGCGTCATTTAGTTTTTTATAATCGATGCACACCCGCCAACCCGTAATAGTATGAGTTGGGACGAGTTCATTGTGCTCATTCTCCACTACAGTAAGACCGCCCTTTTTGGGCACCACGTGAATGGGACTAACCCACGTACTATCCGATATGGGATAAATAATCCCCGCATCTAATAATTTAATAATTTCAGCCTTAACGACGTCTTTCATGTTTGGCTTAAGACATCGCTGCAGCTGAATAGTTTTGCGGCAATTATCGAGAAGGAAAATCTTATGGGTGCAGAAAGACGGGTTAATCCCTTTGAGATCAGAAATTTGCCACGCAATTGCGTGGCGATGTTTAAGCAAAACTCCCAATAAATCGAAACTCTCTGATTCGCTCAAATGCGAAGAAATGATAACAGGGAGTGTATCATCTTTCCCCAAAAAGGCGTATTTGAGTGAATCGGGTAGGGGTTTGAGTTCAAGGCAGGGCGGTTCTTCTAACGAGGTTTTAATTCCTAAGTCTTTCTTACCAATTGGTTCGAAAGGCAAGTCTATAGAGGTTTCCTCATCGCAGTTAAAATTTTCGAGCGTATAAATATCATCGTTTAAAAAAGGAGACTCAAAAATAGAGGAAGAACAATCTCCGAGATATGTGTCTAAATTATAACAAAAGTCATCGCTCGATGACGAGTCTCCTATGGAGGGATTAATAGAGAAAGTAACTTCGTCATCTCCTACCCGAAGAAGGAGACGACCGTTACTGACATCAATTAATGCGCGGGAGGTAGCGAGAAAAGGGCGACCGAGTATAATTGGTACATCGGTGTCCTTCTCGATGTCCAAGATGACGAAGTCTACCGGAAAGATAAACTTATCAACCCGGACAAGTACGTCCTCCACTACCCCGACGGGAAACTTAACCGAGCGATCCGCTAGTTGGATTCGCATTTTAGTAGGGGCCAGAGTGCCAAAACATAATTTTTGAAAGAGCGAGTGTTGGGTACATTGGTCAAATGTACCTGATTTGAAGAAGCCTCACCCAACTCAATGATATACATCTTAATGTATTTGATGTATGTTTGAGTCACTTGTGCAGGTTAAGAAATCACTGGACTGAAGAAAAAAATTTCTAAGTCCATGTGTCGACACCCAGAGGGAAAGTGTCGACACTTAAGAAAGCTTGTGTCGACACCCAGACAAGCAGTGTCGACACTTGGAGTCATTGTGTCGACACCTGGGATGCAGAGTCGACACCAGACAAAAAGTGTCGACACTTGGAGCTGTGTCGACACTCAGTGAAGAAAAGTACAGACAGAAAGTGTTGACACAAGGAGGTGTGTCGACACCCAGTGAAGCTGTGTCTACACCAGAAAGTGTCGACACTTGGAGCTGTGTCGACACTCAGTAAAAGTCTGCAGAGTCTAAGTACAAGTGTCGACACTCAACACAATGTGTCGACACTATGCAGAAGAGTCAGCACTTGAAGTAAGTGTCGACACTCAACACAATGTGTCGACACTCAACAGAAGAGTCAGCATTTGAAGTATGTGTCGACACCCAGAATAATGTGTCGACACACAGCTGAAGACTCAACACTGGAAGAAAGTGTCGACACATGGAGCTGTGTCGACACTTAGCAAAGAACAGAAAGAACAACAAATTATTCTAAGTACAAGTGTCGACACTATGGGAATGTGTCGACACTCAGCTGAAGTCTCAACGACAAGAAGGTGTGTCGACATAAGGAGCTGTGTCGACACTCAGCAAGATTCAACATAGAAGACTATGTGTCGACACCAAGAAGCAGTGTCGACACTTGACAGATTCAACACAAGAAGATGTGTCGACACAAAGGAGATGTGTCGACACAAAGGAGATGTGTCGACACATAGAAGAATTCAGCAAAAGCTAGAAGAACAAGTACTTGTGTCGACACTCAATTTCAGTGTCGACACATGCAGAAGAATCTGTGTCGAGACATACAAGGAGTTGTGTCGACACCTTGTAGACTTGTGTCGACACTTACACAACATGTGTCGACACTTGGACTATAAGTGTCGACACTTAAAGACAGAAAGTCTCGACACTTACAGACAGTTAGAGATTTTCAAGAAGTGACTGGATGATTTGACAGCTGCCGTTCCAGCCGGTCTACAACACCTGTCAGAGATATCAAAAGTCAGTTATGGACCGGTCCAGCCGGTTACCATGAAGAAAGCCTATAAATAGGCACCTACAGTTCACAGAAACTGTTGTTCAGAGTTGTTCAAAGTTGTTGAAAGAAGTTCAAAGTTGTTGATCAGATTATTGAAGTAATTATAGTGTTACAAAGAGAATCAACACAAGAAAATCTAGCAGTTCAAGTGCAGATCTAAGAAGTTGGAGAGAGAGGGCTCCATCCAAGAAATCAGTCTTTGGAACTAGGCTGAGAAGAAGGATTCAGATTCAGTCTGGATCTTAAGTGGCAGAGGTCAAGGAACAACTGCAGAGGATTCAGTCTTATTCAGTTCTACTCAAGAAGCTTTGAAGAAAGCTAAGTCAGGGTGAATCCAGCTGAGTTCTTCCAAGAACTCATCAAGAATCTCTCAACTCCCCTCCTTTAATTCTGAGTTGTAGAGTTATTATTTGTATTACATTTTTAACTTGTAGGATCCATTGGATCTGAGTGATTGTAAGCCTATATTTATAAAGGCTGAGGGTAGGGCTTGTTTGCCTGAGTGTAGGAGATAGAGATCTCTGAGTGTAGGCCTTGTTGGCTGAGTGTAGGCCTTGGTTGGCTGAGTGTAGGCCTTGATTGGCTGAGTGTAGGCTTTGGGATAAAGCTGAGTTGTAAGGCTTTGGGCCTGAGGTGTAGGAACCAATTTGGGTTCTGAGACAGTGCAGGAGTTTGGCCGAATCTAGTTCACTGCTAGATAGGCGAAGGGGGAAAGTGGATGTACCCATATCTTGGGGAACCACTATAAATCACTGTGTGTTGTACTGTGCTGAAATTGTTGCTGTATATGCTGTGTTTGCTGTGATAAACTAGTTAGATTGCTGTGATATAACTGATTGCTGCCAATAAAGTTAGAAAAGGATTAGGTCACCTATTCACCCCCCCCCCCCCTCTAGGTGTTTAGGTACCATATCTTTCAAGTGGTATCAGAGGGAGGTTCCTCAAAACAAGGACTAACAGTCTGAGGAGATCCTGTTTGGCAGATTCAGTGTAAGGCATTACACAGTTTCAAGAAAATCAAGAAACATGGGTTCTTATGAGAATGACAAGGAATTGGGTTCCATGAAATTACCCATATGCAGAAAGGAGATCTTTGGGATCTGGAAAGAAAGGGTAAGGTTATTTATGGAGGCCTCAGACCCTAGAATCTACATCACAGTAAAGGAAGGGTCTTATGTGCCTATGAAGATTTCAGTTCTAGATGCAAATCAGAGAACTCCAAAGGATTTCTCTGAGATGACTAAGGATGAAATTGTCCTGGCCACCATAGACAAGAGGGCACAGAACATAATAGTGAGTGCCATTGATGATGCAACTTTTCAGAACTTAATTCACTGTAAAACAGCAAAAGAGATGTGGGATACTCTCATTGTCTATATGGAAGGTTCTGAAGAAGTTAGGCAAGATAGGAAGTCCTTGCTAAATCAGGAGTATGAAAGCTTTAGGCAAGGAAAGGGTGATAGCATAACTGAGTGCTATAAGAAATTTTACAGAATAGTTAATGAACTCATGTCTTATGGAAGAGAGTTCAGTAACTATGAACTAAATGACAAGTTCTTAAGGTCCCAAACCAAAGATTGGGACACCAAGATCTGTGCCATAAGAGAAATGGCTAAGTTGGGGGAAATTCCTCCCCCTACACTATTTGGCAAGTTATTGTCATATGAGATGCAGTTGACAGTAAGAAAAGAGGAGGAAAAATCAACAAGGACTGAGCACAAAGAAAGAACTGTTGCTTTCAAGACAGAAGTTCCCAGAAAGTGCAGGAATAAGTCTTTAACTCCACCTCCAGAAGTAGTTGAATCAGAGTCTGATGAGTCTGTCAGCACAAAGTCTAAGAGAAGTGAAAGTGATGAAGACTTTGCTGCTTTCACTAGACACTTTCAGAAGTTTTTGAAAAAGAAACAGTGGAGGTCAAGGCCTTCTACATCACAAGGAAAGGAAGACTCTTATCAGAAAAAGAGGTCTTCAAAGAATGACAAGAAAAGGACAAAATCAAGCAAGGCAACTGGTTCAAAGATTGTTTGCTATTGCTGTAATAGACAGGGCCATGTTATTGCAGATTGTCCAGAGAAGAGAAAGGAATCTGGTGACAGGAAAAAGACTTACTTCAAAGGGAAGAAAGAAAAGTCTTTTGTTGCTAAGAAGGAGAAGACTCTATCAGATATCTCTTCTTCGGAAACTGAGTCTGAGGCTGAAGCCTACATAGGGCTGTTTGCTGAAGAAGAAGAGGAAGAATTCATGCAGATCTTGGAGTCAATTTATGAACAAGAAGACAGTCATTGCCAAGGGCTAATGGCTTTGACAGAAAGTGCCAAAATCCTGGAGCAGCCAGGACCCAGTCAGGTACAAAGTTCAAGTTTAAATTCAGTTTCTTGTTCTAGTTCAGAATCAGATTTTTCTTCATCAAGTGATGAGAATATATCTGAGTCTGAGGAAGATATTCATCAGCTTATAGATGAATATAAGGTACTGTTGCAAGCTTACAAGAAAAGCAAGACCCTAGCCAAAAGTCAGGCAAAGGAAATTGCTGATCTTAAAGCTGCTGCAACAGATTTTGAGAAGCAATTTGATCAAAAACTGAATGAGGTAGCCAGGCTGAAACACATTACTGTGATTCAGATGGGAACTATCACCTATAAGAATGATCAAATTAAGTGACTGGAGATCAATCTTCAGAAAGAGAGAGAGCTTGTTGCTAGGTTTTCAAAACCTAAATCAGTGCTACCCTTAATTGATGAATTTGTTCATCATAAAGGCAAGGCTGGGCTGGGTTTTGTTAGACCTGCAGGGACTGAGCAGTCCAAGTATAAGTCCAAGGGCAAATCCCCAACATTCAACAAGCCTGCTGTAGTCAAGACAGCCAAGGCAGTACCTAAGCAAAGGTACAATAAATTTGAATGTTGGTGCTGTGGCAAAGTTGGCCATTTTGCAGTAGACTGTTGGCACAATGTGAGTGCCAAAGTGAGTTCCAAACTACCTGTTGGAAAACCAGTAGGTAGATTTGTCAAATTGCAAACTAACAATCACCAAGGACCCAAGAATACTTTGGGTTCTAAGGTTCATTAATTTGTTTTGCAGGTGAGTCCAAGTGGCCATACCCCTACATGGTACTTGGACAGTGGATGTTCCAGACATATGACTGGAACAAGGGGACTACTGAAGGACTACATTCCAATCAAAAATGGTCCTAAAGTGACCTTTGGTGGTTCTGACAAAGGAATCATCAAAGGGTTTGGTAACATTTCTTCAAACTTAGTTACCATTACTCAAGTGGCTTATGTTAAAGGGTTGAAACACAACCTAATAAGTATAAGTCAATTAAGTGATGTAGGATATGTCATCTCATTTGTTAAAAATGGTTGTCATATCAAGAGGTCAAGTGATCAAGAGATCATTTTGACAGGTTATAGGAAGAGGAATGTCTACTGCCTTGACATTATGATTGAGAACAATGGTTCTCCAGTTTGTCTTGTAGCTGATGAGACAGTCTCTCATTGTGTCAAATGGCACAAGAGGCTAGCCCATCTTAACTGCAAGACTATTAGCAAACTCTTTAGCAAAGAGTTAGTGAGGAATGGTCCTCAAGTTAAGTGTGTCAAAGATGGTATTTGCTCAGCTTGTCAAAAGGGCAAGCAGACTAAATCCACCTTTAAAAGCATAGAAAACAAAGATGCTGTGAGGTGTTTGTACCTCTTGCATTTGGATCTCTTTGGTCCAATGCCAGTTCACAGCTTAGGTAGGAAGTCTATACCCTTGTAGTTGTAGATGACTACTCAAGGTTTTCCTGGGTGTTCTTCTTAAGACAGAAATCTGAAACACCTAGTGTCTTCTACAGCTTTGTCAAGCAAATTCAGAATGAACTAAATAGTGTTGTGGTCAAAATTAGAAGTGACCATGGTACTGAATTTCAGTCTGATAGCATGACAAAACTGTGTGAAGATTTTGGGATATTTCAAGAATTCTCTTCACCTAGAACACCTCAGCAAAATGGCATTGCTGAAAGGAAAAATAGTACCTTGATAGAGGCTGGTAGAACCCTACTAAGTGATACATCACTGCTAGAGTATTTCTGGGCTGAAGCAGTTAACACTGCATGCCATGTTATAAATAGGGCTACCATCACTAAAGGGCTAAACAAGACCCCCTATGAAGTTGTGAAAGGCAGGAGACCAAACCTATCCTACTTCAGGATCTTTGGTTGCAAATGCTTCATACTTAACAATGGAAAGTCTTACTTAACTAAGTTTGCTGCCAAGTCCCAAGAGGGAATTTTTGTTGGGTACAGCAATAATAGTAAGGCTTATAGAGTCTACAACTTGACTACACAAGTTGTAGAAGAATCAGTGCATGTAGTTTTTGATGAGACAAAACTTATTAATAATGAGTTGTCTAGCAATGTATGCAGCCCCACAGGTTTGACAAAGACAATGGACAAGCTTACTATAGAAGAGGTGCCTGCTGCAAGACAGCAAGGAGAGGAGAGTAGCTGCTGTCCAGGGGGAGAACTACATGTGCCAAGTGCTGAAGAAATCCAAGGAATACAGCATGATTCAGATCCTGAAGTGGTTCAACCTGAAGTGAGGATGCCTCCAGCCCACAGGCATCTTAGAGATCATCCAGTAGAGCTGATTATTGGAGATCCAAGACAAGGAGTTCAAACTAGGAGCAGAAATCAGAATGCTGCAATCTATTCCAGCTTTCCGTCACAAGTTGAACCTAAGAAGTTTGAAGAAGCAATACAAGATCCACAATGGACTGAAGCAATGCAAGAAGAGCTTAATCAGTTCAAGAGGTGCAAGGTTTGGGAACTTGTTCCTAAACCTAAAGACCATAATGTAATAGGAGTTAAGTGGATCTACAGGAATAAGATGGATGAACAAGGAGTCATCATTAAGAATAAGGCTAGACTGGTTGTTAAAGGATATAGGCAAGAAGAAGGTATTGCATTTGATCAAACCTTTGCTCCAGTAGCCAGACTGGAAGCCATAAGAATATTCTTGGCCTATGCAACCTATCAAGGATTCAAGGTATACCAAATGGAGGTCAAGTCAGCATTCCTAAATGGTAATTTGAAAGAAGAAGTCTATGTGGAGCAGCCTGCAGGTTTTGTTGATCCAACTCTACCTCATTATGTCTATAGACTTAGGAAAGCTTTGTATGGGTTAAAGCAAGCTCCTAGAGCTTGGTATGAAACCCTATCTAGCTTCCTCATTGAGAACAAGTTCTCAAGGGGGAAAATAGATAAGACTCTATTCCTTAGGGAATCTAGAGGCAAAGTCATACAAGTCCAAATATATGTAGATGACATTATATTTGGGTCTACTGAAAGCAGCCTTTGCAAAAAGTTTGCAAAACTTATGCAAGGTCAGTTTGAAATGAGTAGTATGGGAGAGCTGAAGTTTTTCTTGGGTCTCCAAGTTAAACAGACTGAAAATGGTTTATCCATATGTCAGTCAAAGTTCACCCTAGAACTCATAAGGAAGTATGGTATGGATTCATCCAGTACCATGAAGACTCCTATGGGGTCAAGTATGTCTCTTAGCAAGGATGATACAGGGAAACCTGTAGATGAAACCTTGTATAGAGGGATAGTTGGCTCCCTATTATACTTGACTGCTAGTAGACCAGACATCATGTATGCTACATGTGTTTGTGCAAGGTATCAAGCCTGCCCTAAAGAGTCTCACTTGACTGCTGTCAAGAGAATTTTGAGATATCTAAAGGGCACTCCCTATCTAGGCCTCTGGTACCATAGGAATGGAGACTTTGATCTAACAGGATATTCAGATGCAGACTTTGCAGGATGCAAAGAGGATAGAAAGAGTACTACTGGAACCTGTCAATTCCTAGGTGGGAGACTAATTTCATGGAGCAGCAAAAAGCAGACTAGTGTGGCTATCTCCACAGCTGAGTCAGAGTATGTGGCTGCAGGAAGTTGCTGTGCTCAACTTCTGTGGATTCAACTTCAGCTAGAGGACTATGGATTTCAGGTAAGTAGAACTCCACTTTACTGTGATTCTACAAGTGCTATTTCAATAGCTAATAACCCTGTATCTCATAGTAGAACAAAACATATTGAGATTAAATATCACTTTCTTAGAGAACATGTAGAAAGAGAAGATATTTCACTTGAATATGTTAAAACTGATAATCATATAGCTGACATGTTTACTAAGCCCCTAGAAGAAGCTAAGTTCAATAGATTCAAAATTGAACTAGGAATGATAAACTTAGACTAAGTTTACAGAATAGAAAATTGGCTAAGTAAAAAGGTGTCGACACATAGACAAGTCTATGTCGACACAGAATAGTGGTGTCGACACTTCAGGAAAAAGGTGTCGACACATCTAGGAATGTGGTGTCGACACTTCAGAATGTTCGTGTCGACACATGTCAAGTAGGTGTCGACACATCCTATGTGGTGTCGACACTTAAGTTTTACTCAGAATTTTTCTAAGTAAAGTCTCGACAATATGTCGAGTTATGTTGTGTCGACACATAACCAAGTGTCGACACATAATATCTGTTGACTAAACTTGTGTCGACACATATGTGTCGAGACATTATAAGTCAGTGTCGACACTTATTGCCAGTGTCGACACATGTTAAGCTAGCTGTCCCGCCTGTTCATCTTCAAAATTAGACAGGTATAAATAGGGTTCTGTCTTTGTTTGTCGACACGCTTTCAAAGTTTCGAGACCAAAACTACTGTGTCGACACTTCTCTTTTCTAAAGACTAATTCTCCAAACCCTAATGGCACCTAAGCTTGAGGAGAATGTTAACGAGGGCTATGAGCTAGTGCGAGGCGCGTTCGATAAAGCTGATCAAGAAATCAAGTCGGTGGTAACCCTAGTCGCCAATTCTGGACTAGAATACTTGGTTTCAGAACCAACAAAGATTTGGAAGAAGAAAGTTCTTGAATTCCTTAATGGAGCTGATGTAGATGACTCTGGATATAGAATCAAATCCAGAGTTCATGGATCTAAAGTCAAGATTTCACCAAAAAGTCTGAGGAAGGTACTCCAGCTACCTAAAACACAAGATGAAGAAGAAGTAACTGCATCCAAGACCAGGGAAGCCCTTACCTGGTGTGGACTTGATCCAAAGATGAAGATAGGATATGTCTTTAACAGGAAAGGCATGAACAATCAAGGAAAATTCATGTATGAGATTGTGGGCAAGGTTATTCTCAGTAAGCCTGGAGGGCATGACAGGGTGTCTGCCTCTATGTTTGGAATTATGACTAGAATCATATTCACTCTGAAAACAGACTGGTCAATAGTGGTTTTTGACAAGATCAAGGAGAGCTTGAAGAAGCCCAATCTGGGCAGAATTATAAGTCTCTACCTAGCTGGTACAATACCAGAGGTAATGAGCAATACTGCTGGAAGCAAGATCAACCACATGAGGAAGATGGATCAACGGATATTTTCCAGATGGGACAGGGTGTTGTCCAAGGAAATACCAACCCCAGAAAAGACAGTTGCTGAGAAGGAGATTCCTCCAAAGAAGAAGAGAAAAACTGCTGTTGTGGCACAAGAGTCCTCCAGCAGTTCTGATAGTGAAGAACAAGTTGTTTTCACTCCTGATGCTCAAGAGGAAGTGGCTGCAGAGAAGACCCCTACTGCTCAAGATGTAGCTGAGATCCAGGGGGAGCTGCCTCAAGCTAGCCCCATCCATAGGGATCACAGCCAGGGGGAGCTTCCAGTAGTAGAAGAACCCTCTACTCTGGACAGTGAGCAAGCCACTAACATCATCCAAGAGGTACTCATTGACCTAAATACATTGAATTTTTCTATAGTAGATTCTGATTTGTCTGATGTACATCAGCAAACTCAGCTAGACAGTCAAGAACCAGATGTTGTTATCCAAGACACATATGTTGTACTAGAAGTGGTTCCTGATCAAGTAGTTGAAGAACCAAGAACTTCTCCAGCTTCTTCACCTCAAGAGTTTACAATGGAAGATCTATTCCTAAATCTAGATCAAGAAGATTTTGATATGGACAAGAATGCTGCTGCTGAAGATAAGAGTGCTGCTGCTGAGGGGGAGCAACTGACAGTTCTGGAAGAGCCTATTAGGCTAGAAACTGAGCAAGCACCTGATGTGCAAACTGAGAAGCCTCAAAGCCCTAAGGACAGGGTTGATATTGCCAGCACTTCTGCCTTTGAAGATGAGGAGAGTGCTAGGGCCAAGAAGAAGAAACTCTATGTCTTCAAGAGGAGAAGCCAGAGTTATAAGAAGGCTTTACAATCTATAGCCCCACAGCCTATAATTCACCATGCTCCAACAGTTGATTATAGTGCTTTACTGATTGCACTGTAGATCAAAATGGATGAACAAAGAAAGGCTATAGAGGCTTATGTTGATGAAGGGCAGAAGACTTTACAGTTTGACCTGGCCTAAGAAATAAAGTCTATAAGGTTTGAGATGAACCTTAATAAGAAGGAGATGAATGAATGCTTCCACAAGGGTGGAAATGTTGTGGTATATCTGGCAACACACCAAGAGAAGATAAAGGCTCAGGTAGATGATATAGCCTTAAAGCAAGGATATGTGCTGGAAAACCAAATCAGAATGAATGACAATCTGACTGAGTCACATAATGCTCTACTCACAGAATTGAAGAACAAGGTTGATGAACCTTCTACATCTGCTGCTGCAGTTAAGGCTGACTTTGATAAAGTATTTCAAGCTGAGATTACTGCTGTTAAGTCTGCTATTAAAGATTCCCAGAAAGTCATCTCTGAACAACTTACAAAGCTGAAACCATTCTTTAAAGAGGGAATCAGGTATTTGGACAGTCAGATAAGGTTTCAAAAGGATGATGTCAGAGACCATATGGCCAGAGAAGTCATAAAGGGGGAGAGAGTATTAGTCAAAGCTAGCTCTAACCATGCCAAATGGATATCTAACTCCATCAGAGCTACACTGGGCTATCCTCCACTCTGTGATGATGATAATGTTGCTGAATCAGGGATTCAAACTGCATATCTTGGAGGTGAGCAACCAGAGGTAGCTCAAGTGATTTATCCACCTCCAGATTTTGAAATGATTCAAGCAGATGTCCAGACAATGTATAGCCCAACTGAAGGGAAGCCTACTGTTATTCTGGATAAAGTGGTTCAGCCTATTTCTGCAGCTATGTAAGAGGCATTAGAGAAAGAAGAAGAGGCAAGGTTGTCAAAGAAGAGGTTTAGGGAACAAGCAGAACAAAGGCCAGATTTTGAACAGTGGAGCCCTACCTCTAGGAATATAATTTTAACTGCCTGGAAAGCTGCCAAGGAAAATGCTCATGAAAGGAACAAGTGGTTCTCTGAAGCAGAATGGAGGAAACATGAAATAAGAGAGGAGGCCATTGTTCAATATAGAAGAAAGGCAAAGATGGGAAAGCTACCTCCTACTGCAGTGGAGCCTAGCAAGTACTTCCCCAAGCCATATCACTATTTTGAAAGGCAGAAAATCAAAGCAGAAGAGCTGAATAAGAAGGACTTAAAATCCTGCTGATGCTGCAACTTCTGATGCCACTGTCAAAGCTCAAGTCCAATCAGGCAAAGGCATTGTTATCAAAGAACCAGATCAGAAATAGATTAGGAATTGACTTGAAGATTGTTGTAATCTTTTGAATGAAAAACATTTTTGTAAACCATTGAAGATGTATTAGAAAAATGTTAGAACAATATATGATAAATATATTTCATGATTGTTCTGAGAATATGTTTATTTCTTGTTTGTTCTGCAATGTTGAATGTGTATACATGTGTGAAATATTACATGTTTATGTTTACCCTGCTGTTTATAATCTGCTTTACATCATTTTGTAATTTTAATTATGAATGGTGTATATCATTGACTAAGGGTTATGACTTCTCCAAATAGAGGGAGATTGTTGGGTACATTGGTCAAATGTACCTGATTTGAAGAAGCCTCACCCAACTCAATGATATACATCTTAATGTATTTGATGTATGTTTGAGTCACTTGTGCAGTTTAAGAAATCACTGAACTGAAGCAAAAAATTTCTAAGTCCATGTGTCGACACCCAGAGGGAAAGTGTCGACACTTAAGAAAGCTTGTGTCGACACCCAGACAAGCAGTGTCGACACTTGGAGTCATTGTGTCGACACCTGGGATGCAGAGTCGACACCAGACAGAAAGTGTCGACACTTGGAGCTGTGTCGACACTCAGTGAAGAAAAGTGCAGACAGAAAGTGTCGACACAAGGAGGTGTGTCGACACCCAGTGAAGCTGTGTCTACACCAGAAAGTGTCGACACTTGGAGCTGTGTCGACACTCAGCAAAAGTCTGCAGAGTCTAAGTACAAGTGTCGACACTCAACACAATGTGTCGACACTATGCAGAAGAGTCAGCACTTGAAGTAAGTGTCGACACTCAACACAATGTGTCGACACTCAACAGAAGAGTCAGCATTTGAAGTATGTGTCGACACCCAGAACAATGTGTCGACACACAGCTGAAGACTCAACACTGGAAGAAAGTGTCGACACATGGAGCTGTGTCGACACTTAGCAAAGAACAGAAAGAACAACAAATTATTCTAAGTACAAGTGTCGACACTATGGGAATGTGTCGACACTCAGCTGAAGTCTCAACGACAAGAAGGTGTGTCGACACAAGGAGCTGTGTCGACACTCAGCAAGATTCAACATAGAAGACTATGTATCGACACCAAGAAGCAGTGTCGACACTTGACAGATTCAACACAAGAAGATGTGTCAACACAAAGGAGATGTGTCGACACATAGAAGAATTCAGCAAAAGCTAGAAGAACAAGTACTTGTGTCGACACTCAATTTCAGTGTCGACACATGCAGAAGAATCTGTGTCGAGACATACAAGGAGTTGTGTCGACACCTTGTAGACTTGTGTCGACACTTACACAACATGTGTCGACACTTGGACTATAAGTGTCGACACTTAAAGACAGAAAGTCTCGACACTTACAGACAGTTAGAGATTTTCAAGAAGTGACTGGATGATTTGACAGCTGCCGTTCAAGCTGGTCTACAGCACCTGTTAGAGATATCAGAAGTCAGTTATGGACCGGTCCAGCCGGTTACCATGAAGAAAGCCTATAAATAGGCACCTACAGTTCACAGAAACTGTTGTTCAGAGTTGTTCAAAGTTGTTGAAAGAAGTTCAAAGTTGTTGATCAGATTATTGAAGTAATTATAGTGTTACAAAGAGAATCAACACAAGAAGATCTAGCAGTTCAAGTGCAGATCTAAGAAGTTGGAGAGAGAGGGCTTCATCCAAGAAATCAGTCTTTGGAACTAGGCTGAGAAGAAGGATTCAGATTCAGTCTGGATCTTAAGTGGCAGAGGTCAAGGAACAACTGCAGAGGATTCAGTCTTATTCAATTCTACTCAAGAAGCTTTGAAGAAAGCTAAGTCAGGGTGAATCCAGCTGAGTTCTTCCAAGAACTCATCAAGAATCTCCCAACTCCCCTCCTTTAATTCTGAGTTGTAGAGTTATTATTTGTATTACATTTTTAACTTGTAGGATCCATTGGATCTGAGTGATTGTAAGCCTATATTTATAAAGGCTGAGGGTAGGGCTTGTTTGCCTGAGTGTAGGAGATAGAGATCTCTGAGTGTAGGCCTTGTTGGCTGAGTATAGGCCTTGGTTGGCTGAGTGTAGGCCTTGATTGGCTGAGTGTAGGCTTTGGGATAAAACTGAGTTGTAAGGCTTTGGGCCTGAGGTGTAGGAACCAATTTGGGTTCTGAGACAGTGCAGGAGTTTGGCCGAATCTAGTTCACTGCTAGATAGGCGAAGGGGGAAAGTGGATGTACCCATATCTTGGGGAACCACTATAAATCACTGTGTGATGTACTGTGCTGAAATTGTTGCTGTGTATGCTGTGTTTGCTGTGATAAACTAGTTAGATTGCTGTGATATAACTGATTGCTGCCAATAAAGTTAGAAAAGGATTAGGTCACCTATTCACCCCCCCCCCCCCTCTAGGTGTTTAGGTACCATATCTTTCAGCGAGAACGGCATCAAATTAATTCTCGCGCCTAAATCTGCAAGGGCATATTTTACTAATATATTTCCAAAAAGGCACGGGATGGAGAACCGTCCCGGGTCATTTCTTTTTAAGGGAAATTTATTAGTAAGAGCCGCTGAGCAGTCAGCATTAAGAGAAATATGCGAAATATTTTCTAATTTTTGTTTATTGGAAAGAAGTTATTTTAAGTATTTCGCAAATTTAGACATCTGAGAGATTGTCTCGCAGAAGGGAACATTAATATGAATTTGTTTTAATAATAAAATAAATTTTTCGTACTGCGCGTCCTTACGCTCACTATTGAGCTTGTGCGGATATGGCATGGGCGTTTTAATAATTTTTTCACTGTAAAGGCGGCGTAATCAAAGAAGGGGGAAGAGGGGTCGGAGGTGAAATATGTACCTGAGGATCGGTCCGTTTTGGATCGATCAACTCCTTTCCGCTACGGAGGGTTATAGCGTTGATATTTTCCCGCGGATTGGGTTCCGTGTTTCCCGGCAGTGCCCGAGCGCGCGCTCGGACATCATTCGCGCAAGCTGTCCAACCTGGAGTTCTAAGTTTTTTAGCGATTCGATGATGTTCCGGATATTTGACTCGTTGGAAGCTACATATTTAGAAAACTTATCCTCCATCGGGGAGGGTTTTGGAAGAGGGGTAGGCGGCAGAAATTCGGGCGCGAAAGAATTGGGGGGGGGGGGGGGGGGGGGGGGGCTGCGCATTATTCGCATTGCTCCATGAGAAGTTTGGGTGGTTCCTCCAACCCGGATTATAGTTATTGCTATAAGGGTTGTTATTGGGGTTAAAGGAAGGTCACCCAGCATTTCCCACGTAGTCTACGAATTCATTTGCTATGCTGACATTGGGGGGAATCGCCCAAGGAGGAGTGGTGGAGGCATCAGACATCTCCGCCACCTGCTTCGTCGGCCTTTCAACTTGAAGGGCTAAGTGGGCAGTGGCATCCACTTCAAAGAGGCCGGCCGGCTGCTTGGGACGTCCCCGCGAGACATTTCATTGGTAGGCGTTCATATCCATCTCTTCAATAAGAGCTTGCGCAGCCTCGGGGGCCTTATTATTCAAGGTACCCCCGGCAGCCACGTCAATCATTTGACGCGTCTGATAGTTAAGCCCATTGTAGAAGATTTGGACCTGCAACCACACAGGCAGCGCGTGGTGTTGAAACCGGAATCCGGTCTCTTGTGGAGTTCGACCCTTGGGGAAGGGGTGGTCTCGCGCCTACTTTGCTCCTGCAAGAAAAAACAACGAGAGAGGCAAGAGAGAACAGACCCAAGGGCTCGGCAGGGAGGTCCCACCACAAACCCGGAAGATCTCTGAGCGCTTCCCCTCCTTAGCCAAGAGCCGAGCTAAGGTACCCTCAGAGAACACTTGAAAATGAGAGTAAGGAGGCACTGAAAAGCGTCCATCCTGAGGTACCCCTTGGGTCTTATTTATAGATTTCCAGAATCTGAACTGCCAATAACCAAAAGGACTGACCTGGAAATACCAAAAAGGCCCCTGGTTGGGTCTGCCAACAGCCAAACTCCGCTATTTTGAGTAGCTATGCGCAGTCCAACCTGGTCTGCCAACAGCGAGGCTCCGCTGTCCTGAGTAGCTATTCGCACCCTTGGGGGGTCAGCTCGCCTTCAGTTCCCCCGCAGGAGGCGGGCGCGGCTTGGCCTCGCGGCTCGTCTATCCTCCCTGGGCGAGCGCGAGACGATATGGGCGAGCTACCTGTCTTCTGCCGGGCGGGTCGGCAGCCAGGTCGCGTGTGGAGGTTGGTCGGCGGTCGTCGCGACTTTGATCGACCCGCCAACCGCGGGTCGCCAGCTCACTCGCCTTGCTGGCTCGCTCGCCTGAAGTGGGCGGGAGCGGGCCAGCCCTTCCGCCGTATAGCCCGTCTTGTCGCTCGGGTGCGGGTCGCGGGGCCAGGCCTGCTCAACCTCCTTGTCGGGACCCGCTCGCCGGACACAGGGTTGTACACAATCCCCGCTCTTTGTGAGCTTGAAACAAGCTCGGAAAGAATCATCCAACTCGCTTGTTCGGCGAGCTCTGTGCTGAGCTGGCAGGGAATCTTCTGGTGGGGGCCCACTGTCCTGCTATAAATACACACCGCTAACCCTTGGAGGGGGCTCCCCAGATCCTTTCATTTCCTTTGAGCAGGCCTTAATTTCCCGATGCCGGTCAGCGAAGAGGTGCGAGCTCGCCTGGCGGCAGCGGGCCTGAAGACTCAGGAGGAGGCCCTCGAGGCTGCCCCTTGGTTATCACGCGGGTCTCCCGGCCCTCTCTTCAGGCCGGTGAAGGGAAAGATTGTCAGGCGGTCTCTGGCGGGTGACTGTCCGGGCTCCAGCTCGGCGGCGGGTGTCGAGGTAATCCCCGGGGTACGTAACCTTCCGCGGGTTATTGCTGTAACTCTGACCTTTTGTTTTGCAGGCGATTCCCTGTGAAGAGGTGGGGAATGGGGGAGAGGATCGCCCCCCTCGCGTGTCGCCCGAGAAGGTCGCTGGTTCCCCGGTTCCAGACCGCCCACCTCCGGAAACTCCCTGTCCGGCGGCTTCCCACGGGCTGGGAAAATCCCTTGAGACCCTCGAGGGAGGAAACTTTCAGGGTCGGCCAGTCTCTTCTCGCCCATCTGTCGGTGCGGGCGACGTGCCAACCCCTGGTGAGTTGGCTTTTATCGTTGGCTTCGTCTCTTGCTCGCTCCTTCTGACCCACCCCCGTTTGTAGGCTTTAACAGGGCCTCTTCTGAAACCGAGATGAGCGAAGGGTACTCGCCTCCGCCCGACGTGGACAGTGTTTCTGACTACCTGGGCGACCCGACCGATGCGGCGGGGATGAAGAGGCAGGTGACGCGGCTGATCCAGAAACACACACTACTGCTGCAGGAGATCATGAGGAGGATCGATGACGACAAGGCCGAGACCGAGGCCCGGCTCGCGGCCTTGGAGGGCCCTCCGCGCGAAGCGGAAGACGACGATGTCACCTCACCGGGCGTGCATATAACGCGAGCCGAGGGGCATCTTAAGAGCGCCATGGAGCAGGTCGGCCTGGCTCAGCGGGAACTGGTGGCGGTTTGCGATTACCACGATCCTCGTGTGCCGCCGCGATCGGGAATGAAGAGGCGGCACAGGTGGAAGTGGGTTGAGCACTGACCCAGTTTTCTGCCCCTCGCTTGCGGGATACCACGGGGTTGTTGTCATTTCGGGGTTATCTTGTATCTTGTATTTGTAATCGCTAGCGAATGTTTTAGCCCGCCTATGGGCCTAACTTGTTACTGCTGAGGTTCATTGGAAATATCATGCTGTTTTTATTGTTTTCTGTGGGCGGGTTAAGGGAAAGGCCCGTTCTTCCTCCTGCACTGATCGGGGCGAGGGCGGGCCGAGGGGCTCGCCAGACGGGATTCTCCCGACTCGCGCGGAACAGCGTGCGGGTGCGGGTTGAGGCTCGCCCGCACTGGTCTCCCGCGATTACGGCCGGGCGAGAACCGTGCCGGACCGACCTTTGAGGTGCGGTCGCGCGCGGGAAGTCGAACCGTCGGATTGATTTTTGCTATCCGCACCCCATCTTTCGGCGGGAGGTTTCCCGCCCTTTCTCTTTTCCTATAAATAGGCCTTGCAGGCCCTTACCTCTCCACCGATTCCAATCCCTCCTGCTTCCCGTTCCCGCGGAGTACCGTCTGTGTTCGCCTTCTGTCTCTTCTTCGCGCGTTCGGCGGCGACTCGATGGGAATGGGCGGAGGCGGCGGTGACGTGGACGGCCGAAGCAAGTGCGCTTGGACCTTCTCCGAGCACGATTTTCCTCGCGTCGTCCGCTCTGAGCGCGAGTACCTGGATGCCCTTGGCGACCACGTTCCGCCGGGCTTTTCTGCGAGGCGGCCCGGGGATGGGGAGAAGATCAACAACTTGTCTAGGGACGAGCTCGCCATCCCTCTCGCTCACTTTGAGGTGGGCCTGCGACTTCCCCTGTGGCCCGAGGTGCGACAGGTGTTGAAGTATTTCGGGGTCGTCCTAGGCCAAATGACCCCGAACTCCATAGCCGTCATGGTGGGGTTCGCCTGCTTCCTGCGGGAGGAGCGGGTGGAGTTCAGCCTCGCCGTGTTCCGGAAGCTGTTCTCCTTCCGGGCGAATCGAGACGGGACGGCCTACTTCTCCAGCGCCCACCTCAAGGTGCGTGAGACAGTCAACAAGAGTCACAATTGGCTCAAGAGATTCTTGTTCGTCAAAGGGGACTTCGGCAACGTCCCCTTCTCGCCGGTGCAACTTAGCGAGGCGAGCTACCGGCCCCCCAGCCTAGGCGGCCACGAAGCTGACCTGTGCGCGTTCTTCGCTGGGAAGAATTTTGAGGTTGCGTTCCTGCGCCGCCATCTTGACGACCTCGCCGCTGTCCCGCTGGGGGGAGGTTTGTCTCTCGCCGCTGTTATACCTTATTCCCTTTCTTCCTTTATCTCACCCATTCCTTTTGTCAGGCGAGCGCGACATACCTCTTCACCCTCCTTACGAGAGCGCTCGTATTCCCCCCGGGGTTCTCGCCCGTGCGCAGGCTGCGGATGCCGCCCAGCGCGACATCCCATCGGTCCCGGCCAAGAAGCGGTCGGGTGGTGGACAGCCGGCCCCTCCGTCAAAGGTGGCGAAGACCGTGGATCAACAACTCGCCACGAGGCAAAGGAAGGACAAGGCTCCCGCGGTCCTGCCGGCCGAGGGCCCCTCGCCCCCTCTGGTTGCTTCGACCAGCGACTCCCCGGTCGGGGCGGCGGGCACCTCCGCGCCGCCGGGCGGGTCTCAAGCTGCTGCGGAGCCGGTGTCGAGAGGGCATCGTAACTTCGGCTACGGCGAGAGGTACCAGGACGAGCTCGGCGTCCCGCTCCTGTCGTGGGATAAGGAGTCGAACCGCGCGATGATCTCGACCTTGCTGCCGAGCTGGATGGAGCAGGACACCATCGGCGTGGAGGCATACAACTTCTCCTTTGTTCTGTACTCGCGTGAAGACGCCGCCATTTATGACAAGGAGGAGACGCGAGTGCTGATTCATGAGAGCGCACGGGCCCAGCTGCGCGGTCTGGAGCTGGCTCACATGGTGGGGAGGCGCTGCACCCAGGTGGAGCGGAACGCCGCGTCCATCCAAAAGATGGCGGATGAGAAGGAAGAGGCCCGGAAGCTCGCTCAGGTGGACACGGACCTTCTCAGGAGGCGAGCCGACGCGGCCGAGGAGACCCTCGCGCAGTACCTGGGCGGGGTGGTACGTGCTCAACCTGAATCACACTCCATCCTTTTCGCGGACACAGCTCACGATTATTCTTATTCTTTTTCCCCAGGACGCGGCGACGGCGAGCCGGATGGGTGCCGAGATCGCCACCCTTGGCCAAGAGAAGGCGGCGTTGGAGGCGCGGGTACGCGAGCTGGAGGCCGCCGCCGCTGTTCCTCCTCCAGACAGCAGGGTCTGCCCGCGTGAGCACCTCTCCGACTACGACCTGGAGGTACTAATGCAAAAGAACGCGGCCAGCGCAGCGAAATACACGATGCAAATGCTGCGGCGCGCGGATCTGCTTACGAGCGAGGCAGCGGGACTCTCGGCGGAAGACGTGGTGTCGGCGTTGTTTCTCCCCGTGCCGGAACCTGGCGACAAAGGCTTCCGGCCCACTTAGGATTTCTCAACCCAGATCTCGCGTTTCCCCTGACTCACGTAATTTATTCTTTTAGATGAACATTATCATGTATATCAATCTGTTCTGAGATGTATGCGCGAGTTGCGCTTATACTTCGTATTTTTTAGCTATTGTTCCTTTTATGAATGCCCTCTTCGCCCGCCTCATTTTTCCAACGCTGTTATTGCCGGATGGCGCGACCTGCCCCCTGCGGCCCGGCTCGGACGAGGCGGCTGCCCGTCTGCCGAGCGAGGCGAGCCGGTTCGTCCCTCGAGCGAGGCGAGCCGGCTCGCCCCTCGTCCGTATGCCTAACTCCATGCGGGCTCTCGCCCAGGCCTTTGCGTCTACTCGACCGCCTTTCCTGGGGCTTGAGGGTGGGGCTATGCTAGGCCCTTTCTCCCTTTTTTCTGACTAACTCTTGTGATTCCGACCTGCTGTTCGTGCCTTTCGAGTAGTTCCCGGCCTCGCCGGCTAGGTGGGAGTCCAGCAACGTGATTTGTTCGGGGTTGCAGGTTATCTCCTACTGAGTCATTCCATCGAGTGACTTCCGGCCCTGCCAGCTAGGTGGGAGCCTGGCAGCGTGATCTTCTCGAGGCTAGGGATGACACCGAGTGACCTCCGGCCCTGCCAGCTAGGTGGGAGCCTGGCAGCAGGATCTTCTCGGGGTCCAAACACATTCCATCGAGTGACTTCCGGCCCTGCCAGCTAGGTGGGAGCCTGGCAGCGGGATCTTCTCGAGGCTAGGGATGACACCGAGTGACTTCCGGCCCTGCCAGCTAGGTGGGAGCCTGGCAGCGGGATCTTCTCGGGGTCCAAACACATTCCATCGAGTGACTTCCGGCCCTGCCAGCTAGGTGGGAGCCTGGCAGCGGGATCTTATCGAGGCTAGGGATGACACCGAGTGACTTCCGGCCCTGCCAGCTAGGTGGGAGCCTGGCAGCGGGATCTTCTCGGGGTCCAAACACATTCCATCGAGTGACTTCCGGCCCTGCCAGCTAGGTGAAAGCCTGGCAGCGGGATCTTCTCGAGGCTAGGGATGACACCGAGTGACTTCCGGCCCTGCCAGCTAGGTGGGAGCCTGGCAGTGGGATCTTCTCGGGGTCCAAACACATTCCATCGAGTGACTTCCGGCCCTGCCAGCTAGGTGGGAGCCTGGCAGCGGGATCTTCTCGAGGCTAGGGATGACACCGAGTGACTTCCGGCCCTGCCAGCTAGGTGGGAGGCTGGAAGCGGGATCTTCTCGGGGTCCAAACACATTCCATCGAGTGACTTTCGGCCCTGCCAGCTAGGTGGAAGCCTGGCAGCGGGATCTTCTCGAGGCTAGGGATGACACCGAGTGACTTCTGGCCCTGCCAGCTAGGTGGGAGCCTGGCAGCGGGATCTTCTCGGGGTCCAAACACATTCCATCGAGTGACTTCCGGCCCTGCCAGCTAGGTGGAAGCCTGACAGCGGGATCTTCTAGAGGCTAGGGATGACACCGAGTGACTTCCGGCCCTGCCATCTAGGTGGGAGCCTGGTAGCGGGATCTTCTCGGGGTCCAAACACATTCCATCGAGTGACTTCCGGCCCTGCCAGCTAGGTGGGAGCCTGGCAGCGGGATCTTCTCGAGGCTAGGGATGACACCGAGTGACTTCCGGCCCTGCCAGCTAGGTGGGAGCCTGGCAGCGGGATCTTCTCGGGGTCCAAACACATTCCAATTCTCTGAGCAAGCTAGATATGACAATCCTGGGGGGGGGGGGAGAGAAGAAAGACTTCATTATAACAAATCGCGTCGCTTACAGGAGCTTAGGGAAAAAACCTCTTCAAGTCGTCTCCACTCCAGGTGAGACTCAGGGCCTCGCCCTCTACATTTTGGAGCTGATAGCCCCCTGACCTCAAAGCTTCCTTCACAATGAATGGTCCCTCCCAGCTGGGGTTAAGCTTTCCTACGGACGCTGACCTCCCTGCCGCGTCCACCTTCTTCAGCACCAGGTCCCCTTCTACGAACTGCTTGACCCTGACATGCTTGTCAAAGTATTTTGCCATCCTCCTTTTGACCTCCTCATGTCGGATGGCCGAAAGATCCCTCAATTCTTCTACCATGTCAAGGGAGAGTCTCAGCCCCTCCCCGTTCTCAGCTTGCCATTCCTCTCGGCCCTCCCTGGCCGTTCCGACTCGCGGCGTTTGGACCTCAAATTCTATGGGGAGCACCGCCTCGCACTCATGGGAGAGCTTGAAGGGGGTCTCCCCCGTGGTCGTGTTTGGGGTGGTTCTAAGGGCCCAAAGAACGGCGGGGAGCTGCTCCACCCAGCTCCCCCTCAAGTTTTCCACCTTCTTCTTGAGGAGATTGACGATGATCTTGTTCGCCGCCTCCACCTGCCCGTTGCTCCTGGGGTGGTGGACCGAGGCGAACCTGAGGTCGATTCCAAACTGCTCGCAGAAGCTGGTGAACTCAGCACTGGCGAACTGGGGTCCGTTATCGGTGACGATGGCTTGCGACATCCCGTGGCGACAGATGATCTCCCCCCAGACGAAGTTCCTGATCACTTGGGAGGTCACCTTGGCCAACGCCTTCACCTCCATCCACTTTGAGAAGTAGTCGATCATCACTAGGAGGAACCTTCTCTGGCCGCTGGCCTGGGGGAACGGTCCAACCAAATCCATTCCCCAGATTGCAAAGGGCCAGGGGGCCGTGATACTCTTGAGTTGTTGGGCCGGCTGTAGCTGGAGGGGGGCGAACAGCTGGCACTTATGACATCTTCTTGCGAACTCCGCGGCGTCTCGGCCCAGGGTGGGCCAGAAATACCCTTGCCTGACTATCCTTCCTTCCAGGGTCCGACTCCCGGAATGACTTCCGCACTCCCCGGAGTGGACTTCCTCCAGGATCCTCTGCGCCTCACCCTCGGCTACGCAGCGAGCCAACATCCCGGAGAGGGTCTTCCGGTACAGCTACCCGTCCTTGAGGAGGTAGTAAGCTGACTTGTGCCTTAGCTTCTTCCTGTCCACCCCCTCCGGATATTCTCCCGTGGAGAGGAAAACTACTACTGGGTCCATCCACGAAGGCTGCTGATCGATCTCCATGAGCTCTCCTTCTTCGATGGAGGGGCGGAACAGGTCGGTGATGGTGCCCCCTGCTCGGGGGCCGTGCTTCGCCAGTTGGTCGGCCTGTTCATTCTCTCCCCTTGGCACGTGTCGGATGGAGAAGGTCTGGAAGGTCCCTATGACCCCCTTCGCTTTGGCCAAGTATAATTGCAAAGTGGGCTCCCTTGCTTCGAACTCTCCGTTGATCTGGGAAGCCACCACCATGGAGTCGGTTAGGACTCCACATCCAGCACCCCCAGCTCTCTGGCCAGGCGCAGCCCCGCTATCACTGCTTCGTACTCGGCCTGGTTGTTGGTAATGGGGAAATGCACCACCACCGTCTGCTCAATCTGAGTCCCTTGAGGGCTTTCCAGAACCACTCCTATCCCGAGAGAATGCCTTCCTGAGGCTCCATCCACCCTCACCTTCCAAGGAGTCGGGCAAGTGAGCTCCTCCTCTACTACTTCTACCACGTAGTCGGCCAGGAAGTCGGCCATCGCCTGAGCTTTGATCGAGAGCCGCGGAACGAAGGAGATATCGAACTCGCTTATCTCCACCGACCATTTGGCCAGCCGGCCTGAATTCTCCACCCCCTCGAAGATGTTGCGGAGAGGATGGTCGGTCACCACTCGGATCGAGTGTGCCTGGAAGTAAGGTCGTAGCCTCCGAGCTGAGACGATTAGTGCGAACGCGAGCTTCTCCAAGATTGGATACCGGAGCTCGGCCTTCCTCAGGACCCGGCTGACATAATAAATGGGGAGCTGCCTCTTCCCCTCTTCACGTACTAAGACGGAGCTCAAGGCCTCTGCCCCGACCCCGAGATATAAGAACAAATCCTCACCCTCCTTCGGCCCCTGGAGCAGCGGAGCCTGTGTCAATTGCGCCTTGAGGGCCTGGAACGCCTCATTGCATTCCTTGGTCCATTCAAACCTCTGGCCTCCCCTCAGCATTTTGAAGAAAGGGGAGCACTTCTCCCTGACCGAGAAAGGAAGCGACTCAGTCCTGCTAGCTTCCCTGTCAACCGTTGGACTTCCTTTGCATTCCGCGGGGACCCTAGCTCCAAGATGGCCTTGACCTTGTTCGGATTCGGCTCGACCCCCGCGGGGGTGAGGAGATGCCCTAGGAACTTCCCCCGGCTTGCCCCAAAGACACACTTAAGGGGATTCAGCCGCATTTTATATCTGCGCAGGGTGGCGAACGTCTCCTCCAGATCCCGGATATGGGAATCCACATCCCGGCTCTTGATCATGAGGTCGTCCACGTACACCTCCAAGTTCCTCCCCCTCTGTTCCTTGAAGACCCTGTCCATCATTTTTTGGTAGTGGCCCCAGCGTTCTTCAGTCCGAACAGCATCATCTTGTAGCAGTAGCAGCCGTCCCCTGTGATGAATGAGACATCCTTGATGTCCGGGGGTGCATCCTGATCTGATGGTAACCTGAAAAGGCATCTAAAAAACTCATTACAGAAAAGCCGACGGCGGAATCAACCAGCACGTCGATCCGAGGCAAAGGGTAACATTCCTTAGGACAAGCTTTATTAAGAAGGGAAAAATCGATACACAACCGCCAGCGGCCGTCTCCCTTTTTGACCATCACAACGTTGGAGACCCAGCCGAGGTACTGAATTTCGGACACGAAGCCAGCTTTGAGAAGCTTCGCCACCTCCTCCCTGATGGGTTCTGCCAGCTTGTCCGCCGTGGATCTCTTTTTCTGCTGGATGGGGCGTGTCCCCGGGTCCAAGTTGAGGCGGTGGCAGGCCACATCCGCGTCAACCCCCGGCATCTCCGCGGCGTTCTAGGCGAAGTTGTCCACGTTCTTCTGGATGCACTCCAGCATCCGGCCCTGGTCCGCCGGGGTCAGCCCTCCGCTGACGCGAACCTTCTCCATCCTTCCTCCCCGGGTGAGCACCTCCAGCTCCACCACTTCTTCCGCCGCCTCCAGCCTGGATCGTTCCCCCCATCCTTCGGCATCCCCTTCCTCCGGAACAGGGACCTCTACCTCCATCTCCCTCATACGGCCCTTACTTCGGCCACTTCCTCCAGATCTCCCTCCTCCGCCTTCTCTGCGCAGTCCCTCACCCCCAACTCCACCTCTCCGGCTTCCTGCTCGTCCTTCTCCATCCTCCGCCCCATCTCCTCGGCTCCTTCCTGCCAAGAGATGGTGTTCACCGCGGTGACGTAGCACTCCCGCGCCACCTTTGGGTCTCCCCTAACCCTGACCTGCAACCCCTCAGCGTTGAACTTCAGGCACTGATGGAAAGATGAGGGGACGCAGTGGAAGGCACTGATCAGGGGCCTCCCGAAGATTGCGCTGTAGCTGCTGGGGGCGTCCACAATGACGAACTTGCAGTTTCGGGACTGCCCCCCCAGGGTGACATGGAGGCCGACTCCTCCCTCTACCTCCTTCCTTTCTCCCGAGAATCCGAACAAGGGCCCGTCCGAGGCCAGCACCCTCTTAGCTTCCACTTGCATCGCGTCAAACGCCTTTTTGAAGACGACGTTCACAGGGCTTCCATTGTCCACGAGGATCCGAGAGACCGTGAAATTCTCGATGGTGGCCTTGATGACCAGCGCATCACAGAACGGATCCTCGTGGTCTGGCATATCACTTCTGGAGAAGGTGATCCTCTCCTCTGGCGGCGGGGTTTGGGATGTAGAGGCGACGCTCCGCCGGTACATGGTGTGGAGGCTTGCCTTGCGGGAAGCCTCGATCCCCACTCCCCCGTGGATCACCCTGATCCCTCCTCGGGTCCCCACGTCCACCCGGTCTTCGCAGCGATCCTCCTCCGCCCGAGGCAGAACCTCCTTGATCCTCACTTCCTACCGCACCTCCTCCTCCTGCTGCTGCCGCCCCCTGTTCCCCCTCATTTCCAGGAACTCCGGGCACGTGGCTGTTGCGTGTCCCTCTTCTTGATGGAAGTCGCAGTAGGGTAGCTCCACCCTGAACTCCCTTCTCCTCCTTCTCATGATCCCCCCTCCTGGCTCCCAGAGCTATGGCCATGGCTTCCTCCTGATCGGGGAGTCGGGGCCTCTGGCCCTGCCTCCAGCCTGGGGGGTGGAATTGGTCTTGCCTCCCCTGAAAGTGACCCCTTCCGAAGTTCCCCCTCTGTGGCCCCTGCCCCTGCCACTCAGGCCTCCAGCCCAGCCGGCGGTCGGGCTCCTGGTGCCCCCACCTCGGCGGCTGCTGCCATTAGGGCTGCCTCTGCTCCCTCTGCTCCCTTTGCCTAGGCTCCCCCCTTCTCTCTTCCTGTCCTCTTCCTCCCTTCGACTCCTTTTCCTCCTCAGTCGCCCACCTGGCTAACTTCCTTTCAAATTCCGGGTTCGACGCCTCCCCGTCGACCTCTCTCGCCGCCCTCTCCATCAGCTCCTCGGAGGAGAGGGGGGGAATTCTCTTCAGCTCCATGCGGAAGAAACCCTGCTGCAGGCCCAGGGTGAAGGCCATCATCAGACTGTGGCCCGGCATCTCCTGGACCTGGGTAACCTCCTCCTGGAACCGATCCACATAGCTCCACAACGTCTCGTTCACCCCCTGCTTTATGTGGAACAGGGACTCAGACTCCTTCTTCCTCTTCTTTGAGGTAGTGAACCTCAACATGAACCCTCGGCGCAGGTCCTCGAAGCAATAGATGGAACTGGCCGGCAGCTGGTGGAACCACTCCCTTGCCTTCTCTCGGAGGGTGATGGCGAAGAGACGGCACTTGAATCCGTCCGACATCTGACGGATGGAGACTACGTCCTCGAACCACTGGACGTGCTGAACCGGGTCTCCCTTCCCGGTGTAGTAGGTCATCTCGGGCTCCCTGAACCCGTCTGATACTGGAGCTGAGGAGACCAGCTCGCTGAAGGGGGCCCCCCCCCCCCACCTGGCGGGCCGACGAGTCTCGCGGGCCCAACTCGCCGAATCGGCCTCGGCCTGCCGAACCGGGGAAGAGCTCGCGCCCCGGGAGCTCGCTACCTCGGCCTTCCTCGGCCACCTCCTTCCCGGCTCGCCTGCCGGGAGCGTCCTCGCCTAAGGAGGGGGCGGCCGCGATCGGGATCGCCGGGGTCGAGCACTCGGCCCGCGTGCCGAGCGCGATCTTGACCAGAGTCAGCACCTCATTCCTGAAGTCTTCAAGCATTCCCACCGTTGCAAGAGGTGGTGGGGGGTGGCGAGTCCTGTCTGTCAGATCCTTGACCTCCCGTCATTGAGCTCGCCGAAGCTTTTCTGCACTGACCACTGTCCACGCTCACCGCACCAAAATGTTGAAACCGGAATCCGGTCTCTTGTGGAGTTCGACCCTTGGGGAAGGGGTGGTCTCGCGCATACTTTGCTCCTGCAAGAAAAAACAACGAGAGAGACAAGAGAGAACATACCCAAGGGCTCGGTAGGGAGGTCCCACCACAAACCCGGAAGATCTCTTAGCGCTTCCCCACCTTAGCCAAGAGCCGAGCTAAGGTACCCTCAGAGAACACTTGAAAATGAGAGTAAGGAGGCACTGAAAAGCGTCCATCCTGAGGTACCCCTTGGGTCTTATTTATAGATTTCCAGAATCTGAACTGCCAATAACCAAAAGGACTGACCTGGAAATACCAAAAAGGCCCCTGGTTGGGTATGCCAACAGCGAAACTCCGCTGTTTTGAGTAGCTATGCACAGTCCAACCTGGTCTGCCAACAGCGAGGCTCCGCTATCCTGAGTAGCTATTCGCACCCTCGGGGGGTCAGCTCGCCTTCAGTTCCCCCGCAGGAGGCGGGCGCGGCTTGGCCTCGCGGCTCGCCTATCCTCCATGGGCGAGCGCGAGACGATATGGGCGAGCTGCCCGTCTTCTGCCGGGCGGGTCGGCAGCCAGGTCGCGTGTGGAGGTTGGTCAGCGGTCGTCGCGACTTCGATCGACCTGCCAACCGCGGGTCGCCAGCTCACTCGCCTTGCTGGCTCGCTCGCCTGAAGTGGGCGGGAGCGGGCCAGCCCTTCCGCCGTATAGCCCGTCTTGTCGCCCGGGTGCGGGTCGCGGGGCCAGGCCTGCTCAACCTCCCTGTCGGGACCCGCTCGCTGGACACAGGGTTGTACACGTGGTGCGGACACTTGCGGAGTAATTCCTTAAAGAGCTCCCAAGTCTCAAAAAGTGACTCAGAATCATTCTGCACGAATGAAGAAATGTCCGCCGCAAATTTGCAGTTTTGGCGGGCGGAAAATACTTCGTTAAGAACCATTCCGCAAGGTCAGCCCTGGTGGTGATACATCCTCGTGGGAGGGAATTCAACCACGCCTTAGATTTGGATCTGAGGGAGAATGGAAAAAGGCACAAACGAATGGCGTCATCAGTGACGCCATTGATCTTAAAAGTATCGTAAATCTCCAAAAAACTAGACAAATGAACGTTCGGGTCCTCATCCGGCTGTCCGTCGAACTGCATGGCATTTTGGATCATTTGGATAACGCTCGATTTGATCTCAAAATTATTGTTCGCCACCATCGGGCGAACAATACTGGACCCAGTATCGTCCAAATTCAGTCGGGCGTAATATGACATTGTACGCTCGACGACCGCGTTCGGATTGTTGTCGGCCATAGCAACGGCAGAGGGTTCTCCGATGGATTCTTTGGGATCCAAAGAGGGATTTCGGCGTTGAGACCGAATACGCGCAAGCGAGCGTTCAATCTCAGAATCGAAATCCAAATTTTCGGACTTCGAAGGCTGTCCACGGGTCATACACCCTAAAATAGAAAGTAGAAAATTAACTTCTTTTTTGGATTGGATTTTGAAGAAAAGTTTTCAAGCTTTTTTTTTTAGTTTTTGAAATAAAGGTAAAAGTAATAGACTTCGGATTCGGAATAACAACTCAAAGAGGTCCCCGGCAACGGTGCCAAAAACTTGATTGGCCCGCGAACAGACTCTTACTGTGGTTGGTTCGGTGAGTCGATCGTCGCGGGCTTGCTAGATGAGGCAAGTGCACCTATCGCAAGTAGTACTCGATATTCGGGAGAATACTAAGGTCGTATTATTCTCGGGAACGGGTTGATTACCCCTACTGCTCCGAAAACACTATTATTTTACCTAAATAGTAAGTTGAGGGTTTGTAATAAAAATAGGACGAAAATAGATTTAAGAAAATAGTCGATGAAGAGATAACTCCCGGTATCGAATTACGTTAGGATTAAAAATAGATTTGAATAACTAGATATCTAAAGTTTCAATTTAATTAAAGCGAAAACTTGGTCGTGGAGGTTCAAAATAATGAGCTCACCTATCTCTAGGAATATCGCTCACCTGGACATTAAGGCTATTCGACCGGGCTCTCGTCCGACGAAGGATTCCCCTTAATGCCCGCAATACGCTAGGAACCCCGCTATTGGGTGGGGAACCCAATTCGGTAGAGTAAGCGCGCCTCCTCTCTCGAGGGTTAGTGCGGAACTCTATTTACCTAGTGGTGATCTGTCCATACGTACGGCCTCTCGGCTAGCTAGCGTATGGATAACAGAAATAGAGCCCACACATCGATATGTGGTTCTACGCGTCGTTAACTCGGGGTAAACCTTAAGTTTTTAATTAAATTGAAAAATTAGACATTTGGTTATTTAAAACATTTTAGATCCCTTAGCTCTTCGATACCGAGGGCTAAAAGCAATTAGCTACTCATCGGAATGGGGATAGCTTATATGTTTGGTTATGCGAGCGTTCTAAACTATTCACTGAAAGGTTATAAAGAAAATAAGAAGAAAAGTAAAATACCCTAACATTAGAAAAGTTATTACAATTAAACACACCCGCACTCATTCAAACATATAACAAGAGACAGAAATAAAACTAAGTTACACATAAGAGAAAATTGCATAATTGAAATTTGCAAGTCCCACTCAAACGAGTGGGGGCGGGAAATAAAAGCTGAAAATTGCAAGTCCTACTCAAACGAGTAGGACTGAAATGAAAGCGAGTCCTACTCAAACGAGTATGAGAAAATAAATGTGATTACAGGGCTTTCTTAAATATTTACATCAAAATAAAGTCCAACCATTAAACTCCTAGAGAGTAGGCGGAAGATAAAATCCAGCCATTTAACTCAAATTAATAGGCGGAAAAATAAAAACAACACGCGCACTCTACTTGAATAAAATCCAGCCAATTAACTCAAATGAGTAGGCAGAAAAATAAAAACAACACACGCACTCTACTTGAATAAAATCCAGCCAATTAACTCAAATGAGTAGGCGGAAAAATAAAAACAACACACGCACTCTACTTGAATATAACTACTCACGCACTCGACATAAATAAACACACACACACACACACACACACACACACACACACTTGCATGAATTAACTAAGACGATAAATATTATCTCATGCACTCACGCACTCGGGCGAGAAATAAGAAAAACAAAGTTATCGAAAAATTAAAATGACTGCATTTCTATCACTGGAATGCACTAGAAATGCATAAAAAGGCAAAATAAAAATTGTTTGAGAAAAAAGTTTTCAAATTAAAGTGAGAAAGGCAAGTGCCCGAGAAATTAAAACGTTTACATTTTTACCGTTAGATTTTGATAGAAATGCATAAAAAGTGAAAATAAAAATTGTTCTAGTGAAAATATTTTTTTAATTACTTACAATGAAAGTTGAAGAAAAATAAAAATAACAATTTATACATTCTTATAGCCTTGTAAAATGGTTTAAAAAGTGTGAGTAAGCTAAAAAGAAGCAATAGTTTTATAATTAAAAAAAGTAAAAGCTAAGTTAAGAGGGATGAAACCCACCTTTTTAATGTTTTACAAGTTCTTAAGAACGCATTTTAAAGCATGAAAATCCTAAGTCTAACCAATTTTTAAGAGTTTGAGAATGAAATCGGCCATAATAACGGCTATAAATTTTGTTATTATGATAGTAAAACAAATTGTTTTTCATTTTAAAACATAAATTTTGCAATGTTTAACTCATACACACACACGTATAAGAAAATGAAATTAAAAGTACTTAGGATTGATGAAAAGGAGGCCTTTAAAGATTTTTCGAAGCATTAAAAGGATGAAAAGAAAAGATTTTATTAACAAAAAAGGTTGATTACAATGCTTAAAACAACTTGAAAAGGAGGGGGAAAGATCCTCACATAGCCCCAAAACTAGCTCCAAACGGCAGCCCTTAGCATCAAAACAGTTCAAAAATTTGGGACCCTGAACTCATACAGCAGCTCCCCTTAAATAGGCAAAAATTTCCAAGTACACGCCCTCCGACACTAGCGTGTCGGGGGGGGCGTGTCAGCTCTATTAAATAGCAGAATTCGGTGAAGTGACGGATTTGACATTGCGGCTGAAAACACGGCGGTCATGCCCCCGGTCACGGGCGTGACGGTGGGCGTGTCATGCGGCGATTAAAGGTGTTGTTGACTTCGGGAGTCGCCGGCGGCGGTTTGTCGGGCTGACACGGGCGTGTCGCATCATTGAACACGGGCATGTCCCTCTTGGCTTCGACGAACGTTGAGCGCAAAACGTCGACCTGGCTGGCACGGGCCTGGTCATGCCCCGTGTCGGATGGACACGGGCATGTGGCCGGGCGTGTCAGGCTTTTCTCTTCAAAAATCTTTGATTTCACTGCCATTTGACGGGTCATGCCCCGGTCACGGGCGTGACCATCAGTACACGGGCGTGACCATCAGTACACGGGCGTGACCATCAGTATACGGGCGTGACGTGTATTTTGGGCAGATTTTTTGCTTTTTATCTGCAAAACAAAATAAAATAAATTCGCAAAATATTTACAATAAAAGAAACATTTTTTTGAACAAAAATAAGTAAAAAAGACAAACTCTGCTAGATATATCTTTTTTTCTTACTTTGTTTATCTGTATGTTTATGTTTTGAGTCTATTAGTGACATCACCCAAATAGGGGGAGATTGTTGGATCCCTAGTTGATTTGGGCGAGGTTCACTAACTTAGGATGTGACCCAACATGTATAGACAGGGTCAAATTTGTGTCCTAGAGTCTAGGCCAAGTCCTTAGAGTCAATATCAGATGGACCAGCTATCAACAAGACCATCAGAGACTCAAGACTTAGAAGATTTCAAGACCAAGTAAAATGAGTTCGACGTTCGGCGAACTCAGTTCGACAAAATGCGTTCTCAGCTCGACGATCTTAAGATATTTCTCTGAGCTGAGCTCGACGATCTTAATTCTCTGTTCGACAAAAATTGGGACACTCTAATAAACTAAATTCTGGGTAACTCCAGATTTTTCTAAGTCCAACTTCAAGCTTTGGTCGACGAATAAGATTCTGAGCTCGATGAACTTGAACCTCCAGTTCACAACTTCTCAGGTCGACGAAGTCAACTTCTCCGGTCGACGAACTCAGTACTCTACTCGACAAATTCTGGAATCAGAGGATTTGTGTCGACACTTAGGGGATGTGTCGACACCAGAAAACTTATGTCGACACCAGAAAACTTATGTCGACACCAGAAAACTTATGTCGACACCAGAAAAACTTATGTTGACACCAGAAGATTTGTGTCGACACTAAGATTAATCAATCGACACCCACCTATGTCGACACCAAGATTAATCAATCGACACCCACCTGTGTCGACACCAGAAGTTTTCATGTCGACACACAGAAGATCAGTCAACACAGAATATTTTACTAAGTCCAGAACTGTTGCTGATCTCCAGTCGATGAATGCAATTGTCAGCTCGACGAACTTAAGACAGAAAAGGCAAAGGTTTTGAAGCATGCAAGTTCTGTTATCAGCTTGATGAACAGAAGCTGTCTGGTCGACGAATACAGAATCTAAGCTCGACGAACTGTTAACTCAGCTCGACGAATTTTGTTATACGTTCGACGATTCCAGACTTAGGCATTTCTGGTATTCAATCCTCACTCAAATGTAATAATTCCTGACAGATTAAATGCTCAAACATTCTCTGAATATAGTCGTTAGAGAAAGCATTAATTACAGTCTTCTTTACGAATATTACTTGCAGATTTTCCACGGGATAGTTGAGGAAATGATTTAATGCTGATTATTCTCAAGGCATCAGCATTAATTACAGAGGATTCAAATTTTTTTGAATACACACAGAAGAAAAGTAGATCGAAAAAAACAAGCTACACAGTGCTAGAACGTGAGAACAAGAAAAATACAATCAGTCAGAAAAACACAGAGATACAGACTGACTGGAGGATTTCATCCAGCACAAGAAAAGCTTCACACAAAAACTGATACTGAAGCTTACAAGTGACAGGCAGTGATATTCATTCATTCAAAAGAAGAACAACTATAGTACTATACTATATAAAGAGTCTTCTTCTTCAACATTCTCTCCAAGACTTCCAAAGCACAACAGATATCAAATCAGTCAAGAAGATCCTGCATCACTACTTGTCCAGAACTCTGATTGAAGACCTATCACCCTACAGCAAAGCTCCAGATCTTCCCTGAAACATTCTACATCTCAGGGGGAGCTATTTGCTAACATCATTCCACATAAGTCTTCTCTCTTATTGTTGACAGAGAAGACATAATCACTCTCTCACCCCCACATGTACAAAGGGTTGTCATCTCCCTTCAAAAGTGATTCCTGGTTGCAAGTCTCCTTCCAAAAGACTTGAGTTGGTTTTTGGGGACCTGATCAAAACCCATTGGTGTCAAGTACCTAATCAAAAACCTGAGTGGATTCCTACCAAGGGTGGTAGAAGAGTGGATGTACCCAGTTGAGGGGGAACCACTATAAACTTCTTGTGTCATCTGGTTGTTTATCTTTTCTTTTTGTTCTTGCTGTGTGGCTGTAATTAGGTTTAATATTATCTGTATTTCAGTTTTCTATTTACTGCACATTTTCAGCTTACAGCAAAAGCTGTAACAGCACCTTTTTGAATTGGGACCTAATAAATTTTAAACATACTCTATTCACCCCCCCCCCCCTCTAGAGTATTGTAAACCTAACCCTCACTTTCAAGCTCTCCTACTTCCTTGCTCTCCAAGTGAAGCAGCTACCTGATGGCATCTTCATCTCCCAAGCTAAGTATGCTAAAGAGCTTCTTAAGAAGTTTGGGATGGTTGATGCCTCAGCAAAGAAAACACCTATGGCTACTAATGTTGTAATAGATTCTGATCCACATGGGAAACCTGTTGACCAGAAGTTGTATAGGGGCATTGTTGGGTCCCTATTATATCTTACATCTAGCAGACCTGATATATTGTTTGTCACATGTCTTTATGCTAGGTTCCAAGTGAACCTTAAAGAATCTCACCTAATTTTTCTAAAAAGAATTTTGAGATATATAAAGAGTTGTCCGAGTCTAGGCCTATGGTATCCTACTGAGTCAGAATTTGAGTTAACTGGATACTCAGATGCTGACTTTACTGGATGCAAGGTGGATAGAAAAAGTACCTCAGGAACCTGTCAGTCCCTTGGTATGAGATTAGTCTCTTGGTTTTGTAAGAAGCAGTCATCTGTGTCCACATCAACTGTTGAAGCAGAATATATAGCAGCTGGCAGTTGCTGTTCCCAGATGCTGTGGATCCAAAACCAACTCCTGGACTATGGCTTCAACTTAAATAATTCAACTATCTTATATGATAACACAAGTACTATAGCCATAGCACAGAATCCAGTCCATCACAGTAGGACTAAGCATATAGACATTAGGCATCATTTTATTAGAGTGTGTGTAGACAAAAACAAAATTAAACTTATCTGTATCTACACTGATTTCCAAAGAGCTGATATTTTCACCAAACCCTTGGATGAATGAAATCACCTGTTCTTTATAAATCAGCATGGAGTGATCAATGGAGAAGCATTAGTTTAATCTCTGTCTGCACTCGATGAATTTGCCAAAGTTCGTCGAACCGAGTTCGACGAACTGGAGAAAGTTCTTGAGATATTCGTCGAACGGAGATCGACAAACTCTCTGTGAGTGAAGTTGTGTTCGTCGACCGGAGATCAACGAATCTACTTCAGAAACCTTTCATCGAACGGAGCTCGACGAAATGTCTTCAAATCTTCAGACTGAGATCGACGAATTATTTAACTATAAATTATTTCATCGACCTCAGATTGAAGAATTATTTTAATTTTTGTGGAATGGAGTTTGTCGATTCATATTCTGGAAAATATTATATCTAGGTTTTCTTCGACCTCCATCCCACGCTTTCAGTTCCTTTGCACTTGTATCGTCGTTTTTCTCTTGCAGGTGCTCTAATGGCGATTCCAGCAGGAAATCTTGTGGCAATGAAATTCGACACTGGCTTTGATGTCGATTTTGATTCCTTCCAGCATTCCAACCCAATCTTCCTGGAAATACTGCAACTGCTTGAAGAATAGAAATTGAAGAATTTGCTATCCACTAGGATAAAGATATCTGCCATTGAGATCAGAGAGTGGGTCTATACTTCCTCCACCACAGATGAGAACACTATGACAGGGACAGTATCGGGTAATGCTATTTCTCTTACTCCGCCGTCCTAACCGAAATTTTTGGATTAAGTAATGGTGAAGAAGAATTAGAAATGGATACTGAGGAGTTTGATATGATGCTGAGTATGATGGGTTATTCTGGAGAAACCCCAAATAAGTTGCTGAAGAAACACTTGTCTGCTGAGTTCAAATCTCTAGCAGACATTATAGGCAAAGTGTTGCTGGGGAAGTACATTGCACATGACTATATAACCAGGCATCAATTCTTGTTTATGTGTGTTGTGGTTAACAAGAAGAAGGTAAACTGGGCTCAGATCATGTTTGATCAGATTAAGAAAAAGAATACAAAGAAAGAAGTGTGTTTTGGAAGAATATTAGCGATCTTCCTGAAGGAAAAAGCTGTTGAATCCCTGGTCTCCTGGACCATATTCATAAATGCCTCTAAGAGGCTCACTTGTGCTCTCTTTGGCAGGTGGGAGAGGACTATCACCAAGCCCTCCAAGGCTTCTTCTTCCTCCACCAGGCTTTCTAAGAGTACTAGGGCTGCGTCAGCCCCTTCCCTCCCTACTGAAGATATCTCTCCACCTCCCTCACTTCCAGCCATCCCACCTTAACATCAGATGCTACAACAACCCTCTTCCATAATTCCTTCTCTTCAACAACCACAACAACAACCACAACAACCAATTCATATTCCAAGTCCAGCTTCTTCTCCTGCAACCTCTCCACAAATAAATATCACTGAAATTCCCTCCTCTCCCATTCAGGAATACCATCAACCCTCTCCTTCTCAATCACCACAACCAACCCCACCTCAATCCCCCCATGGTACACCCATTTCCTCCCCACCTTCATCTCCCTTACACCCCCCCCCCCATATTTGGACAACATCCCCTTCTTCAATCTGCCTTCACCCCCCCCCCCCCCCTCACTACCTCTACTCCTCAGGATGCATTAATGCAAGATGCACCACCTCCACCTCCACCTCCACCATCCTCCTCCATTCCTACCTTTGTCTCTACTGCTACACCTTCTACACCACCCTCTGCAAGTCCACTATTGGATCCCTCCATCATACCACCACTCATTGTACTTATAACTCCCTTTCTTAAAACCATTATAGCAGAGGTCATTTCACCTCTTGCTATTTCCATTTCCTCCCTAGCTGCCCAACTATTTGCTCTTTCTGCTCCTCCCTCTTCAGTTAGGGGCCTGGCTACAGTATACACTGAAACCAGGCAGGGGGAGATACTCAATAAAGAAGTAGTAACAGAAATAGTAGCAGAAGTAACAGCAGTAGCAATAGCAGTAGATGCAGCAGCAGGCACAGCAGAACAAGAAGCAGCTGAAGCAGAAGCAGAACCAACAGCAACAGAAGTAGATACTGATGATGAATTCATTGATTTTCTTAATTTTTTTTAAACAGATATGGAAATAGATACTGTGGCTGGTACAGTAATAGAGGAAATAATAACTGCTGGTGATTTTATTATAAATCCCACTGTAGATTTGTTAAATTTATTGAGAACTTTTAATACAGTTCATTTGAACTTTCTGCCAGAAGACAGCACTAAGACATCCATGGCTATAATTCCTTACACCACACCAATAAGCCCCAAAGTTGTCAAGCAACTAAAGGCCAGTTTTACAGTAACAGAGACTCCAGCCATTCCATCTCCACCCAGAGCTGTTTCACCCATTGTTTCATCCCCTCCAATAGATATTTCTGCCCCAGTTTTTGTTATGGATGATTCCCCATGTCTGATCTTGATGCATTGATCATGGCTGGCATTAAAGAGGAAAATAAGTCAGTTGCTGAAAGCACTAAAGTGTACAGCTCTCCAGCTCTTGCTCCAATTCTAGTTCCAGCTCCTCCTCCAGCTCCCTCCTAGGCTAAGAAACCTCTGATATCTGCAGAAGCCTTAAAAGAAATAAATGCAATGTATGATAATCCACAAGATTCTTCTGATGATGATGAGGAGGAGGAGAAGGACTCAGATGACGAGCCCAAGAAAAATAAAGTGTCTAAGAAGAGGAAAGCTCCTCCACCTCCTGTGTAACAACCCCATCCGTTCATATGGTATATTCTAGAAGGTCCGGCCGGGGCCCCACAGTATATATCACAAAATAGACGGTGAAGGTACAGGATGATATCAGAGTAGCGCATCGCACCTATCACAAGCATTCTAGCGGAAATCGATCCTACAACTTGAACTCCTCATGAATGTACAAACATAAAACTCCACATTTTATACGATATAGGAATGTCTTACAACAAGTACAAATAGTTGGCCTTATGGCCTTACATGGCTATCCACAGTGGCCTAAATCAATTGGTGCGCGGGCCGGCCACATGAAAAGAAACTACACAAAAACAACACATATAGCCTTCGAGGGTTAGCAGCGGTAGCAGCAACAGCAGCATGAACATCAGCCGTTACGCGTCCCGCTTGGCTCGCCAGCACCTGTACAGGGACAATCCACCCAACGGTGGCCAACAAAAGCAACGGTCAGCGTTCAACTGACCAAATTATAATGACCCTACCCCTTTTCTCGTGGTAGCGGTACTCTTCCCTGCAGGCATATCATATCACAGTATGGCAATATATCTCATCAAAATGTGCTTTCACGCACACAAGCTATCACAACCGTTTGCCACCCGGCCCAACGGTCCGTGCACTCAGGGCACATTCTTGGTATTCTGGCAAAGCTTTTGCCCACCACCGTATCAGGGTCATCACCCAACGGTAACTCTCTTGAGCATTTATCCATGGCGTGCAGCCGGAGTTAGTCTTCCTACACTGGGATGGCTCGTAGCCCCCCATTGTGTCATGGCACGCAGGCCAAAGACTCTTGTTATGCACTCCAACAGACCGCACCTTTTGGTCTCACATCGGACGGACATAGCGCAGGTCGGATCCTCCACCCCCCGTTGCTCAAATCGCCTTGCCTTCTCCGAGTCCAGCGTACTCATGGCTATATCAAAGGCGCGGGTTGGTCTCACCAATCCTGTTCTTGGCATTCAAGCCTGGGTATTTCTCTAGACCCATGTTCTTAGCACAACAGCGGGTCTTTCCTGGGCCTCCCAGTACTTCCTGTGACTCTCTTCACAGGTGGACACCGCACAATCACAAATGTCAGGGGTCTTTCCTGGCTACCATGCCAGTACTTCCTGTTACTCGCTTCACAGGTGGACACCCTATGACATCAAGCATCACAAAGGGCCTTTCCTGGTCACACTAGTACTTCCTGTGCCTCATTCACAGGTTGGACCCAAAAATATACCACGACTATTTTCCTAGGCTACCACCCCAGTACTTCCTGCTACTCATTTTCGCAGGCATAACCCGTTGACTCCTTAAACTACACGTTTCGCACGGAGTCTTCTCTGGTTTGTATGCAACATCACCAATCCAGACCAACCTGTCCAGATGGGCTTCACACAACATGCCTATTCCGTACTCCATTTCTGGATCTATATGCCAACAAAGGGGATTTCATGAATCACCCAACGACTCCCAAAATCAGCCACCTCTTGGTGGGGGAATCACAAAGATATGCTAAAAGGAAGCCTTCACATGGATAGGAAGAAAAGTCGTTACCCTTGACGACCGCTTCGGTGCCATGAACTCAAAGCTTGCTTGAAAGACTCGCAAGAGCGTTTCCTCTGTAATGCCGGCTTCGGATTTCTTGTCAGTAAACCGCAGCACCACCAGCAGCAGCCCCCTTTCCTCCTCCTCCTTCTTCTTCCTCTCCTTTCTCTCTTAACTTGAAGAAAGATCAAGGCCAAGTAAAATCAGAATAACTTCTCAGATTTCGGCCTTTAGGAAAAGAGGAAAGAAGCTCAGCCTTTGGATCCAGACTGAAGGAATGGACGGCCACGATTTTTCCAAAAACACTGATTTTGACCCAACACAGCCTGTGACACGCCCGTGTCCCAGGCCGTGTGCCTCAAGCGGTGGTCAACTGACCTATCCAGACCAGTGACACGCCCACGGAACACGCCCGTATCATGGGCCGTGTCACCCAACACGCCTTCGACCACGCCCGTATCTGAGGCCGTGTGCCTGGGCGAAACAAATCCCAAAACATCCCGAGACTTCACACGGCCTATGACGCGCCCGTGTCCCAGGCCGTGTGCCCAGACACGGCACGAAGACACGCCCTGTCGAAATCCTTCGTCGGGCTGAGTTCGTCGACCTGATCTGACATGCCCTGTGATACGCCCGTGTCACAGGCCGTGTTCAACCTCTCGACACTCGACACTCGACACTCGACAATCGTCGAGCAAAATCGTCGAGCCCATGACACGGCCTTGGACACGCTCGTGTCCTGGGCCATGTGCCCCCTCTCGACACATCGTCGAGCGAAAAATCATCGACACTAAAGCCGATAGTCGACACGGCCTGGACACGCCCTGCGACACGCCCGTGTCGCAGGCCGTGTCCGCTACCCAACGACCGTCGACTCCAAATTTTGTCGACTACGCGGCCAAATCGTCGACCCTAGCTTGACACGCCCTGGGACACGCCCGTGTCCCAGGCCGTGTCACCCAAAAATTCCTGTTTGAGAACTTTGGCTGTTACAATCCTCCCCTCCTACAAGAAATTTCGTCCTCGAAATTCAGATACAGGAAGGTAACAGTAACCAGCAAGAAAAATGTTACAACATGCAAAATTTTATGTTACAACATCCTCTCTATAGATTACAAAAACAGCTCAGGGAACTCTTCTCGCATGGTTTGCTCTCGCTCCCATGTCAGTTCTTCACGGCCGCAGTTGTCCCATTGGACTTTCACCATGCCGACCGTCTTGTTCCGCAACTGTTTCTCGGCTCACTCTTCGATCTGAATGGGTCTCACTTTCGTTGTTAGCCCATATTCCACCGGCACACGATCATCCGCGAGCACTTGAGCTGGATCTTTCACGGCCTTCCGAAGCACCGAGATGTGAAATACATCATGTAATCCACCCAAGTCTGCCGACAGAGTTAGCCGATAAGACGCTTCGCCAACTCGCTCAACCACTTCAAAAGGCCCCAAATATCGTGGACTCAACTTTTTCAATCGTCGAATCCTGGAGACACCTTTGAATGGCTTGATCTTCAAGTAGACCCAATCGCCAACCGCAAATTCCACGTTCCGGTGCTTGGCGTTGTAGTACTTCGCTTGTCGATCTTAAGCAATAAGCAATCTCTCTTGAATCGTCCGTATGGTTGAGTTTGCTTCATCAACCTCATTTGGTTTAAAAATCCGAGCTTCACCCGCTTCTACCCCAGCCAAAGGAGTAAGACACTTCCTTCCATATAACGCTTCATATGGTGCCATCCCAATGCTTGCCTGGTAGCTGTTACAATATGCAAACTCTACCATGTAGAGATGATCTTCCCATCTCTTTCCGAAGTCAAGGGCGCACATTCGGAGCATGTCCTCCATTGTTCTGTTGGTACGTTCAGTTTGGCCATCCGTTTGGGGATGAAAGGCCGTACTGAAAGTCAATTTCGTGCCCAACAGTCGGTGAACTAGCCTCCAATCATTTGACGTAAAGCGCTCATCTCGATCACTTACGATGCTCCAAGAAACACCGTGAAGCCGTGCAATCTGGTCAACATATAACTTTGCCAAACTTTCAACTGAATCATCCCGCCTGTTTGGGAGAAAATGTGCCACTTTCGTTAGCCGGTCAACAATCACCCAAATGGAATCATTTCCTCGCTGCGATCTTGGCAACCCGTGCACAAAATCCATGGAAATATCGTCAAATTTCCACTCTGGGATCGGCAGTGACTTCAAATAACCGCCCGGCTTTTGGCATTCCGCCTTCACCATCGCACATGTTTGGCATTTAGAGACATAAAGGGCAACATCTTTCTTGAGCCCTGGCCACCAGAATAGCTTCTTCATATCGTTGAACATCTTCGTGCTCCCGGGGTGAATGGAATATTTTGTATAATGCGCTTCATACATCAGTTCTTCCCTCAATTTCCCCACATTCGGGACGCACAAACGGTCCTTCTTTACGCAAAAGACCGTCATTCAGGTGAATTTGCCCTCTGGCCCTTCATTCACATAGCGTAAGAGATCTTCATCCAACTCCGTTGCCCGTCGAACTCGGTCTGCAAGGTCACATTGCACCTCAGTCCAGTTCAAACATGCAGTGGCAGTGGAATTCTTGTCAACACAATAAATCTCCAACGCCTCCAGCTCCTGGATAAGACGTTCATCATGCCTTTGTAACCAATTTGCTCTAGCCGGAACCCGCCGACTCAAGGCATCTGCGACAACATTCCCTTCCGGGCATATAATGAATCTCAAAAGTGTAGTCCCCAAGGAACTCCAACCACCTTCGTTGTCGCATATTCAAGTCTTTCTGCTCCAAGAGGTACTTTAGGCTCTTGTGATCTGTATAGATCTCTACCTTCACTCCATAAAGGTAGTGTCGCCACAACTTGAGTGCAAAAATCACCGTCGCTAGTTCTAAATCATGGACGGGATAATTTCGCTCGTGCACCTTCAGCTGGCGTGAGCCATAAGCATAACCTTTCCATTCTGCAGAAGAACGCAGCCTAAGCCGCTCCCTGAGGCATCACTATAAATCACAAATCCGTCGGTTCCACGTGGCGAAGACAACACCGGCGCTGTGGTCAACCGAACCTTCAGCTCGTCAAAAGCTCGTGCGCACTCTGGCGTCCAAACGAACTTCTGATCTTTTCGCGTCAATGTGGTGAGCGGCAACGCGATCTGCGAGAAGTTTTCCACAAATCATCTATAGTAGCCCGCAAGTCCAAGAGAACTCCTGACCTCGGCCACGGAAGACAAGATTGGCCACTCCTATATGGCCCTTATCTTCGCTGGATCCACTGCAATGCCCGCTCCACTAACCACATGGCCGAGAAATGCCACCGACGATAGCCAAAACTCGCACTTCGAGAACTTGGCATAGAGCTGATTTTGCCTCAACGTGTTCAACACCAACCGCAAGTGAATCTAATGCTCAGCTTTCGACTTCGAGTACACCAGGATGTCATCAATGAACACGATCACAAACAGATCCAGGTACTCACAAAAAATACGGTGCATCAAATCCATAAACACCGAGGGCGCATTGCACAGTCCAAATGGCATGATGGTGAATTCATAGTGCCTGTAACGCGTTCCAAATGCGGTTTTGGGAATGTCACCTTCCCGAATTCTCAACTGGTAATAACCAGACTTCAGGTCCAACTTCGAATAGACGGTTGAGCCCACCAGCTGATCGAATAACTCATCAATCCGGGGTATCAGATACTTATTCTTTTCAGTCAGCTTATTCAGTTCACGGTAATCGATACACAACTGCAACCCACCATCTTTCTTCTTTACAAAAAGCACAGGCGCGCTCCAAGGTGACATACTTGGGCGTATATAACCTTGCTCCAACATTTCTTGCAGTTGAACCTTCAATTCAGCCATCTCTTTTGGCGCAACGCGATATGGCGAGCAGGCCACAGGTTTTGCACCTGGCACCAACTCGATCGTGAAGTCAATCTCCCGCTGGGGTGGTAGCCCAGGGAGATCCGAGGGAAACACATCTGTAAAGTCCGCCACAATCGGAACCTCGCACACACTAACCTTAGGCTCAACAGCCTGAATTAGTGCAAAGTAACACTCCTCACCCTTCCGAACAGCCTTGACGACTTGGAGTGCAGACATCAACGTCCCGCCTACTCCTCGCATACCCGCGAACTTTGTCTCCTGTTCGGTATTTTGGCCCAACGTGATTTCTTTGGACTGGCAATCAATCATGGCATGCTGCTCTACAAGCCAATCCATCCCAAAAATCACATCGAATTCCGATATTGGCAAAACAAATGCAGTCAAACTGAAATCCCGACTTCCTAGTTGAACCGCCACATCGCAAGCTTGATCCGCAAGCATCCAACAGCCATTTGGCAACACCACTCTGACGCTATCTGTCCTTGCACGACTGGGTATCCCAAGCCGCGTTAAAAAGTCACTAGATAGAAAATAATGTGATGCACCCGTATCAAACAGTGCTCGTGCCAGCATGTCCCGAATCAGCACAAAGTTTGTGACAAACATGTCACACACAAACCGCAAACATAGATAGACTAAGCAAAGCATACAAACAGTAGCATATGCAAAACTAAACTCATACCTATGACCACGTCACTCTGCTTGATGGCCTCTTTGTAGGCCAAGATTGTAGACCCGGGGTTGCGCTGCGAGGCAGAGGAATCCACCACCGCCTTTCCTTTTTCAGCATAAGATGCGCCCGCCTTCTTTTCACTCTTTGGCGGCATCCGACAATCTCGCGCAATATGCCCCATCCGGCCACAATTGAAGCAGATACGAGTGTCTGGCTTGGAGGTAGCCCTGACGTTGCTCCCGTTGCAACTGATGAAGGAACTTGTCCACTAGGCTTGGACTTCTTGCCCCATCTCTTCTTATAAAATGGTTTTCCCGATCGGGGCGCCTTCCACTCCGGTTGCGTCACAGCTAAAGCTCTCTTCCCTTGCACCCTTTTCATATCCTTTTCCAATGCGCTCGCAGTGTCAACCAACGCTTGAAAACCTTGGTTCACCGAACTTGACACAAGGAACCTCAACTCGTCCCTCAGTTCTTCATAGAAGCGATTGGTCTTCCTCTGTTCATCAGCAAATATAGAACCCGCATACCGCCCCAAGCGAGTAAATTCATGCAGGAATGCGTCAACACTGCCATCGCCTTGTGTTAACCTTTGGAATTCATTTTCCATGGCTATCCGTTGAGCCGCAGGAAGGTGCTTCGCTAGGAAGAGCCGGGAGAATTCTTCCATCGATACTTGGGTTAACGGACGACCCGCCAAGTGATGCAACTCCATCTCATCCCACCACAATCGAGCTTCTCCTTCAAGCAAGAAGGTAACTAAAGTAACTTTTTGATGCTCCGCCGTGCCAATCGCCGTCATCACTCGCTTGATGCGCGATAGCCAATCCTCAGCCTGCGTCGGAGTTCCCGCTCCCGAGAACGTAGGCGGATGAAAACTCATAAACCGCGTTAGCTGCTTCTCAGCTGCTCGAGGAGCCACATCCACTACAGGTTCCGGCCTTGCCGCCACCTGTTCTGGCCTCACAGCCGCTTGTTCCTGCCTAATTGGCTGGCCTTGGATCATGGTAAATAAAGCCTCCGCAACTAAACGCACATGTTCCGCAGACGGTGGAGGTGTAGGCACTGTGGCTGGTGTTGTACTTTCATCAGAATGCTGAGGCTCAGACGGCCCAGCTCCACTTCGTGTCACCTAAAGGTGGACAAGACACACACATTAGCGGTCGTACCCAAGCAAACAACACAAAATAAGAACACGCAGCTTCCTTAAACACATCAAGTTTGCATTCCTATCATGGACATTCAGGAGTGCATTCGTAGACTTTGGTTTGCACAAACACGTGCTCGCCACCCCACAAAAGAAGGCGGCCATGACTTCAAAAGGGAAAGACCAAGACAACCGATACCAAATGCAACCCACCATCTTTCTTCTCAGCCAGCTTATTCAGTTCACGGTAATCACTACACAACCGCAACCCACCATCTTTCTTCTTTTCAAAAAGCACAGCCGCGCTCCAAGGTGACATACTTGGACGTATATAACCTCGCTCTGATACCAAAAATGTAACAACCACATCCATTCATATGGTATATTCTAGAAGGTTCGGCCGGGGCCCCACAGTATATATCACAAAAAAGACGGTGAAGGTACAGGATGATATCAGAGTAGCGCATCGCACCTATCACAAGCATTCTAGCGGAAATCGATCCTACAACTTGAACTCCTCATGAATGTCCAAACATAAAACTCCACATTTTATACGATATAGGAATGTCTTACAACAAGTACAAATAGTTGGCCTTATGGCCTTACATGGCTATCCACAGTCGCCTAAATCAATTGGCGCGCAGGCCGGCCACATGAAAAGAAACTACACAAAAACAACACATATAGCCTTCGAGGGCTAGCAGCGGTAGCAACAACAGCAGCATGAACATCAGCCTTTACGCGTCCCGCTTGGCTCGCCAGCACCTGTACAGGGACAATCCACCCAACGGTGGCAAATAAAAGCAACGGTCAGCGTTCAGCTGACCAAATTATAACGACCCTACCCCTTTTCTCGGGGTAGCGGTACTCTTCCCTGCAGGCATATCATATCACAGTATGGCAATATATCTCATCAAAATGTGCTTTCATGCACACAAGCCATCACAACCATTCGCCACCCGGCCCAACGGTCCGTGCACTCAGGGCACATTCTTGGTGTTCTGGCAAAGCTTTTGCCCACCACCGTATCAGGGTCATCACCCAACGGTAACTCTCTTGAGCATTTACTCCATGGCGTGCAGCCGAAGTTAGTCTTCCTATACCGGGATGGCCCGTAGCCCCCCATTGTATCATGGCGCGCAGGCCGAAGACTCTTGTTATGCGCTCCAACAGACCGTACCTTTTGGTCTAACGTCGGACGGACATAGCGCAGGTCGGATCCTCCACCCCCCGTTGCTCAAATCGCCTTGCCTTCTCCGAGTACAGCGTACTCATGGCTATATCAAAGGCGCGGGTCGGTCTCACCAATCCTGTTCTTGGCATTCAAGCCTGGGTATTTCTCTAGACCCATGTTCTTAGCACAATAGCGGGTCTTTCCTGGGCCTCCCAGTACTTCCTGTGACTCTCTTCACAGGTGGACACCGCACAATCACAAATGTCAGGGGTCTTTCCTGGCTACCATGCCAGTACTTCCTGTTACTCGCTTCACAGGTGGACACCCTACGACATCAAGCATCACAAAGGGCCTTTCCTGGTCACACCAGTACTTCTTGTGCCTCATTCACAGGTTGGACCCAAAAATATACCACGGCTATTTTCCTGGGCTACCACCCCAGTACTTCCTGCTACTCCTTTTCGCAGGCATAACCCGTTGACTCCTTAAACTACACGTTTCGCACGGAGTCTTCTCCGGTTCGTATGCAACATCACCAATCCAGACCAACCTGTCCAGATGGGCTTCACACAGCATGCCTATTCCGTACTCCATTTCCGGATCTATATGCCAACAAAGGGGATTTCATGAATCACCCAACGACTCCCAAAATCAGCCACCTCTTGGTGGGGGAATCACAAAGATATGCTAAAAGGAAGCCTTCACATGGCTAGGAAGAAAAGACGTTACCCTTGACGACCGCTTCGGTGCCATGAACTCAAAGCTTGCTTGAAAGACTCGCAAGAGCGTTTCCTCCGCAATGCTGGCTTCAAATTTCTTGTCAGTAAACCGCAGCACCACCAGCAGCAGCCCCCTTTCCTCCTCCTCCTTCTTCTTCCTCTCCTTTCTCTCTTAACTTGAAGAAAGATCAAGGCCAAGTAAAATGAGAATAACTTCTCAGATTTCGACCTTTAGTAAAATAGGAAAGAAGCTCAGCCTTTGGATCCAGACTGAAGGAATGGACGGCCATGATTTTGCCAAAAACACTGATTTTGACCCAACACAGCCTGTGACACGCCCGTGTCCCAGGCCGTGTGCCTCAAGCGGTGGTCAACCGACCTATCCAGACCAGTGACACGCCCACGGAACAAGCCCGTGTCATGGGCCGTGTCACCCAACACGCCTTCAACCATGCCCTTGTCTGAGGTCGTGTGCCTGGGCGAAAAAAATCCCAAAACATCCCGAGACTGTTGGGTATTGTATCCACAATTACCTGGATTTGAGGAAGCCGCCTGTCAAGCTAAGATGAATTCACAATGTATTTGATGAAACCTCTTAAGTTGTGCTTGCAGTTATTCCACGCTAAGTGCACACCAATGTCAGGGTGCAGTAGGTCAATATACACGGGTCTGCACGACGTAATCCCTCGTTGAGCAGATCAGTGTGTTGGCCTACGTGTACTCTCTCTATTGGAGTGCACTTACTTTCAAGTACAGGGCCGTGTTTATACAAGAGCAGACAAGGAGCAAGTATGGGTCAAGGAGCAGCTCTTGGGTGGAAAGACGAAAATTCGTCTAAGTATAATTCGACGAGAATCACCAAGTAATTCGACGAGAATCACCAAGTGATTCTCGCCGATTCGGCGAGAATCACTTGGTGATTCTCGCCGAATCGTCGAGAATCATTAGTGATTCTCGCCGACTCTATCCGGCTACCTCAAAACGGTGCCAAGTAAGATTCGGCGAGAATCACTAGTGATTCTCGCCGAACCATCGTTGAGCAGATCATGAATACCAAGTAATATTCGTTGAGAATCAACAAGTGATTCGGCGAGAATCACTAGTGATTCTCGACGAATCGTCGAGAATCACTAACTGATTCTCGCCGATTCGTCGAGAATCACCTGCGATTCTCGTCGATTTTGACTTAGCAATTTCTCTGGAAGCTGCTGGACCGGATTTTTTCGCTGGCACTATTTTGAACCGGATTTCGGGTTTCTACTTGTGGGACCCACATCGGTCATATTGTAAGTGTCTACAGTGTATAAATACACGGGTATTTTTGAACAGTAAGGGCAGCGAAAAAGATAAGAAATACGAGAGCCGCGATGTGACCTAGATCGCTGTTTCCGCTCCGCCGCCGCCGCCGTCGCCGATCTCGCCAAGTTGGTCGCCGTTTGATCGTGGTTTCGCCCAGATCCTCCTGCGACAGAAGCTTAGATAAGCTTAGCGTCTCACGTGTCTAACCGGAGATCTCTTGTCTCTTGATTTGTAGATCGGGAAAATCTTCCCCATCCGAATCGATCGAGACGATTGATCCTAGTGTGACCGTTGGTAGACCTAGCTTGCTTCGCTACGAAGTTTGGATCTCCAAAGAACTGCAGCCACACATCGTTGTTGCCGCCGATCCCGTGAACCTAGCCGCCGTCCATCTTGCCTCCGCCGGTTCCGGGGAGATTCTCTCCAAGAGAGACCAATGTTGTGGACTCTTTGTAGACTTCAAGATCACGTCGTCAACGAAGAGGGACACCGTAGTCTCCACACGTAGTTTATATTTCTTGTACATTCTATTTTACTTTTGTTGTAAAGGAACGTTGGTTCCTAGTTGTAAGGGTTGGGTGCAACCCGGTTTGTGGGAGTGTTGACTCCTACGTGTGGAAGGGTTCCTTCCGATAGTGCAAGGATTGGATTTCAATCCCTTTGGAGAAGTGACCGAGTCGTCCCTTGTTGGGAGATAGGTCGAAGGGAGAAAGTGGATGTACCCAAGTCGGGGAACCACTATAAATAGCTTGTGTACTTTGTTGTGCTGTGTTGTTTTATTTTCGTGTGCAGGTACAATTTAAATTCCGCAAAAATGCTGCACGTCACCTATTCCCCCCCCCCCATAGGTGAAGATAGTTGACACTAGGTGGACTTTCAAGTGGTATCACTAGTGATTCTCGCCGAATCTTACTTGGCACCGTTGTGAGGTAGCCGGATAGAGTCGGCGAGAATCACTAATGATTCTCAACGATTCGGCGAGAATCACCAAGTGATTCTCGTCGAATTATACTTAGACGAATTTTCGTCTTTCCACCCAAGAGCTGCTCCTTGACCCATCCTTGCTCCTTGTCTGCTCTTGTATAAACACGGCCCAGTACTTGAAAGTAAGTGCACTCCAATAGAGAGAGTACACGTAGGCCAACACACTGATCTGCTCAACGAGGGATTACGTCGTGCAGACCCGTGTATATTGACCTACTGCAGCCTGACATTGGTGTGCACTTAGCGTGGAATAACTGCAAGCACAACTTAAGAGGTTTCATCAAATACATTGTGAATTCATCTTAGCTTGACAGGTGGCTTCCTCAAATCCAGGTAATTGTGGATACAATAAACAACAATCTCCCCCTATTTGACGAAGCCAAAACCCTACTAGCTAAGATGAATAACACCAATCAAATAATATAAACAGCATTCAGAATTTAAATATGCAGCACAAGATAATATAGGCAGACAAATCAAGACTTGAGTCATTCATAATTTCAAATGCATATATATATATATATGTATATATACATAATCTCAAGATTGTTCAAATAATAATAATAACTATTAATCGTTCTTAAGAGAGAATGACAAGCTATAAAGTTTTGACTATTTTTCTTTGGCTAAGTCATCCTTGAGTTTTTGCGTCAAATACTTCTTTCTTTACCTCTCCATATACTCTTTGGGCTTTGGATAATATCTGGGAGGAGGAGCTTTATCTGCTGCCGTGTTGGTCCTGAAGAAGATGTTTCGTTTCGCTTCATACGTCTTGTGCATTTCCCACTCATACTGGTTGTATACTTCGTTTCGATTGATTTCTCCTTTTCTTGTAGCCAGAAGGTGTCCAAGATGATATTCTTTGAAACTGGGACTCCACTTTTCGTTTCTTACTTCCTCCTCACTCAGTCGAATTCTCTTTTCAGCTTGTGTCTCCTTGGAGGTCCCTTCTTGAGCTTTTCTCTTCCCCTGGCTTTTGCTAGGGCCTATTGGTCAAACATGCTCATCAGTTTTGCTTTGGAAAATAGCCCTAGCATCAGCTTCACTCATGGGAACATCTGCGCACTTACTCCCTCGGCAGCCGTAGAAGTCTCAGGAGCATGAATACTCGCAGGATTTTCAGGCAAAACGACGCCTAACGTCTGTTGGAGCATCCACCAGCAACTGTCATAGACATATTTGTTTGACTGTTCAAAGTTTGTGATCATGATTTCTTGTAGCTCAGCCATCTTAGCTATATATTCCTTCTCCCCCTTTTTGGCTTCGACTGCGATGGAGTTTGCATAGGAGTTTGCATAGGTGAAGATAGTTCTCGTAGGTGACTCCGATCTCTTCCTTAGGCCCTTGTCTGAAGGCCTCATATTTCTGGTTCATGAGGGATCTCCGATCATCCCTCACTTCATCAGTTCCCTCCATTAGGACAATCAGGCAATGCCAGATTTCCCGTGCTGTCCTGCAGTTACTGAAGTTTTGCATCATTGAGTCATCAATCGCGCTGACTAGAATGTTTCGCGCCTTCTTGTCAAGTCCTACTAGCACCATCTCGTCCTTGTCCATTTCAGAAAGTTTCTTTGGCACTTTCTGGGTAGGATCAATGGTGGAGGCCTTAGTAGGGACATAAGGTCCCTCCTCCACGATCATGAAGAGTCGAGGATCAACTGCTTCCATGTAGAACCTGATCCTTTCCTTCAAGATAGGAAAGTTGAGCCTGGTGCACACTGGGATCTTGCCTGAGAACTTGAGCCCGTCCATTGTAGATGTTTGCCTCCTTCTTGACACTAGCGGCAGGATTCAACTAAAGGTGTTAACCTTTTTGATGAGTAACCTCCCTCTGATACCAGTGTCAGAAGCATGGAGCTGGATCATGAGATATCGCCACTAAGACTCCCCACATGCACAAACGAGTTTTATCCCGTCTGGAGGATGAGAGTGTTGTATCACTTGGATGCTATCGATCCTCGTGCATCTTTCATCCTGGAAGAGGGTCCTTTTATTCCTATGAAGACCACCGACTCTGGAATTCAAGTGCCCAAGTGCATTGCTGAGATGTCAGAAATGGAACTTTCATTCTTTAATTTGGATAAGAGGATTCGTCAAATTATCATGGATATCTGGTCTGGAGCTTCTCGCTCTAGATTGGAAAAATGTAGGACTGCTAAATCTATGTGGATGATGATCTCAGAGCTGATGGGGGGGTCAGAGAAAGCTGGAATCTACTGTCAATCAGAGGATGAAGCCTATGTGGGGGTCCTCGCTTCTGAAGATGAAGGCAAGGATTTCTCGGACAGCATCAGAGCTCCAGTGTCTGTGTCAGAGACTGAAGAGGCCAGTGAGGAAAACAGCTCTGATGAGGATGACACAATGGTCACTGGCTCTAATGACAATATCACTGAAGAGTAGGTAACTTCTTCATCCTGCCCCGTATCTCTTGAAGTTTCTGAAGACAGGAACTGCCTTCCTTCAGAAAATGCTGATTCCCTGAAGAGAGCCCTTCAGACAAGCAACCTACTTGCTGAGGAGCAAGCTCAAGAGATTGCTCGACTGAAGATCTTGTTGGTTCTCCAATTGGCATCCAACAAGGTCAAGGACTCTAAAATCTCAGCTATAGAAAGTAGTCTAGAGAATGAGAAAAGAATAGTATCAAACTTTTCCAAGGTTGATGCTATAAAGAGAAAACAAGAAAATGGGTGGATCTCCCGGATTATCAATTCGTGGAGAAATGGGGAAACGGTATTCCGACCCCCCACTCCAAGCAGGAAGGCAACTCATCATGCCTTCAGGTATGACCACAGGAACAATCGTGGTCAATGCAAGGGTGATCTGTCCTCATGTGGACACACCCGTAGTGCAAGGGCCGTCGTGGCCACCCATGAGAGAATACCTAAGGCTCATTCTGAGCCCTTTGTATTCACTTCCACTGCCTTAACTCGGTGTGAATCTGCATGTACCAGCTCACAGAACACTTCTCACCACCCGAGGACACAGGACAGGGAAGTTAGAAGTCATGGTGTAAGTTTTCATGGGGCCTCAGGAAGGGGGATGCCTGAAAGGAAGGCACCACCTCCCCGGCCTCATGATGCTCGCAACATGCATTCCTTCCACCCTTCCACGTGTCACGGTGGAAGAGGAAATTTTGTTAGGAGATCATGCCCTATCCCGTTGAGACCTAGGACCGTGACTACCTCAGTCACTAGATCAGGTCAGAAACGGCGATACAACATTCACCCGTGTTGGTGCTGTGGCAAAGTGGGACACTTTGCCATCGACTGTTGGCACAACCCCTTTGTGCCAAAGGCAAGGGCCTATCCACATTTTCTGAGCAGAGGTAGCCTTCCTGACAGGTTTTCTGAAGGAAGACAGTCGAGTGCTTATGCTAACAGGAACCTAGGACCCAATATGATTTGGGTTCCTAAGGTAAAGTAATTCTTTCTTGCATGGTAGTCTAGGTTACCGTGAATATGATGGGAACTAGACAGTAGGTGACTCAAGACTAAATTGGAACAAGCGTCTGGAATACCAGATGTGATATCTACTTAAGCATATTCACATTGAGCTCCTAAAATGTTTTACCTGAGGGACTAAATGATAACTCTCATAATCCCAGGTATGTTTGATCAATTCCAGGACTTGAGTCATATTGTATCCACATTTACATATATATATGTATATATAGTTATACCTATATTTACATCATTGTGTGAGTACATCTAAGGATATGTTAACATGGTAAACATAAACCATAGATACAATATTGAAGACTTATCGGAAATTCCCCTGGTAGACTCGAGATCTAACATCTACAGGCTTAAATTAGTTCACTGAAAACCAGCGTAGATTGGCCTTACGAAGTATTTACATACTTAGAAGATGCTTAAATTAATTTATATGGAAAAGCCGGCTCAAACCCTAATAGCTTGGCTTTAAGGAGTATCTATATAGTTAGAAGATTTTCAAATTAACTTAGACAAACGGAAACCGTGAGAATCCCATTTAACTCGTCGAGTTTGGCTTTAAGGAGAATCACATTTAAGGAGAATCACATTTAAGGACAATCCCATTCCCGCCGACTCTTCACATTCCTTACGAATCCCGCACGGTCTTCGCCGAATCGTCTTCCCGCAAGGTTCTCGCCAAATCCCGCCGAACTCCGCAGGATTTTCGTCGAGCGAAGAAGAACTTCGCAGGATTTTCGTCGAGCGAAGAAGAACTCCGCAGGACTTCGTAGGAAACTCACCAGGAATCGTGCAGGCTCCGTCGAATCCCGCCGAATCCCACCGAACTCCGCAGGAAACTCACCGAATCCGCTAGTTTCTCACCGAAGGTTTCTCGCAAGAATCCCGCCGAAGTTTCTCACCCAGGGAAGTTTCTCACCGACGAAATCTCCCGGTTTCGATTCCTTCTTCCAGGAATTTCTCTGCGTGCACTCATCGGGTGTCCCTCGTCTTCATCGAACTAACTCACCGTCTACGCCTTTAGGTAACCACCCCCTCACCCTTACTTGGACTTGTTCACTAGTGTCGCTTCCTTTTTGATTTTTGATTAAGCGTAGAGTAGGGCTTCTCTCCCTAGATCTGCAATGGCTCCAAGGACAACCGCTGGGCTGGTCACTGGTTGCGAGCTAGTTCGAACAGGGTTCTCTCATGCCTCTGACGAATTCAGAAACATCATTCTGATGCTGGAAGAGGCTGGGCTCTCATTCGTCCTGGAGCACCCGTGCAAAATCTTGGACAAAGAGGTGCTGGAGTTCTTCGCTACCGCAAACTCCGGAATGGCGACTCTCTTATCAAAAGCAAGGTGGCTGGGGCAAAGATCAAGATGTCTGCCAGCAAGCTGACCCGCTTCCTGCAGCTCTCTAGCTCGGAGCACGAGGACTATCTTGAGGAAGAAGACAAAACCAGGACTCTCTTATTTTGTGGTCTCCCACGAGGAACTCGGTCAATAAAGCGCAAGGATATGAATGAAGAAGGAAGCTTCTGTCAGATATAATCGGAAAAGTACTCAATCTGCAAGCCAGGCTCTCATGACCATATCTCTGCAGACATGTTCAAGGTCCTGGTGGCAATTGTCTGCCGTAAAAGGTTCAACTGGGGGCATTGTTGTTTGAGAAGATAAAGGACACCCTGAGATCTCCGATCTTTGGACGAATCATCAGTCTGTATCTCAATCAGCTGAATGGAGATAAATATAACATGAGTAAAGGTATTCCTATACATTACCTCAAGAAAATGGACTCGAGTGTTTTTGACAGATGGGAGCGGCGAATTGGGCAGGCTCCCGTGGAAGAACAACAGGACGTATCTCCAGCAGTAACCCCCAGTGAAATTCCTGATACTTTGACTGCAGGAATTGAGGGGGAGCCTCTACCCACTCATGCTGATATCGTAGCTGACATCTCCCAAATGGCCAGAGATGCTGTGGCAGATATACAAGAAGACAGTGAAGCTGTGCCGGAGAATGAGGAGGCCCTGAACCGGAACGATCAAGGAGCCGAAGCTGATGTACAGGGGACTGCTGACCAAGAGTTGGAAGAGGATGCTGATGAAGATGATTTCATGGATGATGAAGGAGAGGATGATGACAATGAGGGACAAGAAGCATTGGAGACTCAGGATCTCATTGAACCTCCATCTGACAAGCACGCACCTGAAATCGTTCCTGAAAACATTGGTGCACGAGTGGAGGGGGAGTCCGAGAAATCTACAGATGCTGTCAGTATTCCACCCTTAGAGGCTGTGCTCCTGTCCAGCTCTACAGGTGCATTTGATGAAGTGCAAGGCCAAGAAGTGCCTTCGGATCTTCCACTACGAGATAATCTAGCCACTCATACCGTAAATATCATTCAGGGCATAGTGAATGAGCTTAAAGCCTCCTTTGATAAAGCTCAGAATAAAATGCTGCAAAGGATTAAGAAGTCTGAAAATCTCATGCTCAAGAACATGGTGGAGATCAATCATAAACTTGACATGATGGACAAGAAATTTGAAGAAAAGTATACAGCGGCCGGCCAAGCGGTCACTCTTCTTATGGCCGGATTGAAAAAGAACACCGATACTCTTGCTGTAGTGAATCAGAATGCTCATGTTGTAGCAAACAACATTCAAAAGTTTGACGGTAATATGGTAACTCTCAACGCCAATCAACAAGCATTGGTCACTGAATTCTCCAGGACTACAACGCATATTGATGACTCACTGCACTCCTATGCAAACTCCATCGCAATCGAAGCCAAAAGGGGGAGAAGGAATATATAGCTAAGATGGCTGAGCTATAAGAAAAGACTGTGGCTCTAAAAGCCAGTCACTCCAGAAACGGAAAGGGTGCGGTTTCATACCGTGCCAGGAAAAAGGATGAGGAGGAGGACTCCGAGCCATGCTCCTCCAGCTCAGAGCTATCGGAGGAGGATTTCTCCCTCATCACCAGAGAGTTCAAGAAGTTCCTCAAGATGAGGAATCAAAGAAAGAGAGACGGCTCCTCCTCCAGGCATCAGAAGAAAAATTATTCTTCTGACAGGTATGCTTCTAAACCGAACAAACATCGCTCCTCTGACATTATTTGCTTTGGATGCAATAAGCCAGGACACATCGTGGCCGACTGCTATCAAGGCAAGAGAGAAAAAGGGAAAGGAGAGGAGCACAAATCCTCTAGAGATAAGAAGAAGGAGCAGAGCTACATCGCCAAAAGGCCAAAGACACTGAGTGAGTCTGATTCCTCAGACTCCAGTGATGATGAGGAAGCCTACTTCGGGCTGGTGGGTCGCTCCGACTCAGAAGGAGAATGCCCCCCGTTTACTGGGAAGGTAAAAGCTCACACCCATCTCTCCGACTCCGACTCTGATCCTGAGTCTCAGGATGATGAACCTGAGGATAGCCTTTCGGCCCGTGAAGCTGAGCTCCTCGAGAAGTATGAGCTTCTGCTCAACACTTTCGAGGAGTGCCGAAAGAGATTGAAGGCTGAGAAAAAGGAAGTAAAATTCCTTAAGGGTGAGTGTGTTTCCCTAAGGGAAGAGGTCACCAGTTTGATCTCTCTCCGACAGGAGCACCTTGACCTGACCTCAAAGCATTCAGAGTCTCTGAAGCTCCTTGATCTTAAGCAGGAGGAAGTCGACAAGTTGGAAGAACAACTTGCGGTAGAAAGGAAGATCGTCAAGAGCTTCTCTATGCCAAAAACAGTTCTTCCAGTTGTTGATACCTTCTCTGCTCAGGCCAAAGGAGCTGGCTTGGGGCATGTAGGGGTATCTGGTTCCTCATTCAGGAGAAACAGGAACCAGAGGAAGAATAAGGCCGCCAAGAAGGCCTTTGCTGCTGAAAAAGGAAAGGCTCCGCTCAGTCCTGTTGCGTTCAGAAAGCCTGGCTTTCCTTGCAACCAACATGACTTTGAATCAACATTTGGTCATCATTTCCGGCCCTCGGTTGCAAAGCCAAAGAGCCGATATGATGGTTGGACCTTTCCCCGGAACTTCGGTGAGAGTGCCTTCAAGGCACCTTATGAGGAAATCCACATGGGAAATTATGGTCAATTCTCTAGCGGCCATAATGGAAAGCAGGCACCAAAAGCCAAGCCTGTTATACAGAAGGTGAAGAAGTCTTGTGACTGCAATCACTGTGAGGCCCCCACCTCCAGATCCAAATCCTCGGTCGTACCCACCGTTCCCAGGGTAAGGCAGGAGCCTAGGAAGAGGTACAACAGATTTGACTGTTAGTGCTGTGGCAAAGTCGGTCACTTTGCCGTGGATTGTTGGTTTAATCCAAGGTATCACGATACTCCCTATGTTAGCAATGCGAGGCCGACCACTCGTAGGGTTAACCGACCGAGGGGGAGTATGCTAACCAGGAATCTAGGACCCAAGTTCAATTGGGTTCCTAAGGCAAATTAATTTTGTTTTGTAGGAATGTCCAAAGGCCACCAAAACGCCGATCTGGTATTTGGACAGTGGATGCTCCCGGCATATGACTGGGACAAGAAGCCTGCAGCGTGATTACACTCCAGTCGAGAATGGACCCAAAGTCATCTTTGGAGGGTCAGATCGAGGAGTCACCAGAGGTTACGGTATGATTTCCAACGGTACAATCTCTATCACCGACGTGGCTTATGTTGAAGGGTTAAACCATAACCTGATCAGTGTAAGTCAGTTATGTGACAAAGGTTATGACGTTAAGTTCTGCAAGGATAAATGTCTGATAATTTCACGTACCTCTTCAGAGACGGTATTATCAGGCATTAGGAGCAGAAATATCTTCTGCTTAGATTTTCTCAGTGTAGATTCATCTACCCCCGTATGCCTTGTGGCAACAGGCAGTGCATCTCTTTGTGATCAATGGCATAAGAGATTGACACATATTAATTTCAAGACAATTAGTATGTTGTTTTCTAAGAACTTAGTAAGGGATGCTCCCAGTATCAAGTGCATCAAAGATAGCCCCTGTCCTGCATGCCAGATGGGCAAACAGACTCGGGCTACCTTTAAGAGCATCGCAGACAAAGACTCTTCCCGATGTCTTTACCTTTTACATATGGACTTGTTTGGTCCAATGCAAGTTCATAGCTTGGGAGGCAAGTCTTATACGCTAGTGATAGTTGATGATCATTCTCGATTTACATGGGTGTTCTTTTTGAAACGAAAGTCAGATACGTTTGACATCTTCACCAGTTTTGTCAAGCAGGTTCAGAACGAATTTAACTGCTCAGTGGTCAAAATCAGAAGTGACCATGGAACAGAATTCGAATTTGGTGCTATGACAGAATTTTGTGAAGAACAAGGTATCTTTCATGAGTTTTCCTCCCCGCGCACTCCTCAGCAAAATGGAGTTGCGGAGAGGAGAAATAGAACTCTCATTGAAGCCTGCACGACAATGTTGAAAGACGCTTCTCTCCCGGAATACTTCTGGGCAGAGGCTGTCAATACAGCTTGTCATGTACAAAACCGAGCATTGATCATCAAGCATCATCGTAAGACGCCTTACGAGCTACTGAAAGGCAGGAAACCAACCATGTCCTACTTAAGGATTTTTGGTTGCAGATGCTATGTACTGAATAATGAGAAGTACCCGCGTACTAAATTTGGTGAAAAATACTTCGAAGGCATATTCATGGGCTATAGTTCCCACAGTCGGGCATATAGGGTCTTCAATAAGAAAACCCTAGTGGTAGAAGAATCAATAAATGTTGTATTTGATGAAGGAAGTTTGCTCAACAGCAATTCTTCCAGTGGTATTCTTGAAGATGCAGGTGCACAACTTGAACAGCTGAGTCTGGATGAGACCGCTAAAGATGACACTCCTAAGTTCGTCAAAGTTTCCACCTCCACGTCATCTGAAAATGTTGAAGATCAAAATGGAACAAATCTCTTAGAAGAAGGAGAAGCCCAAGAAGTAGTCAAAGCTCCAGATGCCAGACTTCTAGAGCTCCAGCACGTGAGGGATCATCCTAGAGATCAGATCATTGGAGATCCTCGTGTCGGTGTCAGAACTCGAAGAGGTACTATTAACGAAGTATTGCAACTTAGCTTCCTGTCACAGGTTGAGCCAAAGAAGTTCGACGAGGCAAACAAAGATGCGGCATGGATTCTGGCCATGCAAGATGAACTACATCAATTCGAACGTTGCAACGTTTGGACGCTAGTTCCCAGACCATAAAAGCAGAATGTGATTGGCACCAAGTGGATCTTCAGAAACAAGCTGGATGAACATGGTGTCATCATAAAGAACAAGGCAAGGCTGGTGGCTCAAGGTTACAGACAGGAGGAGGGGATTGACTTCGACCAGACCTTCGCACCAGTAGCAAGGCTCGAGGCAATCAGATTGTTCCTGGCGTCTGCTTCGCACAAAGGATTCACAGTTTATCAAATGGATCTGAAATCAGCATTCCTGAACGGAGACCTGAAAGAGGAAGTATACGTCGCTCAACCCCCAGGTTTTGTCGATCCTACTTATCCCAATCATGTCTATTTTCTTAATAAAGCTTTATATGGGTTAAAACAAGCTCCACGAGCTTGGTATGAGACTTTATCTAGTTTTCTTCTTGAGAACAAGTTCTCTCGAGGTAAAATAGATAAAACATTGTTTCTCAGGGAAGTCAAAGGCAAGATTTTGCTGGTGCAAATCTATGTCGATGACATAATATTCGGCTCAACGGACAACAATCTTTGCAAAAATTTTTCTAAACTTATGCAAGGAAAGTTTGAAATGAGCAGTATGGGAGAGCTCAAGTATTTCTTGGGACTTCAAGTGAAACAGTCTGAGGATGGAATCTTCATCTCTCAGACAAAGTTCACAAATAAACTCCTTAAGAAATTCGGTATGGAGAGTGCAACCTCTATGAGGACTCCAATGGGATCCACTATATCTCTGGATAAGGATGAGAAAGGTAAACCTTTCGATGAAACCAAATACAGAAGCATCATTGGATCCCTGCTCTATCTTACTGCCAGTAGACCGGATATCATGTTCTCCACATGTGTCTGTGCCAGATATCAGGTGAACACTAAGGAATCTCACTATGTCGCTGCAAAGCGAATTCTAAGATACCTTAAAGGTACTCCCAATCTTGGCTTGTGGTACCCGAGAAACAATGATGTCGAGCTAATAGGTTTTTCAGATACTGATTTTGCAGGGAGTAGGGATGACAGGAAAAGCACATCAGGGACGTGTCAATTCCTCGGACGAAGGCTTGTCTCATGGAATAGCAAGAAACAGAATTGTGTTGCAACCTCCACAGCAGAGTCTGAGTACATCTCGGCGGGCAGCTGTTGCGCACAACTCCTATGGATCAGAAACCAGTTAGCCGACTACGACCTTCAGTTCAAGGAAGTTCCCATGTACTGCGTCTCCTCCAGTGCGATTGCAATTGCCAACAACCCGGTATCGCACAGCAGAACGAAGTATATTGAAGTGCGATACCACTTCATTCGGGAGCACGTGGAGAACAAGGACATTTGTCTCTGTTATGTCCCCACGGACAAGCAGATTGCAGATATATTCACAAAGCCCTTAGACGAAGCCAAGTTCATTCTCTTCAAAACTGAATTGGGAATGCTAAATTATGAGGAATGAAGACTACAGAAGCTCCAGGATCATGCATCTAGAGGGAGCCTCTGCAAGGTACTCAAGTTGAGCCCAGGCGCAAGAACTGAGGGGGAGCAAGGTACTCAAGTATGAGCACAGGTGCAAGAACTGAGGGGGAGCAAGGGGACAAATGCTACAGACCCCGATTTGCAGAAGCCGAAAAGGGGGAGATTACCCTCTCGGCTAAGGCTAAGGTGGCTCCAAGCTTGCTCCCAAGAAATTGGTATTGGTAATGAATAAATCACTCACCTCAATTTCAAGTTTATGATTTTCATTCCTATATGCTTTATTCACCTTAGCTTGTAGGGTTTAGGCTTCTTCAAATAGGGGGAGATTGTTGGGTATTGTATCCACAACGTACCTGATTTGAAGAAGCCCCTGAACAAGCTAAGGTAAATAGGCAATGTTTTTGACAAATTATTTCAAGTTGTGCTTGCAGTTATTCCACGCTAAGTGCACACCAATGTCAGGGTGCAGTAGGTCAATATACACGGGTCTGCACGACATAATCCCTCGTTGAGCAGATCAGTGTGTTGGCCTACGTGTACTCTCTCTATTGGAGTGCACTTACTTTCAAGTACAGGGCTGTAATCTTGCAAGAGCAGACAAGGAGCAAGGATGGGTCAAGGAGCTCATCATGGGTGGAAAGACGAAAATTCGTCTAAGTGAAATCGACGAGAATCGCCAAGTGATTCTCGCCGATTCGGCGAGAATCACAAGTGATTCTCGCCGAATCGTCGAGAATCAGTGGTTGATTCTCACCGACTCGATCCAACTACACTTCAAAGCAAGCAACTCTGATTCTAAGTAAGAATCGACGAGAATCACCAAGTGATTCTCGCCGAATCGTCGAGAATCACCAAGTGATTCTCGCCGAATCGTCGAGAATCACTGGCTGATTCTCGCCGTCTCGACCCGGGCTGAATCAGTGCGTGCAACCAAGTCATCTTCGACGAGAATCATCCTTGATTCTCGCCGAATCGTCGAGAATCACCTTTGATTCTCGACGATTCGACGAGACTCACTTTTGATTCTCGCCGATTTTTACTTGGGCATTTTTCTAGAACTCCCTGAACCGGATTCTGCCGCTGGCGTTATTTTGAACCGGATTTTGGGTTTCTATTTATGGGACCCACAACGGTCATATTGAGTTGTCTACAGTATAAATACAAGATTATTTTTGAACAGTAAAAAAAATGGATTAAAAGAGATAGAAAGAAGCCGAGCACGGACGAACCCTAAAATCGCGAGTTCCGCTCCGCCACCGCCGTCGTCGCTCGAGCAAGTTGGTCGCCGCTGTTGATCGCGTTTCTTCCCAATCTCCGGCGACAGAAGCTTAGCCAAGCTTAGAGTCTCACGCGTCTATCCAGAGATCCCTTGTCTCTCGATTTGTTGATCGGGAAAAACTTCCCCGTCCGAATCGATCGAGACGACCGATCCTCGTGTGACCGTTGGTAGACCTAGCTAGCTTCGCTACGAATTTTGGATCTCCAAAGTACAGCAGCCGCACATCGTCGTCACCGCCAATCCCGTGAACCTATCCGCCGCCCTTCTTGCCGCCGCCGGTTCCGGGGAGATCCTCTCCAAGAGAGTCTAGGGTTGTGGACTTTTCGTGGACTTCAAGAACACGTCGTCAACGAAGAGGGACACCTTGTCTCCAAACGCAGTTTGTATCTTTTGTACATTCCATTTTATTTTTGTTGTAAAGGAACGGTGGTTCCGTGTTGTAAGGGTTGGGTGCAACCCGTTTTGTGGGAGTGTTGACTCCCACGTGTGGAAGAGTTCCTTCCGATAGTGCAAGGATTGGATTTCAATCCTGTTAGAGAAGTGACCGAGTCGTCCCTTGTTGGGAGATAGGTCGAAGGGGGAAAGTGGATGTACCCAAGTCGGGGAACCACTATAAATAGCTTGTGTACTCTGTTGTGCTGTGTTGTTTTATTTTCGTGTGCAGGTACAATTTAAATTCCGCAAAAACGCTGCACGTCACCTATTCCCCCCCCCCCATAGGTGAAGATAGTTGACACTAGGTGGACTTTCAGAGACTTCACACGGCCTATGACACGCCCGTGTCCCAGGCCGTGTGCCCAGACAAGGCACGAAGACACGCCCTGTCGAAATCCTTCGTCGGGCTGAGTTCGTCGACCTGATCTGACACGCCCCTGTGACACGCCCGTATCACAGGCTGTGTTCAACTTCTCGACACTCGATAATCGTCGAGCAAAAATCGTCGAGCCCACGACACGGCCTTGGACACACCCGTGTCCTGCGCCGTGTGCCCCCTCTCGACACATCATCGAGCGAAAAATCGTCGACACTAAAGCCGATAGTCGATACGGCCTGGACATGCCCTGCGACACGCCCGTGTCGCAGGCCGTGTCCGCTACCCAACGACCGTTGACTCCAAATTTCGTCGACTATGCGGCCAAATCGTCGACCCCAGCTTGACACGCCCTGGGACACGCCCGTGTCCCAGGCCGTGTCACCCAAAAATTTCCTGTTTGAGAACTTTGGGCTGTTACATCCTGCACCAAAATTAAATCCAGCAAATGATACATCATACTATATACTTCAAAAGATCACATCTTATAAGGGCATGCCAGCATGGATGTTGCTGTCCAAGAATCAACAGAAAGAAAGGAAAAGGAGCAGAAGATATTCTCCTCCTCCATAGAGATTCAGAAAGGACCTTCCTCCTTCTCCTCCTCCAGCTGCTGGTGCTTATAGTTCTTCAACTCCAAGGACTACGCAGTTTCAAACCTATCAAAGACAGCAGGGTAGATCCTCATCTTCAGGAAATAGCCAGCAAAGGCATTATTCATCTGGCAAGCAGCACCAACAATAATAGTAGCAGCATCAACAACAACAGCAGTAAAAATTCCCTGAACATCAAAAGGCTGAAAGCCCCAAAAGACCTGCTTCCCCACCTGTACCATTTGAGGATCCAGATACAGCTACAACAGCTAGGATGGCCAGGTTCCAGGAACTGGTTGGCCTTTCCATGATTAACAAAGCTAAAGCTGAAGGGAAGGATACCTCTCAATACTGTACAATGTCCAAATACAGAAAGGAAGAACAGAACAGGTTTGCTAAGGCTAACAAGTTCTTTAATGTTGATGATTATATGAAACTACATCCAGAAGCAGTAGTGCCTAGGGCTACATCTCTTAATATCATTGGAGCTGCTGACATGACAATGACCAAGGCCCAAGCTACAGCTCCTAATAGGGAGATTAAGTTTACTCAGCCAGGTGAGAAGGCCAAAGAGGAAAAGCACAAGGAACAAAGGAAGAAGAAGTAAATTATAAATTGTTTTCCGTCTTTCTGTTATTTCAAAAACTGCTTGTTTATATTCTAATACAAAGATCTGTATATATATATATCTGTTGCACATTTAAATTTTGCATGCAAGATATATGTTTTATTGCTTTGTTATTAATGTGAGTTTGTAATTAGTGACCTTACCCAAATATGGGGAGATTGTTGGATCCCTATTTGGATTTGGGCTAGGTTCACTAAACTAGGATGTCTGACCCAACATGTATAGTTAGGGTCATGATTGTGTCCTAAAGTCTAGGCCATGTCCTTAGAATCAGCACTACTTGGACCAGCCATCAACAGACTGCAAAATACTCAAGACTTAGAGAAATATCAAAGACTCAGAAAAAGAGTTTGCCGTTCGTCGAACTCAGGTCGACGAAAGTCGAGCTCAGCTCGATGAAATCAGAGACAATTCTCTGAGCTGAGCTCGACGAACTTGACTCTCAGGTCCACGAGTTCAAGAGTGTACTTCAACACCGTCCTGGATTCTTCACATTTAACTCCAGTCGACGAACTTAGTTCTCAGGTCGATGATCTCTAGGTATTCTACTTCAACATCTTATTCCAGAAGTATCTAAGTATTTGAAGTCCAGCTTCACACTCCAGTCGACGAAGTTAGAATATCAGCTCGACGAATTTGGATCTTAGTTCGACGATTTCTGGATCATCTACTTCAACACTATAAGACCAGAAACAACCAAGTATTCTAAGTCCAGAATCACACTCCAGTCGACAAACTCACCTTCTCAGCTCGACGAACTTAGACCACAGTCTTGGCAAGATTTATCAAGTAGCAGTTAGAAGTTCTCAGCTTGACGAAACTAGTTCTCAGGTCAACGAACCCAGTTCTGAGGTCGACGATTTCTGGACACGTTACTTCAACATTCTCAAGTCCAAGAAACATGGAGTTCTGTTATTCAGTCGACGAAGTTATATTCTCAGCTCGACGAACTTGATGCACAGAATTGACGGGTCTAGAGAAAGCAGTTATCAGTTCTTAGGTCAACGATCGTGGATCTTAGCTCGACGAACAAAGATTATCTGGTCGACAAACTTGACTTCTCTATTCGACGAACTTTGGAAACAGATCGACGAATTCTGCTAAATGAATTCTATAAAGTTCCAGACTTAGAAATTTCCCTTCCTCTGTCTTTTTTCTATTGCAATAATTCCTGAGTAATCAATGCATAAATATTCTCTGAATATTACCATTAGAAGCAAGCATTGATTACGGTCTTCATCAGGATTATTGCTTGCCGTTTTCCATGGGACAGTTGGGGAAATCAATCAATGCAAATATTCTTCAGGCCGTCAGAATTCAATGCAAAAAGGAATTAAAATTTCAAAAGGAAATTTATATGGAAAATATAAAAGGGATTTTCTTTCTCTTCCAGAGATGTGTAGTCAGAAAATACAAGGAATAAGCATCTTCTTCTCTCTCGATAGCACACTAAGAAATAACAGAGAGAGATACACACAGAAAATTTACAGAACATTGAGCTCACAGGGCAACAACACTATCAAGAGACAAGAAGCCCTAGCCATTGACCAGAGAAAAGTACAGCAAGCTGAAGAAGAAGAAGAAGAACATACATTCAAGATCAAGAGTCTTCTTCCTTCTACATCCCAGGATTCTTCAAAGGACAACAAACATTTTATCTGTCAAGAAGTTTCTGGAGTTCTTCTGGTCAAAGCAAAGTTTGAAGACCTATCACCCTGCAGCAAGGCTTCAACTTCCTGAACCATTCTATATCTCAGGGGGAGCCTTTGCTAACATCATTTCTCCACTAGAGTCTTCTCATTTGTATTTGAGAAAGAGAAGACAAAATCACTATCTCATCACCCACTGTATAATGAGTTCTTAACTCCCTTCAAAAGTTATTCCTGGTTGCAAGTCACCTGATCAAAAGACTTGAGGTTTGGTTTTTGAGAACCTGAACAAAAGCTCATTGGTGGCAGTCACCTGATCAAAAACCTGAGTGGATTCCTACCAGGGTGGTAGAAGAGTGGATGTACCCAAGTTTAGGGGAGCCACTATAAAATTCTTGTGGTGTCTGGGTTGCTCTTTTCTTTTGTTCTTGCTGTGGCTGTGCTTAATAGGTTTATGTGTTTGTGGTTTTAATTTAAGTTTTGCAGCACTAGTAATAGATTGAATTAATTAGAAAAATTTGATAAACCCTAAATACTCTATTCACCCCACCCCCCCCCCCCCCCCTCTCTAGCGTATTTCAGATCTAACCCCTAGCTTTCAGGGATATCAGGGCAGAGGCCACAGGCCAGAGAGGGAGCAGGTGTACGCACTAGATCTGGCACAACCCCGGAACCCGGAGCAGGTTATAGCAGGTATGCCAGTACATTCAATTTCCTTCTTTCCTAAGAACTAGTTCTCACAGACACAAACTAGTTAGAAATTAAGAAAAGAAAAAAACTACAACTAGAACACTAAGACACTAAATTACCTCAGGCGTGGTTTTTATCAGCGGCAAGCCCGCTCACACACTCTTCGACACCGGGGCTTCACACTCGTTTGTGTCAGAGGATTTCATGAAAGGACTGGCAGGCATGGAGCAATTCACGGGAAGGATGATGAGGGTGCGTCTGCCCGATGGATCAGAGCTTGTGACCTCTTCCCATTGAAAAATGGAGGCGGAGATCGGCGGGAAGGCGTTTGATGCACCAGCGATGATCCTGAGGATGTCGGACTATGATCTCATACTGGGCATGACATGGTTACACTGGAACCATGCCCAGATCGACTGCTTGGAGAAGAGGATCACCGTGAGGCACGGGGACTCCTCTATTATTATCGAAGGTATTACACCATCCCACCTACTATTATTATCATCTGTACAGGCCGTCATAGCCCGCCTACAGGGAGACGAAGTTTATCAGGTTCTCTTCGAGGTGGTCGTGGCCAATGATTCTATATCAGATAATCCATTGGTGCGGGACTTTGCCGATGTATTTCCGGAGAAGCTACCAGGGCTACCCCCGCATCGGGAGAAAGACTTTCAGATTCAGCTCGTGCCAGGGGCTAAGCCGGTATCCAGGGCTCCCTACCGAATGGCCCCAAAGGAGTTGGTAGAATTTCGAAGCCAGCTTCAAGAGTTAGTGGAAGCCGGGTTTGTCCGGCCTAGCTCTTCACCGTGGGGAGCTCCAGTGCTATTTGTTAAAAAGAAGGACGGGAAACTTCGGCTATGTATCGATTACCGGGCCCTAAACAGGCTCACGGTTCGGAATATGTATCCCTTGCCCAGGATAGACGAGTTATTTAACCAGCTGGAGGGAGCTAATTGGTTCTCAAAGCTGGACCTGAGATCAGGGTATTACCAGCTACACATACAGGAGGAGGACATCCCGAAGATGGCCTTCAGTAGCAGATATGGATTGTACGAGTTTACAGAGATGCCCTTCGGGCTCACGAATGCACCCTCCGCATTCATGTCCTTGACAAACTGGGTGTTCGAAGATTATCTGGATGTCTTTGTCATTATATTCATTGACGACATCCTCATTTATTCGTGGACTGAAAAGGGGCACTCGAGGCATCTGTCTTTGACATTGGAGAAGCTCCGAGAGCATAAGATGTACGCTAAGTTCAACAAGTGCCAATTCTGGCTAAAGGAGGTGGCCTTTTTGGGTCATGTCATCAGCGGTGCAGGTTTGGCAGTAGATCCGGCGAAGGTCCAGGAAGTGCGAGATTGGCCACCACTGAAGACAGTCAAGGATGTGCGGAGTTTCTTAGGACTTGTCGGTTATTACCGGAAGTTCGTGGAGGGGTTCTCTCAGATTGCCCTCCCTCTTACGTCATTTACAAAGAAGGAGTCTCCTTTTATTTGGACGCCACAGTGCGAGTCTGCCTTTCTGGAGCTGAAGGGTCGGCTTACCTCGGCCCCGATCCTTGCTCTTTCGTCAGGGAAGGAAGGATTCCAGGTTTACATGGATGCTTCTTATCAGGGGATGGGTGTCGTTCTGATGCAGAACAGGCACGTGATAGCCTACGCCTCCCATCAGCTGAAGAAACATGAGCAGAATTACCCGGTGCACGACTTGGAGATGGGGGCAGTTATATTTGCTCTAAAGATCTGGCGACACTACCTCTATGGGGTCCAATGCGATATATTCTCAGACCACAAGAACTTGAAGTATGTAGACACACAGAGGGAGCTGAACATTAGGCAGAGATTCTGGGTGGAGTTTCTATCAGACTACCAGTACACCATGCATTACCATCCCGGGAAAGCAAAAGTGGTGGCAGACACTCTGAGCCGGAGAGCGAGTACGTCAGGAGTAGGCCCGCAGTTGATGACTTTGGAGTTGGTCGAGTTGTTTAAAAAGATGCAGATATCACTAGTGTCCAAGGATGATCCGAAGCTATATACGGAATACCTGGCATCGATGACTCCCACCAATGACATTCGGGACCGCATCAGAGACGGGCAGAGGCTGGATGCGAGGGCTGAGACGATATTCAGAGCCTTGGAGGAAGGCACAGCAGGGGATTACTCCTTGAGGGATGGGCTCTTATGTTTCAGAGGCAGGGTCTACATACCGGCAGGAGGACAGATTCAGGAGTACATCATGACGGAGGCACACTATAGTAGATACTCAATGCACCCGGAGATAACTAAGATGGCAGCGTACCTGAAGAAGACGATGTATTGGCCAGACATGAAGAAGGACATTACATATTTTGTGACGCATTGCGAGGCTTGATAACTCGTAAAGGCAGAGTGTAAGAATCCGACCGGTTTACTACAGCCACTTCCGGTGCCGGAGTGGAAGTTTGAGGATATAGCCATTGATTTCATACATGGGCTACCCCGGTCTCGTGTGGGGAATGACTCGATCTGGGTGATAGTGGTCAAACTAACGAAGGTGGCCAGATTTATTCTAGTGGTGAAGGACTCACCGGCCAGTGTGTTAGTATGGAGATTCATTGAGCAATTTGTGCGCTATCATGGAGTACCCAGGACTATCGTCTCAGATCGGGATGGGCAGTTTACATCCAGGGAGTGGAGGACAGTTCAAACCCGTTTGGGTTCTCGGTTTACATTCAGAACAGCTCTTCATCCTCAGACCGATGGACATACGGAGCGCACTAACCATACTTTGGAAGATCTTCTGCGCCTATGTATCCTGGACTGTGACGAGCCTTGGGAGAGATTATTGTCGCTGATCGAGTTTTCGTACAACAACAGCCATCATTCCAATATAGGCATGGCCCCTTACGAGGCATTGTATGGACGGAGGTGCAGGACCCCACTATCATGAATTCAGGATGAAGATCCTGAAGCACTCGACTCGGGGTTTGTGGAGGATACTGATGCTCAGGTTAGGTTGATCCGAGACAGGATGCTAGAAGCCCAGAGCAGGCAGGCCAAATATTACGATGTGAGGCATCATCAGGTGGAGTTCCAGGTGGGAGATCAGGTCTTCTTGAATATACGGCCAATGCATGGGGTCTCGCGGGTTCGCGGGCGGAAGAAGCTCAATCCAATATATATGGAGCCCTACAGGATTCTGGAGCGGATCGGCCCCTTGGCTTATAGACTGGAGCTACCGCTAGAGTTAGATGGATTGCATGACGTCTTCCATGTCTCCTCACTACGGGGGGCTCTACTATGTCCAGAGAACCTGATTTCCACAGCCGACAGTCTGGTGGCCTCAGATCGATCAGTCAGCTTGGAGCCGATCAGGATCGACGACACGGCGGTGCGGGTCTTGCGACGTAAGAAGGTCCCGCTAGTCAAGGTTCTGTGGAGAAACCATGGGTAGGAGGAGCATACATGGGAGCCATAGGAATTGATGCAGCAAAACTTCCCGGAGCTCTTTGAGTCAGGTATACCTTAAACCTTAGGGATGTTACAAGTTTTACTTGTTCTGTAGAAACCCCCGTAGGCTCAACCTTAATTTCGGGGATGAAATTTTTTATATATATATTGGAATTTGTAACATCTCTTAAACAACTAGACCCCTAGGATTTTGTTTTGTCATGACTAGGTCATGACAAAACCGCCAGAAGCTCAAAGGACCAAGTGAACAAGGCCAAGCTGAAAATCACCTTGGTCTGCCTATAGCTCAGCCTCAACATTTAGACTTAAGGTCTGACTTTAAGGCTACACCTTGATCTCAGGACCCTACCATAACACCCCAAACACCTTGGGAAGTCCATAGGGCCACTAAGTACCCACTAAGGTCAACCAAAGAGGCGAAGTTGACCTCAGTCAACCCTAGCTCCAAAAAGGTCAAAGTGCCCTAACTAAGAGTCAAGTGACCCCCAAGATGCCCCACCAACCCTACCCAAGTCTTCCTAGACATTAGGGGAGGCCAATGGGTCACAAGGACCCATTGGGGTCAACCCAAGAATTTATGTTGACCAAAGTCAACTCAAGCCCCTAATTTGGTCAAAGTACCCTCCCTAAGTGTAGGTGACCTCCAAGGTGCCAATTCAATCTTACCCATCCCTACCTAGACCCTAGGGAAGGCCAATATGTCACCATGGACCCATTGGTGGTGACACAAAAGGTCAACTTGACCAAAGTCAACCCCAAGGCTAGGTCAAGTCAACTTAGCTCAAAAAGGGCTAACCCCAGCTCAAACCCCTAGCCACTTGGGCTAACCACTCCCTAACCTCTTTATAATAACATAGTGGGCTGCAATTAGGCTAAGTGCCATAATATAATTCGGCCATGAAGGGTAGGAGAGAGAAAACTCCAAATCCCTCTTTAATGGAGGAGAGTGAAAAGAGAAGGAGAAGGTCATTCATGCATGGGGAGGCCAAAGGCCACCTTTGGTGGCTGGATTCAACTCCTCTGGAGAGGAGGAGAAGTTTCCAGCCATTTTCTGGCCACCCCAAGGCAGATTCACCTACCCACCACCATGGCCGAGCCAAGCTATTCATGGCCATTAATGGCATTGATGCCATGACCCCCCCCCCCCCCCCCCCGTCCCCATCTTATTATTTTAAAAGCTTCACTGGGCTCCAAGGAGTCGCTTCCACTCTCACCACGACGATTTAGAGTTACTCCACTGTGTAGTTGCAGATACCCGAGTGGCTCCACCACCACCAATGGCTTCCCGGCGATCGACGCGTCTCCAGGCCGCAAGCAAGGTCCTCCCCTTCCTCTCTAACTGTGGATAGATTGTAGGGATCTTTTGGAATAAAAAGCGGGCACAATTAAGCCCGATTGAAGCTTTCATTTTCATGGTTTTTCCGTGAAAAATGAACTCTCGGGTTCGCCGGAGTAGGCCTCTCTGGCGGCTGTGCCGCCGCGTGGCGATAGCCACCAACTCAACGGAGGTTGTGGTGGCGGTGGCCAGCCAGGGAGGTGGCCGGATGGCCGGCGGCAGCGGCTGGAAGTTGCTCCAGGATGGGTGGATCCCAACAGTTGGCTGAAGGTTGAAGATAACCGGCAGCCGCCCGATCTGCGCCAAGATTTGTGCTGAAATCGAATTAAACTATAGGTTATTAATTTCTGATTAATCCATTTCTATCACACCTTTTGTATTTAATGTTTTTATTTATTAAAAATAACTAGATGCTAATCCAGAGGAAGTGGTCAACATACAATATGTATCCCAAGGGGTCTATTTTAAGTCAAAATTAGTTTGAAGCAATTTGGGTGTCTGGTTTGACCAGGGAACGCATTTTGGTGGGGTCTATACCTACGGCTAGGCAGAAATTAAAATGGGTGCCCACACTTCATCTCTAGACCAAATGATTTGAAATTTGGACAGGGAGTCACCCTAGACCATATCTAGATCCTGCCCAAAAATGAGAATTTTTGGGGACAATTTTTTATACTTTTAGAAATTAGTTAATTTCTCTATGGTAATTTAATTTAGGGACCAAATGACATCCAAACCCACCCAAATTTTGGAGAGTGGTGTTTGGGGTCATTATAAAGCTCTGGTTAAAATTGTATCATATTTGGAGGTGGTTTGAATTGAAATAATGCAAATCCTAGCCTTGCCTTAGAAAGGGTATTTTGGTCAAAAATGCACTTTGGGTTTTGGGTGGCCAAGTCACCTCAACAGGGGTTAATATTGGGGTCACTGACTTGACATAGCTATTAGCACCTTTCCATGCAAGATAGGGTAGATTGGAATAGTTTTGCCCTAAGATCTAAGACAAAACCTTAAGGAAGGACTTTTGTTCCTTGTGAAGGACATGAGGTCAAATGACCCTGAATGAACTTGAAATTTGGTAAGGAGGGTGCTAGGATATCTAAAGCTCTCTGGTAGAAATATTAGGGGATTTGGGAAAGTGTAGGCCCCTCTAAACCCTAACCATAATTTAGGGCACAAAATGTGTAGAGATAGAATAGGTTACTAAAACTCATTGAACAGTGATGAAACTTGGGTAGAATAGTTTTAGGATTAGTATGAACCTCCAAAAATTATTGTAGGATGTTTGGAAGATATTGACTTATACTTGTAGTTAAAATCTTTAAGTTTACCCTAAGGATGATTGTGATAAAATCAAGGTTAACCTAGCTTAAAATATTATGAAACTTAGTTAGTGTGGATTTATGATCATACTTTAGCCATGATAAATTTTGTGTAATTTTTGGATAATATTTTAAGGTACTTCTCTATTTAATTCTGTTTATTGTATTTATATTGAGTTAATTAATTAGGGGCCTAAATCTTGCTGAAAAGTTGAGAAACTTGTGATTTTATGTTCAATAGTCGTATTATGTTTATCATAAATTTTGTGGAGCATTTACTTGTCTGATGTTGGTACTTCCTGTTCAAACTTGGGATTTTTGGATATCTAGAATAATTAAATAAATTACCAGATAAATTAGGAAAATTATGAAATTCTGGATTTAGGCTAAAATGGTCATAAAAGCCCTCCATTAATTATTATAGAGTTACTGGATGAATATTTTAAGTACCTCTCATGTTACACGTCATATAGCTTAAGTTGGTCCGCATTTAGTAAAACTGAAGAAATTATTTTGGAATATGAATTTGGGCACATGAGTTGGCGTTATGAAAGACAGCTAGATCTGATATACTCTAGAGGGGGGTGAATAGAGTATATGGTGCTTTGAAACTTTTTACAACAACTGTTGTAATAAGAGTGAGCAGGGAAGCAATAATAAATCTAATCACAACACTAAGTTAAACAAAAGCTAAGCACAGAAAAATCAAGGCCGGAAACAAACATAAACACAAGCAAAACCAGAAGACACAAGGAAATATAGCGGTTCCCCTAAACTTGGGTACATCCACTCTTCTACCACCTTAGGTAGGAATCCACTGCAGGATGAGTTGATCAGGTGTCCTGAGCACCAATGAGCTTTTGATAAGGTGCTCAAAAACCAAAGTAGATTTTTGATCAGGTGTCTTGCCACCAATGAGCTTTTGACAAGGTGCTCAAAAGCCAAGCTCAAACGTTTGAAGGGAGTTTGAGAAACCCTTTACAGAGAGGGGGTGAGAGAGTGATGGAAGTCTTCTCTTTCTCAAACAACTGAGAAGACTATGTGGATTGTTGATGTCAAAGCTCCCCCTGAATCCTTGAGATCTTCAGGAAGAAAAGCTTTGCTGAGGGTGATAGGCCTTCAAAGATTGAACTCCAGCAATAGATGATTTCAGCAATAGCTGAAATGTTGAATGTCTGGAGTCTTGAAAATATGTTGGCCTTGAACACTTTGAAAACTAAAGAGATCTGAAGATTTTAGAAAGCTTGATCTCCTTGGATGAGTGTTCTTCAGAATTCTTCTTGACAGAATATTTTTGAATGTGTCTCTGTAATCTCTGTTCTGTGAGTGATTCAAAAATTCTGTCTTTTATTCTCTGGTACAGAATAGAATAACATTCTCTGTCAAGAATAGTCGTTAGCCTGCATTGATTGCATCCTTAATTGCAAAATCTCTTCTAGAGGAAAGTCCACAGAAATATTCCTTGAAAAATCCCTTGAAACTTGGTCCAGAAATGAATGAAAACGGCTATGAAATCTCTGAATTAATTGCAGAATAACTCCTTGACTGATTTGAATTTGAATTAGAAACATCCTGGAAGTTATCTGAAATCGTCGAACTGAGCTCTGCTATCGTCGAGCTGAGCTCAGCGATCTGGAAACATACAGCAGCAAAATATCGTCGATCTGAGCTCAAAGATCATCGAACTGAGCTCAGAGATAAAGATCCAAAGCAGAGTCAAAATCGTCGACCTGGGCTCACCGATCGTCGAATGGAGTTCGACGATATAATGAAGTTGAGCTCAGCAATCGTCGAATGGAGTTCGACGATCTGTCGAAGTTGAGCTAGACGATCGTCGATCGGAGTTCGACGAATCGTCGTGCTGAGCTCGACGATATGACTTAGTCTCCAAATACAAAATCTTGGTCTTCAGGGCAGCTTCCAAACCTAGACATCTAACCCTTAGACTCAATTCTAATTGACCTATTTAGCTATACAGGAGGTCAAGCAAAGGTTCCTAGAGACATAGTGATCCTAACTCAAATTAGTAATAGGGTGTTCCAACAATCTCCCCCTATTTGGGTTAGGATTACTATTTACAGACTTTGGAAAAATTTAAATAACAACATACAAGCATCAAAGCAGAGAAACAACAGCTAGACATTGCAGAATCACAGAGATATATATAGCATCCAGATAATCAGAAATCACAGAAATTGTCACCTTACAATATCATTTCTTCTCCTTGCCTTTAACAAGTTTAATCTCTCTGTTAGGATTGAGGGCTTCTTTATTTGACCTGGTATCATCTGCTGCACCCAAATATGTTTGCTTTTTAGGCCTGGGAACTACAGTTTCAGGATGTAATTCCATATATCTTTCAGCATCAAAGAATTTACTTGAAGCATATCTCCCTAGCTCTTTCTGTCTCTGTTCAGACATGGTTGAAATGTTGGAAGAATCTATTCCTTGTTCTCTAGCCTTTTTAATTTGATCCAGTGCAGCTAATTCTTTTAACCTTGCAGTCCAAGCAGCTGGATTATTTTCAGGATCCTCAAAGGGTACAGGTGGTTCATACCTGTTGGAGGGATTGTCTTGAGGAGGCCTGGCAGACACAGTATCTTTCAGCTTGTAAGGGAAAGGACCAAATGTTGTATCAGAAGAAATTTATCCTCCCCTAGAATATGGGTGCTGCCTGGAGTTACCTTTGGAGTAGACTTGAATATCTCTTTGATTACCTCTATATCCTCCTCTCCTAGAATGTGAACCCCTGGATTGGCTTTCCTTGTGGTAGGATCTGGCATGAGGTTGATAGGGAGCCTGACTTCTGGCTGGGGGTTGAGCTGTAGAGCTTCCACCTGCACCTGCATCAGGAGGAGGTGGTGGAGGAGGATGAGAGTGCTGGAATTGGGATGAACCCTTCTCATATTTTCTCTTTTTCTTCATTGCTTTCAGCTGGTTCTTGGAGTATTGCATCCAGTGTTCAGTGATTGGGCAGTCATGTAGAATGTAATATGGGATATCATTGTTATCCTTAACTTAGGAGGATGTACCCTCTTCATTGCTTTGCTCCTTGCCTTTCTTTTCCTGGCAATGGTAGCAGAAGAGTCATCAGAGTCTGTTCTAAATTCATCACTCTCAGAACTCTGGTCATCATAGAGAACATCTATTTTCTTCATTAGATCCTTCTTGAGTTGAACTGAAGCAGATGAGGCAGAGGTTGTAGCAGCAGGGACAGCAGCAGATGGAATGGAAGCAGTAACAACAACAGCAACAGATACTGGAGAGGTGACAATAGCAGTAACAGCAGATTCACTAACAACAATAGAAGCAAAAGGAATATCATCAAGGACTACAGAAGGCTCAAATTCAGTGGCCTCTGTCATAAGAATGTCCTTGGAGATTGGTTCATCAGAAAGGGCAGAAACTTCAGCAGCAGTATCAATATTTGCAGCAGCAGCAGTATCAACATTCTCAGAAGCAACAACAATCCTTTCTTCAGAAGAAGCAGCAGCAGCATACACTGAATTTACAAAAGAGGTGATAATGCTAGGGTCACAGCAAGAAAAAGGCACAAGTGCCTTGGATAAATCTTCTGGAGGCTGGACAGCATTGACCTCTGGCAGACAGCTGAAGTATGCAGAATCAAAAACTGATAGCAAAGACCTTAGGTCTATTACAAGGATTGCAGTTGAAATCTGGCTTTGTGCTTGAGGCACAGCAACAGCAACAGCAAGAGGAGGAGCAGCAGAAGAAGCAGTACTAACAGCAGCAGCAGACATGCTTACAGAAACAGCAGCAGCAGCAGCATCATGAAGATTCACTTCATATGGCATCTCCCCCTGCCTAGATGCAGACATGTCTGGATCAAGGCACACTGCTGTAGGTGCTGCCTGAGGGAAGAGGGAAGAGAGCCTGGCAGAAAGGGCTGCCACTGACATGTGTAGGGGAGCCAAGGAGGTTTCCAACAGCAGAGAGAGCCTGGGGGCAAGCAGCTCATACAGCCTGTCAGCAAGGGCTGGGAGGTCTACTTGCTCAAGAGCTGGAGCAGAGGTAGAAGGTATAGGAGCAGCTGAGGGTTCTGGTAGTGGAGAGCTGGTGAATGGTGGAAGGGATGGCTGAGGTGTTAGTAGGGTGGATATGAAGGATAGAGGGATGGAGATAGATGGGGTGAATGTTGGTTGATCTATGATTTGGTGTAGGAGGTCTTGAAATGAAGTGGAGGAGGAAGGTAACTCAGGAGGAGATGATGGGGAATCATCCATAAAGGAATCATCAAGTAGGGTGAAGGATGGATGAGAGGGTGATGAGGTGACATCAGGTGGAGGGTAGGAGAATAATGGGTGGAATTGTTCTGCTGGTGGAGGTAGATTAGGTTCTGGAGAAGGTGTTGATGTTGGAGATGGGCTGGATATGATGATGGTGGATGGAGCTGGAATGGTGGATGGTAGGGGAAGGGATGGAATTGGAGGAGGAGGAGAGGCAGTAACAGCAGCCAGGTCATCTACAGGGGCAGAGACCTGTGGAGGAGTGACTCTTAGAGTCCTTGTGCCTGAAGGAGTACTGGAGGAGGTCCTGCTAGGCTTGCTGATTTGTCTGTCCCACTTTCCAAAGAGGGCACAAGACAGTCTCTTGGAGGCATTTATATGAACTCCAGAGGAGACCAACAAGGCAGGGCACCTGTAGAAACACTCCAATGATTCTCCCAAAGTTAACAAAACTTTTGTTGATTTTCTTTTTGATGAGGTCAAAGAAAACCTCTCCCCAATTCAGATTCTTCTTATCCACAAGAGCTCCCATGAGGCAGAGCTGATATCTTGAAATTGTATCATGGGCAGAATGCTTTGCCAGTAGCACTTTTCCAACAACATCTGCCATGAACCTATACTCTACAGACAGGTTCCTTTTGAAGAGCTTGCTAGGGTTTCCCTCTGGATGACCCATTCTGGCAAGCAGTGTAGAAAACTCATCTCCAGATAATTCAGCAGAATCTTCTCCATTTCTCAACCCAAAAACTTCTGACAGAATTATTGGGGTCAAGGATACCTGAGTTCCAGCTATAGATCCAACAATGGTAAAGTTATCTTAGTTATGGGCAGTATAAACCCACTCCTTTATTTCATCAGAAGCCGGCTTGATCCTGGTGGTCATTATTGCTGTCAGATTCTGGTCCTTGAACAAACCCAGTATATCTTGAAAAATCTGGTCAGTCGTGCTGAAGGATTCTATATCAATATCAAAACCAGCATCAAACTTCATTGCAGCAAGAACAGCAACTGACACAGCCATGGGTACCTGCAAAAATGCAACAAACAAAACGACCAAGTGTAGAACTGTTTGGAGGGAAAGAAAATTCTTGCAGAGAAATCGAAAGTGCAAAAGAGAACGACGGCGAAAAAAGAGTTTTATATTAGGGTTCGACGTAGAATTGGAAAGATCGTTGAACTCAGTTCGACGATCGAGGCTTCTAAAGGAATCTGAAGAGTCTTCAACATCGTCGATCTCCGTTCGACGATATTGGAGAGCGTCGAGCTCCGTTCGACGATCGTTCAGAGAACATAATCGTCGAGCGTCGTTCGACAATCGTTGACCGGAAGAGATAGTTCATACTATTTGAGAGATGCTGAACTCAGTTCGACGATTTTTGGAAGTCGTCGATCTCCGTTCGACGATCTTGGGGCAAATCGTCGAGCGCAGTTCAGAGATCAGAAAAAAAAATTCTAGACAATAAGAAAAATCAGAATGTTTGCCTATTCTTGGTCAGTTTTTTAAGCTTTCAAAATCTTGGATATTATTTAAGCCTTCCTCCATCTAACATTCCTAACTGATTTAGGAAGAAGGTGTGTTTCTTTTCATCCAAAGGCTTGGTGAAAATATCTCACCTTTGTAAATCAGTTGGGATATATTGTAATTCAATTTTATTCTTTTCAACATTATCCCTTAAGAAGTGATGCCTAATCTCTATGTGTTTTGTCCTACTATGGAGGACTGGATTTTGAGCTATGGAAATAGCACTTGTGTTATCACAAAAGATTTTAGACTTCTCTAAGTTGTAGCCATAGTCTAGGAGTTGATTTTGAATCCACAAGATTTGTGAACAACAACTGCCTGCAGCCATATATTCAGCTTCAGCAGTTGAAGTTGACACAGATGTTTGTTTCTTACAAAACCAAGAGACAAGTCTATCACCAAGGAACTGACAAGTTCCACTGGTGCTTTTCATGTCAATTCGGCATCCAGCATAATCAGCATCTGAGAATCCAGTTAAATCAAATGCTGAATCTTTTGAATACCAGAGACCTAGATTTTGACAACTTTTAACATACCTGAGAATCCTCTTTACTAAAGTTAGGTGTGACTCTCTAGGGCTTACTTGGAACCTAGCACATATACATGTAGCAAACATTATATCTGGTCTACTGGCTGTAAGATACAGTAAAGATCCAATCATTGCTCGATATGTTGTCTGATTAACAGGTTTCCCATGTTCATCAGCATCCAATACAGCATTAGTAGGCATGGGTGTTTTCATACAAGATGCTTCAAACATACCAAATTTCTTAACCAATTCATTTGCATACTTGGTTTGAGAAATAAAGATGCCTTCAGCATGTTGCTTGACTTGCAATCCTAGGAAGAAGGATAGCTCACCCATGCTACTCATCTCAAATTTAGAATGCATCAGGTTAGAAAACCTTCTGCACAGTTTGGAGTCAGTAGAACCAAAAATAATATCGTCTACATAAATTTGTACTAGTAGGGTATGAGACTTATGGGTTCTAATGAAAAGAGTTTGGTCTACTCTATCCCTAAAAAAACCATTTTCCAAGAAAAAGCATGTTAGGGTCTCATACCATACTCTAGGAGCTTGCTTGAGACCATATAATGCTTTGTTCAGTCTAAAAACATAGTCAGGATAAGTTGGAGAGAAAAAACCTGGAGGTTGTCTGACATAAACTTCCTCTTTGATGTCTCCATTCAAGAAAGCACTTTTGACATCCATCTGATATACTTTGAAGCCTTTGTGTGCTGCATAAGCTAGAAATATTCTGATGGCTTCTAATCTTACAACAGGTGCAAAAGTCTGGTCGTAGTCTATCCCTTCTTCTTGAGAGTATCCCTGAGCAACTAGCCTTGTCTTGTTCCTTATAATTACTCCTTGATCATCCAGTTTGTTTCTGAATACCCATTTTGTTCCAACAATGGAGTGATCCTTAGGCTTGGGCACTAGTTCCCATACTTTGTTCCTCTCAAATTGATGCAACTCCTCTTGCATTGTAATGATCCAGTGTGGATCTTGCTCTACATCTTGAATGGACTGAGGTTCAATTTGAGATAGGAAGCAGGTGTGCAACAGGTTTTGGTTCATCTGATTTCTGGTTTGCACACCAGCTGAGATTTCTCCAATTATTTGGGAAATTAGATGGTCTCTTGATGTTACTAGATCAACAGGGGGTGTTGATTGTTCACCAACCTGTGTTGTTGTTTCCTCTTGTGGTACAACAACTGGCTCTTCAAGTTGTTCTTCAATGTGTTGAGCATTTCCTTCATCTTCACTGCTTTCATCCTCTTGAGTAACCTGTAACTTGTTCAAGTCTTCAACTAGAGAATATTCCTGCAAAGGTTCTATGATAGAATAATTCTTCTCCTTGAAAGACATGTTAGTTTCATCAAACGAAATGTGAACAGATTCCTCAATTTTAAAAGATGATTTATTATAGACCCTATAGGCCTTGCTGATCATGGAGTATCCCAGAAACACTCCTTCATCAGCTTTGGCTTGAAATTTTGCTAAATATTTCTTGTCATTGTTGTGAATGTAACAAATACAACCAAAGACTCTAAAATAGTCAACTTTAGGTTTCTTCCCTTTGAGTAATTCATAGGGAGTATTTCTCTTTAGTTTATGTATCAGACTTCTGTTCAGCACATAGTTGGAGGTGTTCACTGCCTCTGCCCAAAAGGATAGAGGTAGGTGAGCATCTGACAACAATGTGGTGGCAGATTCAATAAGGGTTCTATTTTTCCTTTCAGCTACCACATTTTGTGGAGGAGTTCTAGGAGCTGAGAAAGTATGCCTGATCCCTTCACTCTGACAGAACTCTTGCATAAGAAGAGAATCAAACTCTGTCCCATGATCACTTCTGATCAGGGCAATGTGAGTATTGAACTCAATCTGTATACATTTGAGAAACTCTGTCAGACACTTAAAGTTATCAGACTTCTTCCTTAGAAAGAACACTCAAGTGAATCTAGAGAAGTCATCTACAACTACCAAAGTGTAGGATTTCCCTCCTAGGCTTTGTACTGTGATGGGTCCAAAGAGATCCATGTGTAACAGATACAATATCCTAGGTGAATCACTCTTATTAAGTGACTTAAAGCTGTTTTTAGTTTGCTTGCCTAATTGACAAGCCCTGCAGAGTCCTTCCTTCTTGTAGGGGCCAAAAGGTAGTCCTCTAACAAGGTTGTCCTTGGATAGCCTAGCAATAGTTCTAAGGTTTAGGTGTCCTAATCTCTTATGCCATAAAATATTGGGTCTATAGACAGAATTAAACAAGCAGATATCCACATCAGATGAAAGAAAATCTACTAGATAGATGTTACCTTTCCTTTTACCTGTTAACACAGTTGTGTTGTCCTCTGACTTGATTTTGCATAAGGCTTTGCTGAAGGTCACCTGGTAGCCTTCATCACACAGCTGACTGATGCTAATTAGGTTGTGCTTCAGTCCTTCCAGATAAGCTACCTTCTTGAAAGTTACTGATCCAATCTGGACTGCACCATATCCTTTAGTTTGTCCAAAGGTTGAATCACCAAAGATAACTTTGGGTCCAAGCTTGGCTCTGAAGGATGTGAGGTTGTCCTTGTTCCCTGTCATGTGCTTAGAGCACCCACTATCCAAATACCATTGCTGGTTAGATGTTGGATAGGTCTTCACCTGCACATAAGACAATTCATTTGTTTTTGACCCAGTTTACCTTGGGGCTAGGTTGATAGCCTTTAAATTCTGAAATGAAAGACATCCCAAGTTGACTCTTATATCCTTCAGGATGATATCTCCTTGGAGGTATAATCCATTCAGTATAAGGGTTAAAGATTTGGGATGAAGGACCCTTAGGATTGAATTTTGATTTGCCTTTGAAAAATTTTCCAGAGCTCTGACCTCTGTTCGACGATCTTGGAGCTGCGTTCGACGATCTTGGGTCAGATCGTCGAGCTCCGTTCGACGGTCGACTATGGCTGAGGTCAGGTATTTGAGATCGTCGACCTGTGTTCGACAACTTTGGCTGAGATTGTCGATCTGCGTTCGACGATTTTGCCTGAGATCGTCGAGCTGCGTTCGGCGATCGTCGATCTTCATTCGGCGATCGTCGATCTCCGTTCGACGATTTCTGCTGGGACTTGGTTTTCTGAGGCAGATCAGAATTTTTCCTAGCAACCTCTACAACTCCCTTTCCTTTGTCAGAAATGAATTTGATTGGAGTTGTTAGGACTATAGGTTGGCTGGATGAAGCATCCAAGCCCAGTGTACTGTTGAATCTGGAGTTCACTGTGCTTGTGATGTCCATCAGCTTGATGCTTCTCCCATTAAGGGATTCTTCAAGCTTCTTGGCCTCAGAGAGCTCACTTTTCAGTGTAGCTATCTGTTCCCCACAGCTCTCCAACTCCTGAGAGAGTTTGAGGTTTTCTGACTTTAAAGTATTGTGTTCAGATAATTGATTTCTGAGAGAGATAATTTCTTTCTCAGACTTTAGCAGGTCTAAACACAGTGCTTTAAATTCAGATTTAAAATCCTCTGAACTAAAATCAAAAGAACCAATTACCTGATCTTCTTCAGGTTGAGTCTCTGAGTCTGACTCTGACTCTTCTTCCTCTGAATTGTGCTGTGAGGCATTGATTGCCATCATGCAGAACTCCTTTTCTTCTGCATCATCCTCATCATCACTGGAGCTGGATGAGGCTTCTGACTCTTCTTCTGTCTCACTCCAGGATTCAGCAACAAACCCTTTTCTTGTATGCTTGTTTTTGCTTGAAGAAGGTTTGCCATTGCCATTCCTTTTGGAGTCTTTCTCCTTTCTTCTTTCTTTCCTGTCCCTTCTGTCCTTGTTCTTGTTCTCTGGACAGTCAGGAACTATGTGCCCTGGTTTCCTGCAACCAAAGTAAATAATGTCTTTATTATTACTAATGGACTTGTCATACCTTGGCTTATCCTGCTCCTTGTATGATCTTCTTCTGAAGTCCTTTCTGGACATCTTGTAGAATCTTTTAGCCAACAAGCTGAGTAGTTCATCATTGTCTGTGGCTTTATCTTCAGGCAGATCTTCAGTTGCCTTGAATGTTATGGTCTTCTCTTTTCTTGTGGCTGGTGAGGCAGCCTTCTGTTCTTCCTCTCTATTTTTGATGAGTAGCTCATAAGATTTGAGCTTACCCAATAGAGCTTCAGTGGTGATCTCATTCAGACTTCTGGCATCCTTAATTGGCCAGATTCTTGAATCCCAAGTGCTGGGGAAGCACATTAGGATCTTGTCATTAAGTTCAGTTAGAGAGATCTCTTTGTCTAATGTCCTGAGTTCACTGACAATTAGACTTAGTCTGTTGTACATATCTCCCACTGACTCAGTTTCTCCCTTTTTGAAATTCTCATATTGAGAGATGAGATGGGATCTTCTATCCTTTCTCTCATCAGCTGAGCCTGAGACTATTTCTGAGAGTTTGTCCCAAATTTCCTTGGCTGAATTACATTCAGCTACCTTCTGAAATATGTCATCAGACATTGTCTGGGCCAAGATGTTCATAGCTTTGGCATCAGCTACCTTCCATCTCTTGATATCAGCATCTGTTCCTGATGGAGGTGGAACAGCACTTGTACTTGTGTTCTCTGGGGGTCTTGGACATACTGTCAAAACAAAATTAACGATATCTTCGTCAATAGAATTCATGTAAAGTCTAATCCTTGCCTTCCAAAGTGCAAACTTGGATAGATTGCACACTAGAGGTCTGGTGCTAGCATAATCTTTGTTTTGGGCCATGATTTGTGAAAACAAAAGCTAATAATAAAATACAAGAGAAAGACAGATCTAACTTGGGATCTTTGGGTTCAGGTGTTAGCCTGTACAACCAATCAGGTATGGTATGTTTAACCAACCTCGCTTTGATACCAATTGAAAGGCAGCTAGATCTGATATACTCTAGAGGGGGGTGAATAGAGTATATGGTGCTTTGAAACTTTTTACAACAACTGTTGTAATAAGAGTGAGCAGGGAAGCAATAATAAATCTAATCACAGCACTAAGTTAAACAAAAGCCAAGCACAGAAAACTCAAGGCCAGAAACAAACATAAACACAAGCAAAACCAGAAGACACAAGGAAATATAGTGGTTCCCCTAAACTTGGGTACATCCACTCTTCTACCACCCTAGGTAGGAATCCACTGCAGGATGAGTTGATCAGGTGTTCTGGGCACCAATGAGCTTTTGATAAGGTGCTCAAAAACCAAAGCAGATTTTTGATCAGGTGTCTTGCCACCAATGAGCTTTTGACAAGGTGCTCAAAAACCAAGCTCAAACTTTTGAAGGGAGTTTGAGAAACCCTTTACAGAGAGGGGTGAGAGAGTGATGGAAGTCTGCTCTTTCTCAAACAACTGAGAAGACTATATGGATTGTTGATGTCAAAGCTCCCCCTGAATCCTTGAGATCTTCAGGAAGAAAAGCTTTGCTGAGGGTGATAGACCTTCAAAGATTGAACTCCAGCAATAGATGATTTCAGCAATAGCTGAAATGTTGAATGTCTGGAGTCTTGAAAATATGTTGGCCTTGAAAACTTTGAAAACTAAAGAGATCTGAAGATTTTAGAAAGCTTGATCTCCTTGGATGAGTGTTCTTCAGAATTCTTCTTGACAGAATATTTTTGAATGTGTCTCTGTAATCTCTGTTCTGTGAGTGATTCAAAAATTCTATCTTTTATTCTCTGGTACAGAATAAAATAACATTCTTTGTCAAGAATAGCCGTTAGCCTGCATTGATTGCATCCTTAATTGCGAAATCTCTTCTGGAGGAAAGTCCACAGAAATATTCCTTGAAAAATCCCTTGAAACTTGGTCCAGAAATGAATGAAAACGGCTAGGAAATCTCTGAATTAATTGCAGAATAACTCCTTGAATGATTTGAATTTGAATTAGAAATATCCTGGAAGTTATCTGAAATCGTCGAACTGAGCTCTGCTATCGTCGAGCTGAGCTCAGCGATCTGGAAACATACAGCAGCAAAATATCGTCGATCTGAGCTCAAAGATCGTCGAACTGAGCTCAGAGATAAAGATCCAAAGCAGAGTCAAAATCGTCGACCTGGGCTCACCGATCGTTGAATGGAGTTCGATGATATAATGAAGTTGAGCTCAGCGATCGTCGAATGGAGTTCGACGATCTGTCGAAGTTGAGCTAGACGATCGTCGATCGGAGTTCGACGAATCGTCGTGCTGAGCTCGACGATATGACTTAGTCTCCAAATACAAAATCTTGGTCTTCAGGGCAGCTTCCAAACCTAGACTTCTAACCCTTAGACTCAATTCTAATTGACCTATTTAGCTATACAGGAGGTCAAGCAAAGGTTCCTAGAGACATAGTGATCTTGACCCAAATTAGTAATAGGGTGTTCCAACACGTTAGATGTTTGCTGGTTGGGATAATTAAAAATGAAGTTCACCATTGAAAGATAGTATGAGTAGAGGGTTGGTTGGCTAGTGTTAGGTGGTGCTCGGGGTCGATGAAAGATCGTCTTTCCCGTGGGGAGGAGGTGTCTAATACTCTAGGGTTAGATCCAGTACAACAAGTAAGGGTTTGGGAAATCTGATAGCAACCAATAATAGTAAGTGTCATGCAAAAGGGAGCTCTGGGCGTAATCCCATTGTAGTTCGTAGTGCCTTCAAGAGCCCTTTACGGGGAATACCTTAGGCAGTCCTGGGCTAACCTAAACAGTAAGAATAAAATATTTCTAGAGCAACTAGTATAACTATGGTTGCACGTTCACAAACCCTAGTACCCCGGGAGGTTTATTAGGTTGTTTTGATTGCCATCCGGACAGTTCGTTCAGAAGGTAGATGCACGGACGGATAGTCCGGGGAGTCAGTGGCTCAAAAGGTTTTGGATACAAAATAAGGTGGTGGGTCTTCGGTATCAGACGGTCGTTCACACCGACTTCGATACGTTCACTCGGCGATGTGGGACACTTAGCCAAAGAAAGTCTGGTGGATATTGTCAGCACTAGTACGCGGATACTCTAGGTTGTGTTCTTCTAGGGCGTACGGGAGGGCTAGGCCTGGTAGTGTGGATACCCGCCTAGGAGTGGGGGGCCCGACCCACTGTCTCCGTTTGCCACTATAGAGGTTCCTGGAAGTGAAGCTAGCTGCCCAAATTGGGGGAACTAAAGGTCTGTGCACATAGAGTCGTGTGCGTGGGTTGCACTTGCATGAATCATGGCATAGCATACTTGAATACAACCGACACCCCAATGTATAAAGTGGTATGGGACTTTTTATATGGTGGGAGCCTTGCAGAAGACCCCTTAACTTATATGTTTGTATGAGCATTCATATAAGTTAAGGTTACTTACTTCTTACCTTGTCTTTCTTACAAATGCTGCTTACTCTACTTGCTCACCTTACTGCATACTATTATAGAACTGTTAAACTAGTTCCACTGTCACCTGCCACTTTGTACTCTCCACCTTGTAGCTTCCCTTCCCTCCTCCACGCCTGATACCTAGGAGCCATGGGGGGAGGGGTAGGGGATGATAGGGCTTTGTCTTTATGACTAATGGTTTTCAAACCATAACATTACAGGGACTCCGGATGGGAGACAGGGACCAGCAGCTCAGGGACCAGCACCAGCGGAGTACGGTGTGCATGGAGGTGGGCCAGTCTAGTACCGAAGCACCAGCGACCAGCTCCGTGAGTGATAGTCTTTTTACAGCTTCCGCGAGAGATTGTAGCGAGGATCTGATGTACCGCGCTTAAGCCTGTTTATATTTTTGTTTTGTTACTTCGCAGTACTCTCTTTTCTACTTATGGACATGCTGTGATTTTCTCTTATTATTTATGACTTTTGTGGACTCAGCAATTTCATTCCTGAATACTGCTCTCTCTGTGATGATCGAAAAGGCCGGCAGAATCGGCGTTTTGTAGTGGCGGCTTACCCGAGTGTCAGGGCCACTGCAAAATGGCGGTTCTGGGCATAAGACCCCGGGGTTTGAAAAAGAAAGAAAAAAAGGGGGTCTTACAGTAGCAATCCTTGGGGCATGTTTTATTTTATAAGTAAAAGTCAATAGACATGCGCCACTTCTCTCCCCCCTTTCTTTACCATTAACACATTGGAGATACAGCCTGGATACTGGATCTCCGAGTTGAAGCCAGCCTCTAGAAGCTTCTGGACCTCCTCGCGGATGAGCTCCTCCAGCTTAGTAGCGATGTCCCTCATCTTCTAGCGAATGGGGCATGTCCGGGGGTCCACGTTTAGGCAATGGCAGGCCTCATCTGCATCGATGCCCGGCATGTCAGCTGCGCTCCAAGAAAATATGTCGATGTTGCTCTGGATGCGAGCTCTAACTCGCTCCTAGTCCTCGGGACTCAAGCCCCCACTAATCCGGACCCTCTGCACCTGGTCGGCGCTGGTGAAGACTTCCATCCCCACCACTTCTCCAGCCGGCTCCAGCCGCGAATGCTCCCAGCCGGCTTTTGCTCCCTCGTCTGCCCATACTCTTCCTCCCCTCCTACTTCCTCGACTTCCATTGCCACCCCCAGGCTCTCACGCTGCTGCTGCTCAACCTCCACGCCTCTCAAGGCCTCCCTCTCGACTCCTTCTCCTACTCCTTCCACCTGTCGACCCTCTTGTGGCTCCGACTCTTCGTCCCTCTAGACCTCATACACACCTCTTCCTCTTTGCTCCTCCTCAATCTCCTCCCTCGCCTCCTCCAAGCTCACTTCCTCAATTTCTTCCCTCGCCTCCTCCAGGCTCACCTCCTCCTCTCAGACAACCTCTTCCTGCTCCGCCATCTCCCTCTCCAGCTCTTTCACCTCTGCCATCCAGGATACGGTGTTGACCGTCGTCACGTAGCATTGTCTCGCCACCTTCGAGTCCCCCCTGATCCTAACCTGCACCCCTTCATTGTTGAACTTAAGGCATTGATGAAACGAGGAGGGGATGCATAGAAAGGCACTGATGAGGGGACGTTATAGCTGCTCGGGGCGTCCACGATCACAAACCTATAGTTACGTGACACACCCCCCAACTTCACATGCAGCCCTACCCCCTCCTTCTACCTCTTTTCTTTCTCCTAAAAATCCAAATAACGGTCCGTCTGAAGCTAACACCCTCTTGCCCTCTACCTTCATTTCATCGAAGGCCTTCTTGAAGATCACATTCACGGAGCTCTCGTTGTCCACCAAGATCCTGGAGACCATGAAGTTCTCGACTGCCGTCCGGATCACTAAGGCGTCACAGAATGGGTCCTCATAATCTAGCATATCTACTAAATAAAATGTGATTTTATCTTCCGGATGGGGAGCCTGGGAGGTCGAGGCTACCCCCTTCGAAACATGGTCTGGAGGCTCCCCTTACGAGTTGCCTCAATCCTAACTCCTCCGTGGATCACCCCGATCCCTCCCTGGGTCCCTACGTCCGCCCGGTCCTCACACCTATCTTCCTTCTCCCCATGTTGCACATCCATGATCCTTATCGGTGGATCCTGCCTACCCAGCCCCCTGGCTTCGCTCATTTCCAAGAACTCTGGGCATGTGGCCGTCGCGTGACCCTCCTCCTGGTGGAAGTCACAGAAAAGCAACGCTACCCGGCCCCCTCTTCCTTCTTCGCCTCCTCTTCTTTCGGCTCCTCCCCAAGCTCCTCTCCTTCCTCCTCTACCTCGGCCGACCTCCATTGCCTCTTGCTACTGCGGGAACTGACCCCTCAGCCCCTGCCTCCACGCTGGCTGATCAAAGCTCCTCGGCTCACGAAAGTTGTCTCTTCCCTGAAAGCCTCCTCCTTGCTCATGGGGGTGCCCCTCCTGAGGCCTCCAACCTAACTGGTTGTTCGGCTCCTCGGCCCCCCGTCCTTGATGATGTCCCTGCTGCCCCTGTCCTCGAGGTTCCTCCCTCCTTCTCTCTGCTCCCTCTGCCTCCATACTCCCGGCTCCTTCACGTCATCCTCTGCCAACCTGGCCAGCTTCCTGGCAAAAGCCAGATTGGCCCTTTTGAAGTCTATCTCCTTCGCCACCCTCTCTATGAGCTCCTCAAAAGAGATGGGGGGCACTCTCTTCAGCTCCATGCTAAAGAATCCCAGCCTCAGCCCCAGGGTAAAAGAGAGCATCAGTGCATACACTGGGACCTCCTGGACCAGGAGGATCTCTTCCTGAAACCGGTCAACATAATGACCCAACGTCTCGTCTTGCTTCTGCCTTACCGCAAACAGGCACTCTGCATCCTTCTTACGCTCCTTTGATGTCGAGAACCTCAACAGGAACCTCGACGCAGATCCTCAAAACTGTAGATCGAACTTGCCAGCAACTGGTGGAAATAATCTCGTGCTTTCTCCTTCAACGTGATGGAAAACCGTCGATGCTTGAAGGCATCCATCATTTTCCTTATCGAAATAACATCTTCAAACCACTGTACGTGTTGTACAGGGTCATCTTTCCCCAAGTAGTAGGACATGTCGGGCTCCCGGAACCGCTCCGGCACTGGGGCCGATGAAAGAATTAGTGCCTAACCACTTAGAGGGGGGTGAATAGGTGTAATTCTTGTTTTTCTTTTAAGGCAGAAAAGCTGTTCAGTTAACTAATAATAAACTGCAAATTCTCCAGCTAACATAGCACAACATTCACAGAAACATTCAATCACAGAGTGCACACAGTTTTTATAGTGGTTCCCCAAGGTTTGGGTACATCCACTTTCCCACTTCGCCTATCTAGTAGTGTGCTAGATTCGGCCTAACTTCTTCTCTTCACCTCAAATCCTCAGATCTTACAACTCAGAACCCCAAACAAGGCTCCTACAACTCAGGCAATCTGCCCTACCTCAGCCTACACACGGCCTACAACTCAGAGATATCAATCTCCTACAACTCAGGCTCACAGCCCTACATCAGCCTTCAACAAGGCCTACCACTCAGAGAATTTATTCTCCGACACTCAGCCTTTATAAAACAGGCTTACAGCTCAGATCTAGAATAGATCCTACAAAAATTTGATTTAACAAAGTATTATACCACCTCCCTGGTAGAGAGAAAGAATGGATGGCTTCTTGATCAGTTCTTGGAAGAATCTGATGCCAGAGAACAACCGATCTTAGCTTTCTTTAAAGCTTCTTGAATCTGAACTCAGTTGGGTTGAACTCTTGAGAAGTTGATCTTCAATCAGCTTCTGACTTGTGATTCAGATCTCAATCTGAATCTTTCTTGGCAGCCTGGTTCAGCAACTGCACTTCTTAGATGGAGCTCTCTCTCTCCAACTTCTTAGATCTTCTGTCGAAGGTCTTCTTCTTTTTTTTTGTTAGTTATCTGTGTATGTTCTTCAATCTTAATTGTAATAACCACCTCTTCTGTTGAAGGAGAAAGCCTTTATATAGTCTTCCTCCAAGGTAACCGGCTGATCCGATTTCTAATAAACTTCTGACAGCTTTGACAGTTGTAGTAGACCGGTTAGAAATGGCAGCTATCAAGTCATCCAGTCACTTCTTGAAACACTGTCTCTGTCTGAAAGTGTCGAGACTGAACTTCATCATGTGTCGACACAAGTAGACTAAGTATCGACACAAGTGGACTAAGTGTCGACACAAGCCTTGGTGGTGTCGACACATCTCCTTTGTTGTTGTTAATACTTCTCGACACAGCCTTCTGTTGAATGTGTCGACACTGATTCTCTGTGTCGACACAATCACCTCTCCTCTTTAACATAGTTGAAACTTTGCTGTGTGTCGACACAAGTCCTGTGTGTCGATACAGTTGATGTCGATAAGGTCTTCTGTGTGTCGACACTGCCTCTTTGTGTCGACACAGTTGATGTCGACAATGTTTCACTGTGTGTCGACACTGCCTCTGCATGTCGACACAGCTGATGTCGACTAAACTTCTCTGTGAGTCGACACTGCCTCTGTATGTTGACATAGTTTCTTCAGGTGTCGACACAGCCTTTTCAAGTATCGAGACAATTAGCTCCAAGTGTCGACACAGCTTTTCTCCAGTGTCAACACAAGCCTTCATAAGTGTCGACATAGCTTCTCCTGGTGTATACACATGGACTTAGAAATTTTTCTGCATTCCTGCATTTACTTAACCTGCACATATAAACTCAAAATAACATCAAATACACCTTGATGCATATCATTGAGTAAGGTGAGGCTTCTTCAAATCTGGTACATATTTTCCAATATACCCAACAATCTCCGCCTATTTGGAGAAGTCATAACCCTTAGTCAATGATATACACCATTCATAACAAATACACATTATGATGTATAACAACATTATATGACAGGATAAATACTTAAAACAAAACATATATAACAAATTATCACAGAATAACAATGCAACCAGAATGAGCATTAATCATGTTTTGTTCAACTTTCAAAAGATTCTTTCATAATAGTTTTACATAGATTTTAAACACTAAAGTTTATAATGTGATAAAATCTAGTAAATCTAATATAAGACTGCTCTGGCTCCTTGATGACAATTCCTTTGCCTGATTGGACCTTGGCTTGAACTTGAGCATCAGTATCATCAACAGGCTTCTTGCCCTTTAGAGCTTTCTTCTTAAGTTCTTCAGCCCTTATTTTTTGTCTTTCAAAGTAGTGAAAGGGCTTAGGGAAATATTTACTAGGCTCCTGAGTATTAGGAGGCAGCTTTCCAAGTTTTGCCTTTCTTCTATACTGAACTATGGCTTCTTGCCTGGCTTCATGCTTTTGTCATTCTTGTGTAGAGTACCATTTTCATGGGTTTTATCCTTTACAGTTTTCCAAGCAGTCAGTATAATATTCCTGGAGGTTGGACTCCACTGCTCAAAATCAGGCTTCAACTCTGTCTGTTCTCTGAATCTTTTCTTAGATAATATAGTTTCTTGCTCTTTGTTCAAAACTTCCTCTGACACTAGCTTGTCTACTTTTTCAAGGATAATATTTTGATTACCCTCTGGAGGACTGTACATATACTGTACTTCTTGATGTATCATCTCAAAATCTGCTGGAGTAAAAATAACTTGAGCAACTTCAGCTTGTGCACCTCCAAAATATGCATGATGCACTCCAGATTCAGCTACATTGTTATCATCACACAGGGGTGGATATCCAATTGTGGCTCTGATGCTATTGAAAATCCATTTAGCATGATCAGATCCAGCTTTGACTAATACTCTCTCCCTCTTTATGACTTCTCGGGCAACATGATCTCTAAGGTCATCCTTTTAAAATCTTATTTGTTCATCTAGAAAATTTACACCATCTTTATAAAAAGACTTCAACTTCAGTAGCTGTGCAGAAATAGTCTTTTGAGAATCTGTAATAGCTGTTGAACAGCAGCTAATCCTTCCTAGAAGAGTTTATCAAACTCTGTTTTGGCTTGAGTCCTTGCTGCAGTCTAGGCAGTTGCAATATTCTTCATTTCAGTAACAATCACAGTATGTGATTCTGTCAGATTATCATTCATTCTAATTTGATTCTCTAAGACATAGCCTTGCTTGACAGCTATATCATCAACTTGAGTCTTGATCTGCTCTTGATGTGTGGCAAGGAAAACCACAGCATTGCATCCCTTGTGAAAATAATCAGTCATCTCTTTCTTATGTTGATTAACTTCAAACCATATAGATTTTATATATGTAGCCAAGGAGAGTTGTAGATCTTTGTGAGTTTCATTCATATACTTCTCCATGACAATCCTTTGCTCATCTAGCTTTACTTGTAGAGAGACTAACAAGGAGCTATAATCAGTTGTTGGGGCTGACTGTGGAGCAACAGTTTGTAGTGTCTTCTTGTAGCTTTGGCTTCTCTTTTTAAAGACCATTAGCTTCCTCTTCTTAGCTTGAACCTCATCTGCATCCTCAGAATCTGAGGTACTGGCTATATTTACTCTATCCTTTGGACTAGGAGGCAATACCTGTGCAGTCCTAGGTTGCTCCCCCTGAGTCCTTAGCTCCTCCTCAGTTCTTATCTGCTCCTGCTCAGTTCTTATAGTCTCCCCCTGAAATCCTACTGGCTCCCCCTCAAGTTTAGCTTGCTCCTCCTCAAGTTTAATTTGCTCCCCCTCGAAATCAGCTTTCTCCCCCTCAAATTCTGGTTGTACTATATCTGGAAACAACTCTTCAAGGGTGAATTCTTGTTTAGTAGGGACTGGAGATTCTCTTATCTCTGGAGCATCATCAACTGCTGATGTATCCTCCATGATTACATCTTGAACTTGACTGTGTTGTTGTGTTGGCTGGTCAACATCAATCAAAAATTCAATTAGTGTCTCATCTTTATCATTAAGAATTGATTGATTCACCTCTTGAATTACCTCAAGGATTGTTTGTGTAGCCATTTTACTGTCCAAGTGAGTTGGCACTTCCTCATGGTGAGGCTCCCCCTGGAGTGGATCCAGGTGGATGGGGCTAGCATATGGTTGCTCCCCCTGCCTCTGGGCATCTTCATTTCTTACTGGTGTCTTTCCAGCATTATCAGCCTCTTGCTCATTAGAACTAGAAGCTGCTTGCTCCTCTGAACTACTGGAAGGTTCAGGAACCATTTTGGCTTTCTTCTGCTTCCTTTGTGGTGGAGCTTCCTTCTCTGGAGTAGGCATGTCCTTAGTTAATACCCTTTCCCACCTAGAGATGATCCTGATGTACATCCTTCTCATATGATTTATCTTAGTCCCAGCTGACTGTTCCATCACTTCAGGTATTGTTCTAGCTAAATACAAGCCCACAATTGTGCCCAAATTTGGCTTCTTTATACTTTCCTTAATCTTGTCAAAAATGACTATTGACCAATCAGTGTTTAGTCTATAGATGATTCTGGTCATAAGGGTGAACATATATGCAGAAATCCTATCATGCCCCCCTGGCTTACATAGAATCACTGTTCCTACAACTGCAGACAAGAACTTCCCTTGCATATTCATGCCTTTTCTGTTTAAAGCTGAGCCAATCTTCATGGTGGAATTCAGTCCACACCATTGAAGTGCTTCCCTTATCTTAGATGTTGGTACATCTTCTTCTTCTTGTGTTCTGGCCAGGTGAAGAACTTTCCTTAAACTCTTCTGGGTGATTTTCACCTTTACTCCATGGACTGTGGATCTAATTTTTAGTCCAGTTTGATCTAGGGTAGCAGCACCAAAGAATTCTAGAGTTTCTTTCTTCCAAATCTTAGTTGGTTCAGAAACTAGAAATTCCAACCCATTCTCTGCAATTAGGGTTACTACTCCTGTAATTTCTGATTCCGCTTCACCAAATGCGTTCCGAACCAATTTGTATCCTTCATTGACATTATTCTCGATCCTTGGCGCCATTAGGGTTTACAGAAATCTTGAATTTAGATGAGAGAGTTGTCGACACAAAGTTTTGGTCTCGAAACTATGGAGAGCGTGTCGACAGAAAATGTTGATGACCTATTTATACCTTTCTAAAAACGAAGGTGAAAAGGTACGTCATAATTCTCTTAATGTGTCGACACTGCTGAAAAGTGTCGACACAAACTGCTAATGTCTCGAAATAAGTGTTGACTTCTATGTGTCGACACTTATTCCTTTGCGCTCGACGATCAGTCGATTCTCCACTCGACGAAATCTATGTTGATCCTAAGTGTCGACACCACCTCTGGATGTGTCGACACCACTCCTGGATGTGTCGACGTTATTTCTCTGAAGTGTCGACACCAATTTTCTAGATGTGTCGACATCATTTTTCTGGAATGTCGACACCACTTCTATGTGTCGACACAGACAACTCCTTGTGTCAACACAATTTTACTTAACCAATATTGTTAAACTAATCTATGTTCAACATTCCTAATTTAATTTTAAAGTTATTGAATTTAGTTTCATCTAGAGGCTTAGTAAACATATCTGCAATTTGATAATCTGTTTTGACAAATTCTAGTGAGATGTCCTTTTTCTCCACATGTTCTATAAGAAAATGGTATCTAATTTCTATATGTTTAGTCCTACTATGTGAAACAGGATTATTAGCAATAGAAATAGCACTTGTAGAATCACAAAGCAAAGGTGTTCTACTTACCTGTATATCATAGTCTTCTAGTTGGTGCTGAATCCACAATAGCTGTGCACAGCAACTTCCTGCAGCAATATATTCTGACTCAGCTGTGGAGATTGCCACACTGGTCTGCTTCTTACTGCTCCAAGACATTAGTCTTCCTCCTAGAAATTGACAGGTGTCTGTAGTATTTTTTCTATCTTTTTTGCAAGCTGCAAAATCTGCATCTGAATAGCCTGTCAGTAGAAAATCTCCATTCCTAGGATACCAAAGGCCTAGATTAGGTGTGCCCTTAAGATCTCTCAAAATCCTTTTGACTGCAGTCAGATGAGATTTTTTAGGGCAGGATTGGTACCTAGCACAGACACATGTAGCATACATGATATCTGGTCTACTAGCAGTCAGATATAGGAGGGAGCCAATTATTCCTCTATACAAAGTTTCATCTACAAGTTTCCCTGCATCATCTTTGCTAAGAGATACACTTGTCCCCATAGGAGTTCTCATGGTAGTGGATGATTCCATACCATACTTCTTTATTAACTTTAGGGTGAACTTAGACTGGAATATCGACAAGCCATCTTCAGTCTGTCTTACTTAGAGACCCAAGAAGAACTTAAGTTCTCCCATACTGCTCATTTCAAATTTTCCTTGCATAAGTTTTGCAAACTTTCTACAAAGATTACATTTAGTAGACCCAAATATTATGTCATCAACATATATTTGAACTAGGATTATCTTTCCTTTGGATTCCCTAAGAAATAGAGTCTTGTTTATTTCCCCCTTGAGAATTTATTCTCAATAAGGAAATTATTCATGGTTTCATACCAAGCCCTTGGGGCTTGTTTCAACCCATACAAAGCTTTCCTAAGTCTATAAACATAATCAGGTTTGAGAGGATCAACAAAACCTGAGGGCTGCTTTACATATACTTCTTATTTTAGATTTCCATTTAGGAATGCTGATTTTACATCCATTTGGAATACCTTGAAGCCTTGATATGTTGCATAAGCAAGGAACATTCTAATTGTTTCCAGTCTTGCTACTGGGGCAAATGTTTGATCAAAATCAATACCCTCTTCCTGCCTGTATCCTTTTGCAACAAGTCTTGCTTTGTTCTTCACAATGATCACATTCTCATCCAGTTTGTTCCTAAAGATCCACTTTGTTCTAATGATGTTGTGGTCTTTTGGTTTAGGAACTAACTTCCAGACCTTGCACGTTCTGAACTGATTCAGCTCCTCTTGCATGGCATTAACCCAATATGGGTCTAGAACAGCTTCTTCAAATTTCTTGGGTTCTACTTGTGATAAGAAGCTAGAGCAAAGAACTGTATTCAGATTCCTGCTCCTTATTTGTACTCCTTGTCTTGGATCACCAATTATCTGATTTGTTGGATGATCCTTTAATTGTTTATTAGCTGGAGGTAGTCTATCTTCTGGTTGAACACCTCCAGCCTCTTCATTAAGCTGCACCTCTTGGTTTTCATCAGCATCTGGTGAGTCTTGTACTCCCCCTGGACAGCAGCCACCATTTTTCACTTCTTGATTTGTAGTTGAATCTTCTGTAATGGTAAGCTTATCCATTCTCTCATTTATACCTGTAGAACTGCAAGCACTACTTGGCAACTCACAGTTAATCAGTCTTATTTCATCAAAGACAACATATACAGACTCTTCTACAACTTGAGTAATCAAGTTGTAGACTCTATATGCCTTACTATTGTTGTTGTACCCAACAAATATCCCATCTTGGGATTTTGTAGCAAACTTAGTTAGATAAGACTTGCCATTGTTAAGGACATAACACATGCAACCAAAGATCCTAAAATAGGATAAGTTTGGTTTTCTGCCCTTCATAATCTCATAGGGAGTCTTTTTGTGGCTCTTGGTGATAGAAGCCCTATTGATCACATGGCATGCAGTGTTTACTGCCTCAGCCAAGAAATATTCTGGGAGAGAAGTGTCACTCAATAGAGTTCTACCAGCCTCAATCAGTGTTCTATTCTTCATTTCAGCAATACCATTTTGCTGTGGTGTTCTAGGTGAGGAAAATTCTTGAAAAATCCAAAATTCTTCACACAGTCTTGTCATACTCTCAGATTGAAATTCAGTGTCATGGTCACTTCTGATTTTGACCACAGTACTATCCAGCTCATTCTGAATTTGTTTGACAAAACTATATAAAACACTTGGAGTTTCAGATTTTTATCTCAGAAAGAACACCCATGAATATCTAGAATAGTCATCTACCACCACAAAAGTGTAGACCTTCCTACCTAGACTATGAACTGGCATAGTACCAAATAGATCCATATGCAAGAGGTATAGACACCTCATTGAATCCTTGTTTTCAAGGCTATGAAAGGAGGATTTGGTCTGCTTGCCTTTTTGACAAGCTGAGCATATCCCATCCTTTATACACTTAACTTGAGGACCATTCCTCACTAACCCTTTGCTAAAGAGTTGGCCAATAGTCTTGTAGTTAAGATGGGCCAGTCTCTTGTGTCATTTAACACAATGAGAGGCTCTCTCATCATCTACAAGACAAATAGGAGAAACATTGTTCTCACACTCAAAGTTAAGACAGTACACATTTCTTTTCCTATATCCTGTCAATATGACCTTTTAATCACTTGACCTTTTGATATGACATCCATTCTTAAAAAATGAAATGTCATATCCTAAATCACTCAACTGACTTATGCTTATAAGGTTGTGTTTCAAACCCTTCACATATGCCACTTGAGAGATATTAATCTGGTTATTAGAACTATTTTCAAATCCTTTGATGATTCCTTTTTCAGAACCACCAAAGGTTACTTTAGGGCATCCATGATAGGTGTGTAGTCCTTCAGCAACCCCCTTGTTCCAGTCATGTGCCTGAAACATCCACTGTCCAAGTACCATATTGGGGCATGGCAACTTGGACTCACCTACAATAAAGAATTACTTAACCTTAGAACCCAAATGAATTTTGGGTCCTTGGTTCATGTTAGCCTGAAATTTAACAAATCTGCCAGCAGCTTTTCTAACAGGCAGACTGCTACTCTCCTTGACACTAGAACTGTGCCAACAGTGTAAGGCAAAGTGGCCTACCTTGCCACAGCACCAGCACTCAAACTTGTTATACCTTTATTTAGATACAACCTTAGCTGAATTGTTTACAGCAGGTCTCTTGTTTTGTGCTGCGACTTTGCCTTTAGAATTGAACCTAGCAGTCCATGCAGTTTTCTTAAACCCTAACCCAGCTTTACCCTTTTGAGACACAAACTCATCAATTAAGGGTAATACAAATTTTGGTTTAGAAAAACTAGCTACAATCTTCGTTTCTTTCTGAAGTCTATTCTCCAGACTTTTAATCTGATCATTTTTGAATGTGATTGTGCCCATTTGAATAACAGTTGTGTTTTTCAATCTAGCAATCTCATTCAGCTTTTGATCCAGCGACTTCTCTGAATCAGATGCAACCATCTTAAGATCTGAAATTTCCTTAGCCTGAGTTTTGGCCAGGTTTTTGCTTTTCTTTAGTGTATGCAACAAGTCTCCATATTCATTTATCAGCTGATGAATATCACCTTCAGACTCAGACCCATCCACACCACTTGATGCAGATGTTGCTGACTCTGACTCAGTACTACAATCTGAATTTCTAGAAATACATTGTACCTTACTAGGATCAGGCTGATCCTGACACTTGTCTTCTTCTGACACAGCCATTAGTCCCTTGCACTGATGGTCTTCTTGTTCATAGATAGAGTTCAGCACTTGCAGAAACTCTTCTTCTTCATCTGTTGTATATAGACCAATGTATGCCTCAGCTTCAGATTCTAACTCTGAAGATGATTGGTCTGTCAAGCTCTTCTCCTTCTTAGCAACAAAGGATTTCTCTTTCTTGCTCTGGTGTTGAATCTTCTTTTTATCAGCAGACTCTTTTCTTTTATCTGAACACTCAGCCACAACATGTCCAGGCCTATTACAGCAGTAGCAAACTATCTTTGATGTTGTAGATTTGCTTGGCTTAGACATGCTCCTGTCCTTCTTGGATGACTTCCTCTTTTGATAATAATCATCCTTAGGCTGAGATGTGGAAGGCTTAGACTTCCACTGCTTCTTCTTCAGGATTCTCTGAAACTGTCTTTTAAATGCTGCAAAGTCTTCATCTGAGTCACTGCTGTCTGAACTTTGGTTGTCTGAATTATCTGAAGCAATTTCAGCAACTATCTTAGGAGGTGATGGAGACATCCTCCTATTCTTCCTAGTGGCTTCAACTTTGAAGGCAATAGACTTTTCTCTATGCTCCACTTTTGCACTTTTCTCTTCCTCTTTCCTAGTCATCAGCTACATCTCATATGACAACAGTTTTCCAAACAAAGTTGGTGGAGAGATATCTGCAAGTTTGGCCACTTCCCTAATGGCACAAATCTTAGTGTCTCAATCCTTTGTCAAGGATCTTAGGAATTTATCATTCAGTTTATATGTACTGAAGAATCTTTCATAGCACATCAGCTCATTTACTATTCTATAGAACTTTTTATAACACTCAGTTATACTGTCAGACTTTCCTTGTCTGAAACTCTCATATTCCTGGTTCATCATAGATTTTCTATCTTGTCTGACTTCTTCAGAACCCTCCATGTAAACTATCAAAGTATCCCACATTTCTTTGGAGGTCTTGCAGTGAATCAAATTTTGAAAGGGGCATCATCTATGGCACTTACTATGATATTCTGGGCTCTTTTATCCATAGTTGTCAGGATGATCTCATCCTTAGTCATCTCTGAAAAATCTTTGGGAATTCTTTGGTTGGCATCAAGTACTAAATTCTTCATAGGAATATAAGGACCTTCCTTCACTGTAATATAGATCCTTGGATCAGAAGCCTCCATAAACAACCTGACCTTTTCTTTCCAGATGCCAAATATCTCTTTTCTGCATATGGGTAATTTCATAGAACCTAGTTCCTTATGATTTTCTCCTGAACCCATTTTCTTGATCTTGAATCAGCCTTAAGGATCTTACTCAGACTATTAAGTTTTTCTTTGAGTAACCTCGCTTTGATACCACTTGAAAGAATTAGTGCCTAACCACCTAGAGGGGGGTGAATTGGGGTAATTCCTGTTTTTCTTTTAAGGCAGAAAAGCTTTTCAGTTAACTAATAATAAACTGCAAATTCTACAGCTCACACAGCACAGCATTCACAGAAACATTCAATCACAGAGTGCACACAGTTTTTATAGTGGTTCCCCAAGGTCTGGGTACATCCGCTTTCCCCCTTCGCCTATCTAGCAGTGTGGTAGATTCAGCCTAACTTCTTCTCTTCACCTCAGATCCTCAGATCTTACAACTCAGAACCCCAAACAAGGCTCCTACAACTCAGGCAATTTGCCCTACCTCAGCCTACACAAGGCCTACAACTCAGAGATATCAATCTCCTACAACTCAGGCTCATAGCCCTACCTCAGCCTTCAACAAGGCCTACCACTCAGAGAATTTACTCTCCTACACTCAGCCTTTATAAAACAGGCTTACAGCTCAGATCTAGAATAGATCCTACAGAAATTTGATTTAACAAAGTATTATACCACCTCCCTGGTAGAGAGAGAGAGAATGGATGACTTCTTAATCAGTTCTTGGAAGAATCTGATGGCATAGAACAACCTCTCTTAGCTTTCTTCAAATCTTCTTGAATCTGAACTCAGTTGGGTTGAACTCTTGAGAAGTTGATCTTCAATCAGCTTCTGACTTGTGATTCATATCTCAATCTGAATCTTTCTTGGCAGCCTGGTTCAGCAACTACACTTCTTAGATGGAGCTCTCTCTCCAACTTCTTAGATCTTCTGTCGAAGGTCTTCTTCTTTTTGTGTTGTTAGTTATATGTGTATGTTCTTCAATCTTAATTGTAATAACCACCTCTTCTGTTGAAGGAGAAAGCCTTTATATAGTCTTCTTCCATGGTAACCGGCTGATCCGGTTTCTAACAAACTTCTGACAGCTTTGACAGTTGCAGTAGACCGGTTAGAAATGACAGCTGTCAAGTCATCCAGTCACTTCTTGAAATACTGTCTATGTCTGAAAGTGTCGAGACTGAACTGCATCATGTGTCGACACAAGTAGACTAAGTGTCGACACAAGTGGACTAAGTGTCGACACAAGCCTTGGTGGTGTTGACACATCTCCTTTGTTGTTATTAATACTTCTCGACACAGCCTTCTGTTGAATGTGTCGACACTGATTCTGTGTGTCGACACAATCACTTCTCTTCGTTAACATAGTTGAAACTTTGCTGTGTGTCGACACAAGTCCTGTGTGTCGACACAGTTGATGTCGACAAGGTCTTCTATGTGTCGACACTGCCTCTTGGTGTCGACACAGGTGATGTCGACAATTCTTCACTGTGTGTCGACACTACCTCTGCATGTCGACATAGCTGATGTCGACTAAACTTCTCTGTGAGTCGGCACTGTCTCTGTATGTCGACTTAGTTTCTTCAGGTGTCGACACAACCTTTTTAAGTGTCGACACAATTAGCTTCAAGTGTCGACATAGCTTTTCTCCAGTGTGGATACAAGCCTTCATAAGTGTCGACACAGCTTCTCGTGGTGTCGACACATGGACTTAGAAATTTTTCTGTATTCCTGCATTTACTTAATCTGCACATATAAACTCAAAACAACATCAAATACACCTTGATGCATATCATTGAGTAAGGTGAGGCTTCTTCAAATCTGGTACACATTTTCCAATGTACCCAACAGTCGAGATGATGAGCTCACTGAAAGGGCTCTCTTCACCTACCTGCCGAGAGCGCACGTCTCGCGGCCTTGGCTGGCTGGCCCGATCCATGAGAGCTCTCGCACAGCCGCCTCCCTCTCGCCAACTTTTGCCGGAATCTCCTTCCCGGGACACTGGCCTGGGAAGAGCTCTCGTGCGGCCACGTCCCTCTCGCCAACCTCTGTCGGGACATCCTTCCCGGGACGCTGCCCAGGAGCATTCTCGCCTAAGAGCGGGACCGCCTCCACCAGGACCTGAGACGTTGCTCACTCACTCCGTGCCGAGAAGGCCAAGCTGATGGTCTGCAAGACCTCTCGCTTGAAGTCCTCCAGCATCTTCCTCGTCGCCTCCTCTCCCTGGGAGGAGGAACCTCCTGAACCAGATCCTTCACCTTCACCTCCTGTCATAGGACCAAACTCAAAACTTTCTTGTATCGGCTACCTTCCACGCTCACCGCACCAGAACTGTTGGAGCCAAAATTTGACTTTGACGAAAGTTCAAAATTAGGGGCGTAGTCAACACCTACTTGTCCTGAGCTCTGACCTATGACTGGTTGTGATGGACCAGAAACTGACCCAAAGCCTCAGAGGGAGGTCCCACCGTTTACCCGGAAGATCTTTGAGAGCTTCCCCTCCAAAGCCAAAAGCTGGGCTTGGAGCTTATCAGAAAGCACAGAACACTCTTCCAAAGTCCCGGGAAAAAAAGTGCTTCTGAAGAACCCCTATGGGTCTATTTATAGTTTTCTTAGTTTGAACTGTCAATAACCAAACTGAACCGACTTGAAATTACCAAAATACCCTTGGTTGGGTTTGCCAACAGCCAAACTTCGTTGTTCTGAAGGGTTATCTGCAGCCCACCGAGGGCAAAAGCATAAAATCACCTAGGGCAAAAAGGTGAACCGCCTTCCAACTGAACCGGCGCTTGGAGAGAGAACCGTCTTGCGGGCGAGAGCTCCTACCTATGGGGCTCGTCTCGCCTAGCGAGGCTCTCGCTTGAGCCACTGGGCCCTCTCTCTGGGTCTATCTCGCTTGGGAAGGCTCTCGCCTGAGTCGCCGAGCCCTCTCTTTGGGTCCGTCTCGCTTGGGAAGGCTCTTGCCTGAGTCGCTGGGCCCTTCTCGCCTGAACCACTGGGGCCCTCTCGCCTTGCAAGCCGGACTTAACCCGGCGAGTAGTCCTTTTCCTGGGACCCACTCATCTTTGAGTGGGCTTCTGTCGAAGAGTCCATCTTGTCTTTCCTTCCTCACTCTTCGATCCCGAACTGTTCCTTCGAGACCGAGGTTGTACATGGCCAACATGTTGTTTAGGTCTGCGGTCTCCTTCTCGAAGGCGGACTTGCCAACCGCAAACTTTGTGGCATGAGGAGGAGGCAGGTCATCCCAAAGTTTGCCAGATTCAACAAAGTCTAGTGAAGGATTTGGCACTGAAAAAACGAAGGAATAGTTAGAAACAAATCAGTCAGGTTGCGGTGGATACAAAGAATCAAAGAAAAACACCACTAGAATGCGGAATGTCTTTCTAGGCCGCAGTAGTGATTTGGAGGCTATTAAAGATAGGTCGCCTCTTACGCTCCGGATCAAACACGCTGAGGCAATTTTTCCAGTCATTATGGGCCTTTGCCCTCCTCGAGGTCGCCAAGCTAGTAGAGATGACAATATCACCATTCTCCATTATAATCTTAACTGGTTTAGATTTTCGTGGTGGAGAATGGTAAAGATTCGGACGCTTAATCCTCCTAGGAGCCAGTATAAGTTTACCTGACTTCCAGAGCACAACCACAACTCGCAAATCCTCCTCCCTCTTTTTCGCAATCTTCTTTCTCGAGTACACTGTTTCTTGGCTTCCTTCTCGACAGCAATTTTTTCCCTCAGCTTCTTCTCATCACCTTCTGAAGCGACAGCAGTAGTCTTGCCGCCCTTGACCTCTAACACCTGGACTTCATCTTCAATCGCAGGAAGGTTAGGAGCTTACTTAATAACTTCCAACAGAGATTGGTTCATCTCAGCTATTTTATCAATGTCAAGATTCTATATCATCTCATCAATGGAAATGCTTACAAAGGACATCAAACTTGCACACCCCAGAATGCTGGCTTTAGGAGTAATAAAGTCGCTCTCGGGAGCTTATTTCTCACGTGGTCTGAACTGCAAGCTCGACGCTCCAGTCTACACGGAGACATTCGGCTCTTTCATGAAGCGGCACTTCTTTGCTACCCGTTCAGTGACATCCGGTTGGGCCCCCTTCCTATTGACTTGGCCTTTTTCTTTATGTTCCCAAATATCAGTTGCGGCCTGGCTAAGAAGTCCAAGCCCTTCGCGAATCGAATCAGCAGTGTCGGTGGTCAGTGCGAGGTAGGCAAGATGATTTTTAGGTTGTACCTTGGTCATATCCTCATCCAGCACAGTCTGCACCTCCTCGGCGGGTTGTTCTTTCTCAACTCTCTCAGCGGGAAGGTGGTCAGCGGGCTCTGAAATTTTGGATTGATTTTCTCCAAGTCCATGCTTAACATAATAATCCCGGATGTGGATGGGAATACGTCCATGTTCAGCGAATTATCGGCTGGAGTGGTGGTAGGGCTGATCGTCGGAGAGCCCGGAGGCATATCTGCAACCTTCTCAGGTTGGGGTTTTCCTTTAGAGGATTCACCAATCATGCAGATAGGAGTAGCGCACTTTACAAGTCCTTTTGTCTTGATTTGATATTTGACTTTCTCCTCGTGGGAAGTAATGTTTGAAAAAAGCTTACCAAGACCAGTCATTGTGGATTGGAAAATGTTAACCGCAAGGGTGAAAAGAGACCCGTGATTCTAGATGTTTTGATAGAACTGGACCTTTTCGGGATATTTATAGCAAAGGCAGCATTAATGACAGTTGGGGTCTCGGTGGATAAAACAACCTTTTTGAAATTCCTCGGAATTTAAAAATGTGCAGGGATAATGTTGACCCTAAAGTCCATAAGGCCTCTTTTGACCAATCAGAAGGTCATCGCGGACTCATTCCTGAGCCCGCACTGGCATCCAGTTCGACAAGGCAGCCTCGGAGTCTTGAGAGCTGAGCAGGTCGCCATAAGCCATGGCGGACAGAAATACCTGCTTGCCCAGGTTTGCATATCCAGTAGTATATCAAGGCAAAGGCTCCAACTTACAAGGTTCAGTCTGTCCCCTCCTTGGCGGACTCGTGATCTCATCTTCTCTTTTGTATCTAGTCACCGCTACCTGGTTCTTCAGCACCCCGGGCAGGTAGTTATTTTATCCATGCCTATTTGGTCATGCCCTTGAGCCTATAAATGGGGGGAGTGGCACACCCAAACCATGCTGACTCGAGCTCAGGATCCCCCTTGTTAAAGGCAACGGATTCGATTCTCAGGCTTTGCGGACTGCTGCTCGCACAGCTCTGCACTTTTTTCCTTTTCCTTGTAATCTCATTCGGTTAATAAAAGAAAAGCCCGCCGCAAGAGAGGTATTTGACGCGGCGCGCGAAGTCTGGTGTCGCCGCGATCTATGGCTCTGATTCTTCGCCATTTATCGTTAGTAAGCAGCTACTTGCAGTTTCTTCCACCCTCTTCCATCTTTGCAGGGATCAGAAGCGTATTTCACGCATCAACAAGTTGACTGTTTGTAAACTTGCAACCATAATTCCTTAGCCCATTAACAATCCTGAAAAACTTCTCGTAGCAGTCGGCTATGGAGTCTCTTTTGTCTTGTTTGAAAGCTTCATAATCATAATTGAGGAGGGATTGCGTATCATCCCTAACCTCCTTCGTTCCTTCCATGAGAACGATCAGAGATGTCCACATCTCTTTGGCAGACCTGCAGCGGATCAGATTTTTTAACATGTAGTCATCCACTACACTGGCAATCATATTCTTTTCCCTCTTATCCAGAGACACAAGGGCAATCTCATCTTTATTTAAATTCAGTATCTTTTTCGGAACCATCAGAGTAGGATTTAAGGTTGATCTATTCATAGACACATGGGGGCCTTCTTCAACAATCTGAAAAAAAATCTTGGATCAACAACTTCCATGAGGAACCTGACTCCTTCCTTCCATATGGGAAAATTTTCCTTAGAGCATACAAGCAACTTCATGGGGGACATATTCTTAAATCTATCCATAACAGAAAATCTTGCGCTTTGACAACTAGAATGAGATTTTGTTCAAGGTGTTAACCTTTTAACGAACAACCTTTCCTCAGATACCATTTGAATGTATCTAGTTGTCTATCTAAATCACCTAGAGGGGGATGAATAGGTGAGTTCTGCATTTTTTTCGGAATAAAGATATTGATAAAAACAAGCACACAAACACAAGGATTTATAGTGGTTTCCCAAGATGGGTACATTCATTATCTCGCCTCGCCTATTTAACACTTTAGGGAAGACTCGGCTACTTAACCAAAAGTTAGATTATCACAATCTTACACCTTGGAGCCTCATCTCCTACAACCCAGATACAACACTCCTACAACTCCGAGAACATCCACTTCTACAACTCAGAGAACAAACTCTCCTACAACTCAGAGAACAAACTCTCCTACAACTCAATCCAAAAATACGGATCTACAAACTCGGAAGTAGAAACTTCCAACAATAAGAAAATTTGTTTTGTACAACTTTCTAGATTGAGAACAATCTTCTTCTTCAGATCTGAATGGATTCAATCTTCTTCCTTCTCGGAGATTAGATCTTGAAATAGGGTTGAAGGAGAAAACTTGAAATCTTGAAAACCTTGATCTGAAAACATGGAATCTGACTAGATCGAAAACACCTTTGAGTAATATGAAAGCAGTGATCTTCTTGAATCTTTTCTTGTAAGGAATCACTGATCGTAAACTTTGAAGTCGTCGGGTTGCATTTCTGAGGACAGTAGAACGGAAGAGAAGTTCAGCCATCCATGATATTGAAAATTAGGTCAAGAGAATTTTTTGCGATTCTTGTAATTCTTAGAGATCTGTTCTTCTGAAATGAATCCTTGGTATTTAAATAGAATCCACCTCCAACAGCAAGAAATAATCTTCCAAAATGAGCTTCCACGTGTAATGTACATTGATGTCATTTGAAATAGAACCCATCAGAAAAGTCAAACCAGAAAAATCATTAAGTCCATTCGTTGAGATGACTCGTGTCATACCCGAACCACTCGATGAAATACTTAGATTACACAGGAGCATTCGATGAATTACATGAAAGAACTCGACAAATTATCCTAGACCATTGACGAATTTTACTTAGTCAAAAATGGGACCATAAGAAAATTTCCCGTTAACAGTCATTGGAATGCTCGAGTATATTCGACGAATTCCATGAGTATTCACATGATATCTCGATGAATGACACGAGACTTCACGGGCATGCTTGATGAATTTAACTTAGATGTTTCTTAAGAAGTTTTGAGAAACTATCAGAAATTTCCCAAATAAACTAGATAAATTCCATGAGTGTTCATGTGATGTCTCAATGAATGACACAAGACCTCTTGTCTATACTCGATGAATTTTGTTGGGTCCATTGCCCACAATGTCCCAGACTTGTATAATTCAAATTTGTAGAAGTCCAAGATGTTAATGAAATACACAAAATTGTATTTGATGTAGGTTCAAGTTCATGCTTGCAGGTTGGTACTTGTAACATTGATAGGACTAGTATTTCATGTGATTTGACAGGTGGTCACAAAGTAAAGGAGTGGAGAGACAGAAATTTGTCTAAGTCCACAGGCGTTGAGTGAAGTCAGTTCACTCAACGTCAGATACAAAGGAGGATGCTAGATAGGATGAAAATCGCCTATGTCCACAGGCGTTAAGTGAAGCAAGCTCACTCAACGTCAGATATAAAAAAGTGCAGAGAGAAGACCAATCAGTCAAAGCCTTGGCCTTGACAGTGATGAAAGTTGGCCAAGTACATAATCATTGAGTGAGGACAGCTCACTCAACGCCAAAGCTGGAGGCGTCGTGTAAAGCTAAAGCTCAAAGAGATAGATAGAAAATCTGTCTAAGTCCAGAGGCATTGAGTGATGACAGCTCACTCAATGCTCTCAACGCCTCAGCAGCTGGCAGTCCAGAGAAGCAGCCAAGTACAAAAGCGTTGAGAGATGAAGCTTCACTCAACGCTGTTGGAACACCCTATTACTAATTTGGGTCAGGATCAATATGTCTCTAGGAAACCAATGTTTGACCTCCTGTATAGTCTTAAAGGTCAATTAGAATTGAGTCTAAGGGTTAAAAGTCTAAGTTTGGAAGCTGCCCTCAAGACCAAGACTTTTTCAGTTTGAGACTAAGTCATATCGTCGAGCTCAGCACGATGATTCGTCGAACTCCGATCGACGATCGTCTAGCTCAACCTCGACAGATCGTCGAACTCCATTCGACGATCACTGAGCTCAACTTCCACATATCGTCGAACTCCATTCGACAATCGGTGAGCTCAGTTCGACGATCTTTAACTCAGTATTGGATCTCTATCTCTGAGCTCAGTTCGACGATCTTTGAGCTCAGATCGACGATATTTTGTTGCAGTATAAGTCCATATCGCTGAGCTCAGTTCAACGATAGCAGAGCTCAGTTCGACGTTTTCAGATAACTTCAAGGATGTTTCAAGATTCAAATTCAGATCAGTTAAGGAGTTATTCTGCAATTAATTCAGAAGATTTTCTAGTCGTTTTCATTTATGTCTGGATCAAGTTTCAAGGGATTTTCAAGGAATATTTCTATGGACTTTCCTCCAGAAGACATTTTGCAATTAAGGATGCAATTAATGCAGGCCAACGGCTATTCTTGACAGAGGATATTTTTCTATTCAGTACCAGAGAATAAAAGAAGAATTTTTGAATCTCTCACACAGATACACAGACAGACAGAAAGACAGACATCAGTAATCTTCAGAACAAGAACAAAAAATATTCTCTGTCTCAAAGATTTCTCAAGAACACACATCCAAGGAGATCAAATTTTCTCAAATCTTCAGATCTCTCTTGTCTCAAGTGTTTAAGGCCAACATATTTCAAGACTCCAGACACCTAACATTTCAGTTGTTGCTGAAATCATCTTTTGTTGGAGCTCAACTTCTAAAGGCCTATCACCCTACAACAAAGCTTCTTTACCTGAAGATCTCAAGGACTCAGGGGGAGCTTTGACACCATCAAATCCATATAGTCTTCTCAGTTGTTTGAGAAAGAGAAGACTTCCATCACTCTCTCACCCCCATCTCTGTAAAGGGTTTCTCAAACTCCCTTCAAAAGTTTGGGTTTGGTTTTTGAGCACCTTGTCAAAAGCTCATTGGTGGCAAGACACCTGATCAAAAAATCTGGTTTGGTTTTTGAGCACCTTATCAAAAGCTCATTGGTGCCCAGGACACCTGATCAACTTATCCTGCAGTGGATTCCTACCTAGGGTGGTAGAAGAGTGGATGTACCCAAGTTTAGGGGAACCACTATATTTCCTTGTGTCATCTGGTTTTGCTTGTCTTTATTTTTGTTTCTGGCTGTGATTGTTCTGTGATTAGCTTATGATTAGTTTAGTTCTGTGATTAGATTTATTAACTGTTTTCCTACTTACTCACATTACAACAATTGTTGTAAAAATTTTTCAAGCACCATATACTTTATTCACCCCCCTCTAGAGTATATCAGATCTAGCTGCACTTTCAATTGGTATCAGAGCCAGGTTGGTTAAACATACCACACCTTGGTGGTTGCACAGGCTAACACCTGAACCCAAAGATCCCTAGTTAGATATGTTTTTTTTTGAAGTTTATTATTAGGTTGTGCTTTCACAAATCATGGCCCAAAACAAAGATTATGCTAGCACCAGACCTCCAGTGTGCAATCTATCCAAGTTTGCACTTTGGAAAGCAAGGATCAGATTATACATGAATTCTATTGACGAGGATATTTTTAACTCTGTTTTGACAGTGTGTCCAAGACCTCCTGAGAACTCAAATACAAATGTTGTTCCACCTCCATCAGGAACAGATGCTGACATTAAGAAATGGAAGATAGCTGATGTCAAGGCTATGAACATCTTAGCCCAGACAATGTCTGATGACATCTTTCAAAAGGTGGCTGAATGCAATTCAGCAAAGGAAATTTGGGACAAACTCTCTGAAATAGTCTCAGGCTCAGCTGATGAGAGAAAGGATAGGAGATCCCACCTCATATCTCAATATGAGAATTTCAAGAAGGGAGAAACTGAGTCAGTGGGAGATATGTACAACAGGCTCAGTCTAATAGTCAGTGAACTCAGGACATTGGATAAAGAGATCTCATTAACTGAACTCAATGACAAAATTCTAATGTGCTTCCCTAGCACTTGGGATTTAAGAATCTGGCCAATCAAGGATGTCAGAAGTTTGAATGAGATCACTACAGAAGCTCGATCTATTGGGTAAACTCAAATCTTATGAGCTACTCATCAAGAATAGAGAAGGAGAACAGAAGGCTGCCTCACCAGCCACAAGAAAAGAGAAAACAATAGCCTTCAAGGCAACTGAAGATCTGCCTGAAGACAAAGTCACAGGCAATGATGAACTGCTCAGTCTCTTGGCCAAAATATTTTACAAGATGGACAGAAAGGACTTCAGAAGGAGATCATACAAGGATCATGATAAGCCAAGGTATGACAAGTCAATTAATAATAAGGAAATTGTTTGCTTTGGTTGCAGGAAACCAGGGCACATAGTTCCTGACTATCCAGAAAATAAAAACAAGGATAGAAGGGACAGGAAAGAAAGAAGAAAGGAGAAAGACTCCAAAAGGAATGACAATGGCAAACCCTCATCAAGCAAAAACAAACATACAAGAAAGGGGTTTGTTGCTGAATCCTGGAGTGAGACTGAAGAGGAGTCAGAAGCCTCATCCAGCTCCAGTGATGATGAAGATGATGTAGAAGAAAAAGAGTTCTGCATGATGGCAATCAATGCCTCACAACATAACTCAGATGAAGAAGAGTCAGAGTCAGACTCAGAGACTCAGCTTGAAGAAGATCAGGTAATTAGCTCATTTGATTTTAATTCAGAGGGCTTTAAATCTGAATTTAAAGCTTTATGTTTAGACCTGCTAAAATCTGAGAAAGAAATTATCTCTCTCAGAAATCATTTATCTGAACATAATACTTTAAAGTCAGAAAACCTCAAACTCTCTCAGGAGTTGGAGTGCTGTAGGGAGCAGATAGCTTCACTGAAAAGTGAGCTATTTGAGGCCAAGAAGCTTGAAGAATCCCTTAATGGGAGAAGCATCAAGCTGATGGACATCACAAGCACAGTGAACTCCAGATTTAATAGTACACTGGGCTTGGGTGCTTCATCCAGCCAACCCATAGTTCTAACAACTTCAATCAAATTCATTTCTGATAAAGGAAAGAGAGTTGTAGAGGTAGCTAGGAAAAATTCTGATCTGCCCAAGAAAACCAAGTCCCAGCAGAAATCGTCGAACGGAGATCGACGATCGCCGAACGCAGATCGACGATCTCAGGCAAAATCGTCGAACTCAGGTCGACGATCTCAAGTTTCTGAACTCTGTTATAGTCGACCGTCGAACGGAGCTCGACGATCTGACCCAAGATCGTCGAACGCAGCTCCAAGATCGTCGAACAGAGGTCATAGCTCTGGAAATTTTTTCAAGGGAAAATCAAAATTCAATCCTAAGGGTCCTTCATCCCAAATCTTTAACCCTTATACTGAATGGATTATACCTCTAAGGAGATATCATCCTGAAGGATATAAGAGTCAACCTGAGATGTCTTTTATTTCAGAATTTAAAGGTTATCAACCTAGGCCCAAGGTAAACTGGGTCAAAAATAAATGAATTATCTTAGGTGCAGATGAAGACCTATCCAACATCTAACCAGCAATGGTACTTGGATAGTGGGTGCTCTAAGCACATGACAGGGAACAAGGACAACCTCACATCCTTTAGAGCCAAGCTTGGACCCAAAGTTATCTTTGATGATTCAAACTTTGGACAAACTAAAGGCTATGGTGCAGTCCAGATTGGATCAGTAACATTCAAGAAGGTAGCCTATGTGGAAGGACTGAAGCACAACTTAATAAGCATCAGTCAGCTGTGTGATGAAGGCTACCAGGTGACCTTCAGCAAAGCTTTATGCAAAATCAAGTCAGAGGACAACACAACTGTGTTGACAGGTAAAAGGAAAGGTAACATCTATCTAGTAGATTTTCTTTCAACAGATGTAGATATTTGTCAGTTCAATTCTGTTTGTAGACCAAATATTTTATGGCATAAGAGACAAGGACACCTAAACTTAGAACTATTGCTAGGCTATCCAAGGACAACCTTGTTAGAGGACTACCTTCTGGCCCCTACAAGAAGGAAGGACTCTGCAGGGCTTGTCAATTAGGCAAGCAAACTAAAAACAGCTTTAAGTCACTTAATAAGAGTGATTCACCTAGGATATTGTATCTGCTACACATGGATCTTTTTGGACCCATCACAGTACAAAGCCTAGGAGGGAAATCTTACACTTTAGTAGTTGTAGATGACTTCTCTAGATTCACTTGGGTGTTCTTTCTAAGGAAGAAGTCTGATAACTTTAAGTGTCTAACCGAGTTTCTCAAATGTATACAGATTGAGTTCAATACTCACATTGCCCTGATCAGAAGTGATCATGGGACAGAGTTTGATTCTCTTCTTATGCAAGAGCTCTGTCAGAGTGAAGGGATCAAGCATACTTTCTCAGCTCCTAGAACTCCTCAACAAAATGGGGTAACTGAAAGGAAAAATAGAACCCTTATTGAATCTGCCACTACATTGTTGTCAGATGCTCACCTTCCTCTATCCTTTTGGGCAGAGGCAGTGAACACCTCCAACTATGTGCTGAATAGAAGTCTGATACATAAACTAAAGGGAAAGACTCCCTATGAATTACTTCAAAGGGAAGAAACTTAAAGTTGATTATTTTAGAGTCTTTGGTTGTATTTGCTACATACATAATAATGACAAGAAATATTTAGCAAAATTTCAAGCTAAAGCTGATGAAGGAGTGTTTCTAGGATACTCCATGATCAGCAAGGCTTATAGGGTTTATAATAAATCATCTCTAAAAATTGAGGAATCTGTTCATATATCATTTGATGAATCTAACATGTCTTTCAAGGAGAAGATCCCTTCTACCATAGAACCTTTGCAGAAACATTCTCTTGTTGAAGACTTGAACAAGTTACAGGTTACTCAAAGGGATGAAAGAAGTGAAGATAAAGAAAGTGCTCAACATATTGAAGAACAACTTGAAGAGCCAGTTGTTGTACCACAAGAGGAGACAACAACACAGGTTGGTGAACAATTAACACCCACTATTGATCTAGTAATATCAAGAGATCATCCAATTTCCCAAATAATTGGAGACATCTCAGCTGGTGTGCAAACCAGAAATCAGGTCAACAAAAACCTGTTGCACACCTGCTTCCTATCTCAAATTGAACCTCAGTCCATTCAAGATGCAGAGCAAGATCCATACTGGATCATTGCAATGCAAGAGGAGTTGCATCAATTTGAAAGGAACAAAGTATGAGAACTAGTGCCAAAGCCTAAGGATCACTCCATTGTTGGAACAAAGTGGGTATTCAGAAACAAACTGGATGATCAAGGAGTAATTATAAGGAACAAGGCAAGGCTAGTTGCTCAGGGATATTCTCAATAAGAAGGAATTGACTATGACCAGACTTTTGCACCTGTTGCAAGATTGGAAGCCATCAGAATATTTTTAGCTTTTGCAGCACATAAAGGCTTCAAGGTATATCAGATGGATGTCAAAAGTGCATTCCTAAATGGAGACATCAAAGAGGAAGTATATGTCAGACAACCTCCAGGTTTTATCTCTCAAACTCATCCTGATTATGTTTTTAGATTGAACAAAGCATTATATGGTCTCAAGCAAGCTCCTAGAGCATGGTATGAGACCCTAGCATGCTTTCTTTTGGAAAATGGATTTATAAGGGGTAGAGTAAACCAAACTCTTTTCATTAGAACCCATAAGTCCCATACCCTACTAGTACAGATTTATGTAGACGATATTATTTTTGGTTCTACTGACTCCAAATTATGCAGAAGGTTTTCCAACCTAATGCATTCTAAATTTGAAATGAGTAGCATGGGTGAGATATCCTTCATCCTAGGATTGCAAGTCAAACAGCATGCTGAACGCATCTTCATTTCTCAAACCAAGTATGCAAATGAATTGGTTAAGAAATTTGGCATGTCTGAAGTATCTTGTATGAAAACACCCATGCCTACTAATGTTGTATTAGATGCTGATGAACATGGGAAACCTGTTGATCAGATAACATATAGAGCAATGATTGGCTCTTTACTGTACCTTACAGCTAGTAGACCAGATATAATGTTTGCTACATGTATATGTTCTAGGTTCCAAGTAAGTCCTAGAGAGTCACACCTAACACTAGTAAAGAGGATTCTCAGGTATGTTAAAAGTTGTCCAAATCTAGGTCTCTGGTATCCAAAAGATTCAGCATTTGATTTAACTGGATTTTCTGATGCTGACTATGCTGGATGCAGAATTGACAGGAAAAGCACCAGTGGAACTTGTCAGTTCCTTGATGACAGACTTGTCTCCTGGTTTTGTAAGAAACAAACTTCTATGTCAACTTCAACTGCTGAAGCTGAATATATGGCTGCAGGCAGTTGTTGTTCACAAATCTTGTGGATTCAAAACCAACTCCTAGACTATAGCTACAACTTAGAGAAGTCTAAAATCTTTTGTGATAACACCAGTGCTATTTCTATAGCTCAAAATCCAGTCCTCCATAGTAGGACAAAACACATAGAGATTAGGCATCATTTCTTAAGGGATAATGTTGAAAAGAATAAAATTGAACTACAATATATCCCAACTGATTTGCAAAGGGGAGATATCTTCACCAAGCCCTTGGATGAAAAGAAACACACCTTCTTCCTAAATCAATTAGGAATGTTAGATGGAGGAAGTCTTAAATAATATCCAAGATTTTAAAAGCTTAAAAATTGACCAAGACTAGGCAAACATCTTGATTTTTCTTAGTGTCTAGAGTTTTTCTAGTCTCTGAACTACGCTCGACGATTTTCCCCAAGATCGTCGAACGGAGATCGACGATTTCTGAAATCGTCGACCTGAGTTCAGCGTTTCTCAGATAGTCTGAACTATCTCTTCCGGTCAGCGATCGTCGAACGGCGCTCGACGATTTTGTTCTCTGAACGATCGTCGAACAGAGCTCGACGCTCTCTAATATCGTCGAACGAAGATCGACGATGTTGAAGACTCTTCAGATTCCTTTAGAAGCCTCGATCGTCGAACTGAGTTCAACGATCTTTCCTTTTCTGCGTCGAACCCTAATATAAAATTCATTTTTCGCCGTCGTTCTCCTTTGCGCTTTCGATTTCTCTACAAGAACTTTCTTTCCCTCCAAACATTTCTACACTTGGTCGTTTTGTTTGTTGAATTTTTGTAGGTTCCTATGGCTGTATCTGTTGCTGTTCTCGCCGCCATGAAATTTGATGCTGGATTCGACATCGACATGGAATCCTTCAGTACAACAGACCAGGTTTTTCAGGACATCTTGAGGTTATTCAAAGAGCAGAACCTTACTGCAATCATGACCACAAGTATTAAGCTTGCTTCTGATGAGATTAAGGAATGGGTCTACACTACACACAATCAGGACAATAACACCATTGTTGGATCAATCTCTGGCACTCAGGTACCCTTGACTCCAGCAATTCTAATAGAGGTTTTTGAGTTAAGAACTGGTGGAGATACTGCTGATTTGTCTGGAGAAGACTATGGTGACTTGCTTGCCAGAATGGGTCATTCTGAGACTAACCCTAGCAAGCTATTGAAAAAGAATCTTTCTGTGGAATACAGATTCCTGGCTGATGTAGTTGGGAAAGTCCTACTGGCTAAGCACTCTGCTCATGATACAATCTCCAGGTATCAGCTCTGCCTAATGGGAGCCCTAGTAGACAGGAAGAATCTGAATTGGGGAGAGGTATTCTTTGACATCATTAAGAAGAAGATCAACAAAAGTTTTGTAAACTTTGGAAGAATTCTAGGGGTGTTTCTGCAGAATAGGTGCCCTGCATTTCTGGTCTCCTCTGGAATCCACATTAATGTATCCAAGAGACTGTCCTGTGCCCTTTTTGGTAAATGGGACAGACAGATCATCAAGCCCAGCAGGCCCTCCTCCAGCACTCCTTCAGGCACCAGGACTCTCAGAGTCACTTCCCCACAGGTCTCTGCCCCTGCAGATGACCTGCCTGCTGATGCCTCTCCTCCTCCTCCTCCAATTCCATCTCTTCCCATTCCATCTACCATTCAGACTCCATCCACCATCATCATCTCCAGCCCCTCTCCAACATCCACACCATCTCCAATCCCTACTCTTCCAACCACAGAAGACCAATTCCATCCATTATTCACCTACCCTCCAACAGACATTGCCACTTCATCACCCTCCAATCCATCCTTCAACCTCATTGATGATTCTTTTATGGATGACTCTCCATCCTCTCCTCCCGAGCCACCCTCATCCTCAACATCTTATCAAGATCTTCTGCAAGAAATCATTGACCAACCCACCTTCACCCCATCTATCTCCCTCCCACTGTCCTCCATATCCACCTTACCCACACCTCAACCATCCCTGCCCCACTACTCCAGCTCTCCACTACCATCACCAACAGCTACTCCTCCATCCTCTACCTCTGCTCCAGTCACTACTGAGCAGGTAGACATTCCAGCCCTTGCTGACAGGCTGTATGAATTGCTAGCCCCCAGGCTATCTCTTCTTTTGGAGACCTCCTTGGCTCCATTACTCCTGTTAGTGGCAGCCCTTTCTGCCAGGCTCTCCTCTCTCTTCCCTCAGGCAGCTCCTTCAGCAGTGTGCCTTGATCCAGCCATGTCTGAATCTAGGCAGGGGGAGATGCCCTATGAAGTGACCCTGCCTGCTGCTGTTTCTTCAGTTCTTGAATCTGCTATAGCTGCTGCTGATGTGTTTCAAGCTTCAGTTCAACCTCCTGCTGCAGTCTTTGCAATAGACCTCAGATCTTTGCTCTCAGAATTTGACTCTATATATTTCAGATGTCTGCCAGAGACAATTGTTATCCAACCCCCAGAGGATCTGTCCAAGGCCCTTGTGCCATTCTCTTGCTGTGACCCCAGCATCATCACCTCATTTGTCCACTCTCTTTATACTGCTGCTACTCCTGCTGAAAGCAGTGTGGTTGTTTCTGTTCTTGCTGCCCCTCCTGCTACTGAAAGTTTTGATACTGCTGCTGATACTTCTGTTACTGCCGATGAGCCAATTTTAAGGAGATCCTTATGACAGAGGCATATGAGTTTGAGCCTTCTGAATTTTCTGCTGATATTTTTGCTACTGATATTGTTGTTAGTGAAACTATTGCTATTGTTGTTACTTCTCCAGAACCTGTAGTATCTGCTGCTGTTGTTACTGTTTCTATTTCAAGTGCCACACCTTCACTATCTGCTGCAACAACTTCTGTATCTGATGTTGTCACTATTGTTACTGCTTCAACTTCTGCTGCTACACCCTCTGCTGCCTCATCTACTTCTATACACCTCAAGAAAGATTTGATGAAGAAGATTGATGCCCTATATGATGATCAGAGTTCTGAAAGTGATGAGTTCAGAACAAATTCTGATGATTCTTCTGCTACCATTGCCAGGAAAAGAAAGGCAATGGGCAAAGCCATGAAGAGAGTACCTCCTGCCAAGGTCAAGGATAACAATGATATACCATACTATATTCTTCATGATTGCCCCATTACTGAGCACTGGATGCAGTACTCAAAAAATCAACTCAAAGCAATGAAGAAGAAAAGGAAATATGAAAAGGGCTCTTCTCAATTCCAACATTCTCATCCTCCTCCACCACCTCCTCCTGATGCAGGTGCAGGTGGAAGTTCTGCTGCTCAACCCCCTGCTAGAAGTCAAACTCCCTATCAGCCACATGCTAGATCCTACCATAGGGGAAGCCAATCCAGGGGTTCTCAATCTAGAAGAGGAGGATATAGAGGCAATCAAAGAGAAGTCCAGGTTTACTCCAAAGGATACTCAAGGCAACATCCATACTCCAGGGAAGGACAAATTTCATCTGACACCACCTCTGGTCCTTTTCCCTATAAGTTGAAGGAAACTATTTCATCCAGGCCTCCTCAAGACAATCCTTCTAATAGATATGAGCCACCAGTACCTTTTGAAGACCCTGAGAACAATCTAGCTGCTTGGACTGCAAGGATGAAAGAGCTTGCTGCACTGGATCAGATCAAGAAAGCTAAAGAGCAAGGAAGAGACTCATTCAACATCTCTACAATGTCTGAATAAAGAAAGAAAGAGTTGGAAAGATATGAGTCAAGCAAATTTTTTGATTCAGATAGATACATGGAACTGCATCCTGAAGCTGTAGTTCCCAGGCCCAAACAGCAAACCACTTTAGGTGCAGCAGATGATACAAGATCAAAGAAAGAAGCCCTCAACCCCAACAGAGAAATCAAGCTTGTTAAGGGCAAGGAAAAGAAATGATTATGTAAGGTGACAATCATCTTAACTTCTGGTTGTTATCTGGGATGATATATATATATATATATATATATATATATATATATATATATATATATATATATATATATATATATATATATGTCTCTGGTTCTGCAATGTCCAGCTTTTTGTTGTTCTGTATTGCTGCTTGTATGTTGTTTAAATTTTTCCAAACTCTGTAAATAGTAATCCTAACCCAAATAGGGGGAGATTGTTGGAACACCCTATTACTAATTTGGGTCAGGATCACTATGTCTCTAGGAAACCAATGTTTGACCTCCTGTATAGTCCTAAAGGTCAATTAGAATTGAGTCTAAGGGTTAGAAGTCTAAGTTTGGAAGCTGCCCTCAAGACCAAGACTTTTTCAGTTTGAGACAAAGTCATATCGTCGATCTCAGCACGACGATTCGTCGAACTCCGATCGACGATCATCTAGCTCAACCTCGACAGATCGTCGAACTCCATTCGACGATCGCTGAGCTCAACTTCCACATATCGTCGAACTCCATTCGACGATCAGTGAGCTCAGTTCGACGATCTTTGACTCAATATTGGATCTCTATCTCTGAGCTCAGTTCGATGATCTTTGAGCTCAGATCGACGATATTTTGTTGCAGTATAAGTCCATATCGCTGAGCTCAGTTCAACGATAGCAGAGCTCAGTTTGACGTTCTCAGATAACTTCAAGGATGTTTCAAGATTCAAATTCAGATCAGTTAAGGAGTTATTCTGCAATTAATTCAGAAGATTTTCTAGCCGTTTTCATTTATTTCTGGACCAAGTTTCAAGGGATTTTCAAGGAATATTTCTATGGACTTTCCTCCAGAAGACATTTTGCAATTAAGGATGCAATTAATGCAGGTCAACGGCTATTCTTGACAGAGGATATTTTTCTATTCAGTACCAGAGAATAAAAGAAGAATTTTTGAATCTCTCACACAGATACACAAACAGACAGAAAGACAGACATCAGTAATCTTCAGAACAAGAACAAAAAATATTCTCTGTCTCAAAGATTTCTCAAGAACACACATCCAAGGAGATCAAATTTTCTCAAATCTTCAGATCTCTCTTGTCTCAAGTGTTTAAGGCCAACATATTTCAAGACTCCAGACACCTAACATTTCAGCTGTTGCTGAAATCATCTTTTGCTGGAGCTCAACTTCTGAAGGTCTATCACCCTACATCAAAGCTTCTTTACCTGAAGATCTCAAGGACTCAGGGGGAGCTTTGACACCATCAAATCCACATAGTCTTCTCAGTTATTTGAGAAAGAGAAGACTTCCATCACTCTCTCACCCCCATCTCTGTAAAGGGTTTCTCAAACTCCCTTCAAAAGTTTGGGTTTGGTTTTTGAGCACCTTGTCAAAAGCTCATTGGTGGCAAGACACCTGATCAAAAAATCTGGTTTGGTTTTTGAGCACCTTATCAAAAGCTCATTGGTGCCCAGGACACCTGATCAACTCATCCTGTAGTGGATTCCTACCTAGGGTGGTAGAAGAGTGGATGTACCCAAGTTTAGGGGAACCACTATATTTCCTTGTGTCATCTGGTTTTGCTTGTCTTTATTTTTATTTCTGGCTGTGATTGTTCTGTGATTAGCTTATGATTAGTTTAGTTCTGTGATTAGATTTATTAACTGCTTCCCTGCTTACTCACATTACAACAATTGTTGTAAAAAGTTTTCAAGCACCATATACTCTATTAACCCCCCTCTAGAGTATATCAGATCTAGCTACACTTTCAAACGCTCTCAACTCTAGGTATATAAAGATAGCTGCAGCTAAGTCCAGGGCATTGAGTGATGTCAACGCACTCAACGCCTGACATTGTAGAAAGTTTAGCCAAGTCCAGGGGTGTTGAGTGAAGCCAAGTTCACTCAACGCCTGATGGTGCGGAGAATTCTTCTAAGTCCAGATCCATTGAGTGAAGGTCAGTTCACTCAACGCACTCAACGCCTGGAGTGAATGTGATAAATTGGCTAAGTTCATAACTGATGACGTCCGCCAAAGTCAACAAAAGCTAACAGAGTTCAAATTACTTGTGGGAAAACTACAGAACACGTCAAATAGCGTCGGAGGCCTACTGTACATCTTCTTCCATTAAAGCAAGTTGCAGCTGTCAACTGCAGGTGGTCCCCACTGCTTCTTGGAGCCATTAATCGGCAGAAGATAAAAGGGACAGCTTCAGAAGGAGCAAGTTATATTTTAGAGTTTTGTTCTTTTTCACAAATTGCGGCTGGACTGCATCTTCTTCGCCATTGTTACCGAGCCAAAGCTTGAAGTTGATCCAGCAGAATTAAAAGTTCATTCCAGATAGTTGTATCAATTTCTTCAGCCACAGAAAGCTCAGATTAGCTTCTGATAAAGAAAGAGAAGAAGTGCCTTCAGTTTTCTATAGGTTCTGGTTATCTGTTTGAAGAACTCAAGATCAGTTAAGTCTTCAGTCTTCTACAGCATGTTCGAAAACATATTTCTAAGATACTTCCAGCAGAAGCAGCCATTTACTGAAGATCATTTTTTTGCTGCTGTGAAGATAGTTAGGGCTGAGATAACTCAGCATAGGAAAAGATACAGAGAAATTTTTGTGTCAAAATAACACAAATCTATTTCATTTCTATGGGATCCTTTTGGATCTGAGTTGCAAGGCCTTTGTGCCTAAGGTGGAGCAGATTTGCCTAAGTGTAGGACCCATTTCTTGGATCTGAGTGTAGGACCTTTGAGTCTGAGGTAGGATACTTTTAGATATGAGCCGTAGGGCTTTTTGAGCCTGAGGCAGGGCAGTTTTTCCTGAGCTGTAGGAGAGTCATACTCTCTGAGTGTAGGGACCTTTGGGTTTGAGTGTAGGATCCAGATTTAGATCTGAGGTAGGGTCTTGTTCCTGAGCTGTAGGAGAGTCATCCTCTATAAGATAGGGCTATCATCCATAGCCTGAGCTGTAGGACTTGAGTTTAAGTCTAAGGTAGGTGATCATTTGATCACTGAGTTGTAGGAGCAAGTTTGCTCTAAGGTAGGGTTTTGTGCTTGAGTTGTAAGTCTTGGAGGAGACTGAGATCCTGAGGGATCTAAGGTCTAAGCTCTTTGGAGCTGAGTTTAAGGAGAAGTGTCTTGTCTAACAAAAAGTTAGAAAGGTGGGAGGAGAGTGGATGTACCCATAATCTGGAGAACTATTATAAATTTTGTGTGTTCTTTGTGTTTTGTCTTCAAAGCTTAAAAACTACTAACTCATAACACATTAAACAAAAGATAGTTATAATAAACTAGAAAATCCATTCACCCCCCCTTTAGGTTGTTAGCTACCTTGAAATTAAAGAATTTCAAATTTTACTTAGGAAAATTGTTGATTCTTTCTAAACTCAACAACCTTCTGTTCCCTTGATTCCTATGTAATTGAAAATGAATTATTACCTAATAGAAAATACATATGAGTCAACACCATGCACTACACAAGGAGAGATTACAGTGCATAGTCTTGTGTTTGATGACCTATTGTAATCTAACATTGGTGTGTACTTTGCAATTAAATCCTACAAGTACATAACTTGAAAGCATTGTAAAATACAAGTCAATTCATCTTAGCTCTAGGGGGACTTTTTCAAATCAGGGTTATTGTTGAAGCAATACCCAAAACTCTAGACCAGAGCTTTTGAATTGCACTATGAGAAGTCGCCTGAAGGTCGCCTGCTGACTATCCTCGCGAACATTATCGCACTCCCAGGGGGTGTCTGTGATCACTCCGGAATGACCGCCTGAGAGGCCGGCAAACTCTGTGAACAATTAGTTGGCATAGATTTTTCGCCTCCTCTAGATGCTCTCCTTCGCTATCATAGGATCTAGGTTAATAGTCTGGATGATGTCAGTCACATCCCACACGATTGAGCCATGACGAGCAGTTTCTGAGGTATCTCCAAATGATAGTGGACAATCATTGACGATAGCCCCATGATCCAGCCACGTTAGCTTCTCAACTGGTACGAACACCTCGGCGTGGGACACGTGGTAGTATATGGAGATAACGCTAGCAATAACAATCTATCATTGACGATAATAACAAAATCTATAAAAAGCTGAGAATTCATGCGTTCAATGTTACACACCTCTTCGAGCCTTCATCCTCGTGCACTATCGGCCTGAATAACTCCTTTTTCAAAAAACTCTCAACCACCTTCAAAGTTCAAGAGTGAAGAGGAGAGCGTTCGTGTACTTCAACTCCGACGATCTTCACGATACTTCATCATCTCCTGTAAAGCTCCACATTTGAGGGAGTTTTAGTTTCAGATTTTATTTTCTTATATTCTTTCTTTTTGAATGTAAACGGTAGAGAATTCGTCGTCTTATGTGCGGCGACTAGGCACATGCGCGGTTTAGAGGGAATTCGTTGGCTTGTGTGCAGCGACTAGGTCGAGGATAGATATAGGGGCTAGAGATTGTATCTAAGATGAGATAAGATATAGTCGGCATTCATAAAAATAGATTTTTCTCATATAACCTTGATTTCAAGTTTTATTGAAATCATCGTTTTTGTACTTTTCTTTGAAAATAAAGTCTTCATTTTTCATATAAAATTTTCTAAGTATTAATTTTTATACGTATTTATCAAGAGAAACTGTCTTTGTGATTTTTATTATTTGTGAAAAGTTTCTTAAGTTCTTTAAAATTTTAAAAGGTACTTATTTACCGCCCTCTAAGGGCATCATATAATCTAACCGTCCTCTCTCAAGAAGTGTATGCAACTCCTTTCACCTTTGATTGATCTTCTTGTATTCACAGATCTTTCGATCAATTGAAATATGGATCAATGATTGAAAAATATATGTCGACAATATGAAATCAATACGATTAAAATCAAAGATAAACCATAATTTTCTAAGCCAAAGGTTGTGAAAAAGAGACTACAAAGTAAAATTACATAGGAGTTCATCTGATCAAATACTGGTAACTAGCTATGCATATTGAAAAGAAAGAACAATTTTACAACCAAGGAAAGAAGAATACATATGCATGAAAAGTAAATATTAAATTAGAAATAGAAATTACGAGAAATAAAGTAACATTACAATAAGGAAAATGAACAAAAACAACTGAAATTGATCCAAGTAGAAGCAGGGACTGGATGCCTATCATCTTGGTAGTAGCTGAAATTTATTGGCTCGAAATTCAGGAGTCACGTCCTCGATCACGCTCATGACCAAAGTCATGTCTTGGAGAATATTTCTAACTTGAAAGCACTAGAACGTTGGGAGAAAACTGTCAAAAATCACCATAATTCGTTTGTCATGCCCTAGGTCAAGCTTGTGTCCTAGGGCGTGACTTAACTAGATCCGGAACGATGGAGAAACGACGCAATCTGGAGTGAATTCGGCAGTTGCTAAACTAGTCACGACCGTCATCGCGGCTTTGATGTGTAACACCCCCTATCCGTCACATATCACATAGCAGTAGGTCTGGTCGGGGCCCGACGCCATATAACACAGACAGACCGGGTGGTTACTCAATGGAAACCATCCAACCAATCCAACATCATACACAGAGTCATTCTAGCAGAAGCAATTAAAAGTTGCATTAATAAAGAACCCAACAATAGCATGAATGTCCACTACAAAGCCAACAGGAATGAAGTACAAATACACAAGTACTGGCCTTAAGGCCTTACAATTGTTTCCTCAAATTACATGTTTTTCAAACCTCGGCACGCAGGCCGGCCATACATGAATAAAAGAAAACACTCAAAATTAGGCCTTCGAGGGCCGGCTCAGCAACTTGGGCTTTATCCCGCTATTTACCGCTCGGCTCTGCAGCACCTGCAAGCACAATCCACCGCAACAGTGGCAAACCAAAGCAACGGTCATTAATGCTGACAAAATTATAACGACCTCACCCCCAATTTGGGGCGGCAATGCTCATTCCCTGCACTTTATTAGCATAACCAAGCAGTATATATATACATTGCATCAGAGGTGTTGGCACGCACGACCACACGCCCTGTGCACTCAGGGCACATTCTCGGTGAACCGGTCAATGTCACGTCAATTTAAGCCATAGACACCTCGGTCTCACCACCGCCACTTTGATGGCCAAACTATGAGCATTTTGTCTTCCCAGCATGGGTCACGTCAATTTAAGCCAGAGATCGTCGAAGACCCTCATCTATGCCAACGGCTCACACCGAACGACATAGAATGGGTACGGTTCCGTCTAACCCGTGCTCACATCACAACGACAATTTAAGCCATATGTGCGGATCAAACTTCTCCCGAGTCCCGTTTTCGTTACACGCTTCACATAACCCGGTTATGTTCAAGTTGGCTCCCAGGCCACCAGGTTGGTAGAATCACGCATCTGCCCAGTTTTCTGGGTGTACCATGGGGTTAATCCCCAAGGCTCCCTGTTGCAATCTACCACGTAGAAAACCCGAAAAACAAACATTCGCACGGAGTCTTCTCCAGCCATTTATGCAATGCAACATCACCAATCCAGACCAACTTGTCCGGGTAGGCTTCACACATCATGCTTATATCCGTTCTCGATTACGGACTCTACATGTACACAACGGGGACTATTCATGTCTACCCGAAGGAACGCCTCAACTCAACGCAAACTCGCGAGAGCGGGCTTCCTATGAAAGGGAAAAGAAGAGCTTCACATGCTCAAGTAAAGAATCGTTACCCTAGCATTCTGCCTTGGCGTCATGGAGAAGTATGCGGATGAAAAGCACCGCCCTCTCCTTGCCTCTGTCGATCCGAAGTCGGTTCGCGATTTGGAGCTCCGAAGCTCCGCCGGTGACCGGATCTAGAATTCTTCTTCCTCGTTGCTCTCCCCTCTCTCTGGAACTTAGACAGAGAACTAGCGAACAGAAGATGAGGGTTTTGAAACCCTACACTCGGGTATATCCCAATAGGAATAACCTCTAGCCGTCGGATCCCAACATAAAGAAATGTACGGCTACGATCCGGGTCTGACATGGAAAACCTGGGCCGAACACCGCACGGTTCACAAACCGGAGCAGGACACATTCGCGACAAACTTAAACTGTACCGGGACATTTAGAAGAGACCCTGCCAAAACCCCTGTGTCGACACTCTACTCTGTGTCGACACTCTGTGTCGACACTCTGTGTCGACACAGCACTCTGTGTCACACCTGTGTCGACACTCTGTGTCGACACTCTGTGTCGACACTCGACACAGCAGGCCCTGTGTCGACACTCTGTGTCGACACAGCAGGCCCTGTGTCGACACAGCAGGCCCTGTGTCGACACAGCAGGCCCTGTGTCGACACAGCAGGCCCTGTGTCGACACAGCAGGCCCTGTGTCGACACAGCAGGCCCTGTGTCGACACAGCAGGCCCTGTGTCGACACAGCAGGCCCTGTGTCGACACAGCAGGCCCTGTGTCGACACAGCAGGCCCTGTGTCGACACAGCAGGCCCTGTGTCGACACAGCAGGCCCTGTGTCAACACAGCAGGCCCGAAATAGCAGACTATGTCAAACACACCTCAACCAGCTAAGGACATGGCCTATGACATGCCCGTGTCCCAGGCCGTGCCACCCCTGCCAAATTCCAAACTTGGCGCAAAACTCCTCCCGTCGCTCTTTTAAGTTTCGGGGCATTACAACTCTCCCCCTCTTAAAATAATTTCGTCCACAAAATTACATAAAGGAAAGATAAGCATAAAACTTAAATGGTACCTGAGCAAAACAACTCCTGGTACTCCTCAAGCATAGTCTGCTCTCGCTCCCAAGAGAGCTCCTCCTGACCGCAATTGTCCCAATGGACCTTGACCATCCTGATCTCTTTATTGCATAGTCGCTTGACTTCCGAGTCCTCAATACGTACTGGCTTTACCTTCGTCGTCAACCCACTATCGACCGACACTTGATCGACTGCGATCACTTGCGTAGGCTCTTGCACCGCCTTCCATAGCACCGATATATGGAATACATAATATAGACCACTAAGCTCCACAGACAGCTTCAACCGGTACGCTGCTTCACCAATCCGCTCCAGAACCTCAAACGGTCCAAGGTACCTCGGGCTTAGCTTCTTCAAGCGCCGCACCCATGAGACACCCTTGAATGGTTTAATCTTCAAGTACACCCAATCGCCAACAGCGAACTCCACGTTCCTGTGCTTGACATTATAGTACTTAGCCTGGAGGTCCTGAGCGATTAGCAACCTCTCCCGAATTGTTCTCACCAAAGAAGTAGCATCCTCCACCTCTTGTCGCTTGTATAACTTCATCTCGCCCGTTTCTAACCAAGACAACGGCATGCGACATCTTCTAGCATAAAGGGCCTCGAAGGGCGCCATTTGTATGCTTGTCTGGTAGCTATTGTTGTACGCGAACTCCACAAAGTATAGGTGGTCTTCCCATTGCTTTTCAAAGTCCATGACACAAATGCGAAGCATGTCTTCCATTATCCTATTGACCTTCTCGGTCTGCCCATCCGTTTGCGGATGAAAGGCTGTGCTAAAACTCAGCTTTGTTCCCAACATCTGCTGCACCAGCCTACAATCATTGTACGTGAACCGCCCATCTCGGTCACTCATGATGCTGCAGGGCACACCATGAAACCGTACAATATTATCCACATACAGCTTTGCCAATTTCTCAACCGGATCATCCTTCCTATGCAGAATGAAGTGCGACACCTTCGTTAGACGATCTACGACCACCCAAATGGCATCGTTACCCTTTTGCGACCTTGGCAACCCGTGCACAAAGTCCATAGTAATGTCATCGAACTTCCACTCCGGAATAGGCAAGGATTTCAAGAATCCTCCCGGCTTTTGACACTCCGCTTTCACCAAGGCACAAGTTTGACACTTCGCCACGTAGAGCGCCACATTCTTTTTCAGTCCTGGCCACCAAAATAATTTCTTAACATCGCGGTACATCTTCGTGCTCCCTGAGTGAATTGAGTACTTGGTATGATGCGCCTCGTACAACAATTCCACCCGCAAATTACCCATGCTTGGGACGCACATATGACTGTCTTTTCAAAGTAATCTGTCCTCCACAACGAATTGGGAATTTGACCCATCCAGAGCCTCTATCATGAGTTGCTTCATGTGGACATCCATATCCAAAGCCTGTCGAATCCAATCAGCCAGGTCATACTGGACTTCAGTCCAATTCAAACTGCTTCAGCACTTGATTGTTTGTCTACGCAAGAGATCGCCAACGCCTCTAACTCCAGAACCAACCGCTCATCATGGAGCGACAACCAATTGGCTTGAGCTGGGGCCCGACTGAAAGAAAACTGTTGTCGACCTAAATCACCTAGAGGGGGTGAATAGGTGGTTTGTGCGCTTTTGCGGAATAAAAAATAATTAGAGCACAGCACAGAAATATCTACCAATATCACAGACGACACAAGATGTATAGTGGTTCCCCAACCTTGGGTACATCCACTTTCCCTCCCCGATCTAGCAATCAACTAGACTCAGCTACTCCACTATCTCGGATCAAAAATCGATCCTACCCTCGGAACAAAGTTCCTACAAACTCGATCCAAACAAAGGGATCTACACCTCGGAAGATAACCCTTCCAACAAACTCGGAGTGAAGAACTCCTAGACTCAGAGAAGATTTCTCCTACAAAATTAATAAAGTGTTTACAAGAATACAAACAGTAAATCACTCAGATCTGATCGAAACAGCCAGGATCTTCTTCTTTTCAACTTTGTAGCACTTTCAGAAATCGGTGAAGAGGTTCTCGGCTTCGATCTGGATTTACTCGCTATTACAGAAATCGAGAGAGAATATGATCAGCGAGGTCGATCTCGATCTGTAACTCTCTTCAGAATAGTCCTCTGAAAGTAGAAGCTTTGGCCGGAGAAGAAGGCGGCGGCGGCGGCTTCCGATTTGCAAAAATCAGAGAGGAGTCGGCTGAAGAATATTTCTCGAAATAGAATGACAAGACAGCTTGGAGAATACTTAGGGTTTGTCATTTTCTGATAAGACCTTATATAGGAGAGACTAACGATCATAATCGGTCATAATGATGTACACGTGGACCAATCATGTCGCGTGATTTGAAAACTCTCGTCAGAAAAAGGACTTAGAAAAATTTCGGAAAGATTTAACCAACTACACGAGTAAGTCAATAACTACTCGAGTAGTTGAATAACTACTCGAATATATTATGGAGAACATACTCTGGTAAATATATAAAGACTACTCGAGTATATAGAGATCAACTACTCGAGTAAGCAGACAGAACTACTCGAGTATGTATAGAGACCTACTCGAGTACATAAAGTATCTACTCGAGTACTGGAGAAGTTACTCGAGTATATTGCATGAACTACTCGAGTACATGAAGTACTACTCGAGTGGAATACTTAGAAAAATTCTGAAGAGGTCTGCTGGAAAATACTCGAGTAGTTGAACTAAACTACTCGAGAGGAAGTAATCTACTCGAGTAGGTGAAAGTTCTACTCGAGTAAAAGACTTAGAAAAATTCTGGAGTAGGGAAATATCAATGTACACGAGTGACACATGATCTACTCGAGTAGGTATAATGAACTACTCGAGTATGTTTTTATCTACTCGAGTAAGTGAGTATACTTACTCGAGTATATGAGTGTACTTACTCGAGTATGTGACTTAGAGAAATTTAGATGAGGAAACCCTTTAGTACTCGGGTATAAAGAGTAATCTACTCGAGTATATAAGCATGTTACTCGAGTATATGACTTTGTCTACTCGAGTAGGTGATTTAGCTACTCGAGTATATGACTATGTCTACTCGAGTACAATGTTCCTTTACTCGAGTAAATTATACTCAGATTACTCGAGTAGGTGAAAGCTCTACTCGAGTAAAACACTTAGAAAATTTCTGATGTTGGAAAAACTGATTCTTCTAGAGTAGCCAACTTCAAATTTCTTTCCCATAGTCCAATAGCTTGAATATGAAGTGTATCCCAATAGAGAGACCACACATGAGTCAATACCTTGGAATATGTAATGAGGGATTACATTGTACAGTTCCTGTATTTGAAGACCCACTGTGGACTGACAATGGTCTACACTTCCAGTGAAATTCCTGCAAGCATATAACTCAAACCAAGCATCAGATACAACTTAATTCATCTTAGTTTCAGGGTGACTTCATCAAATCTGGGTTCATGTGGATGAAATACCCAACAATCTCCCCCTATTTGTTGAAGTCAGAACCCTTTACACTAAGGTGAATTATTGATATAAAAGAAACTAAGTAGAAAAAAATATGAGCAGGTAAGCAAAGGATAATGAAAAAGATAATTAAACAGTAATGAAGAATTGTATATATATGAGTTTCCAAAAGTATCAAGTTTACAATTTGTCATTTCAATTTCTCATCATCTTTTAGGTTTGGGCTTGGGATTGCTACTTATCCATCTTTTCTTGCTGTCTTCTTAGATAGCTGAATGGCTTTAGGAAATACTTAGGAGGCCTTGGAGGAGCAGCAAGGTTATTTCTCCCAAATTCTCTGTCATGGATCTTCCTTTTCAGCATTGACTTCGCATATAACTCCCATTCTTGGGAACTGTAGTGCATATTTCTGTTCTCATTGTGATCCATGACCAGCCTGAGTGTGTCCAAAATGAGAGACTTTGAAGTTGGAGACCAGGCTTCAGTATGTTCAGGGGCCTTAGAAGGTGCAGTCCTGCTAGCAGAGGGACCTTCACCATATTTCCTTTTCTTCTTGTGGATTCTGATCTGTAGAGGGGCTTGAAGGAATATATCAGCAGGATCGTCTTCTTCCCAGCCTGGAACATAAGTGTCTGTAGAAGCAACTGAGTCTCCAGGCCTGGGAGAGAAGGTAGGTTGTTGAGGAACAGCTGGGGCAGTGACATCTGTGGCTAGAGGATTGAGATGATGGGGAATGATGTTTGGGTCAACTGCAAGATCTGGCAAGATCTGATTGTGCATCCAGACAGCAGTGTCATATGTGTGAAATTTGACACTCTATATCTGGGCAAGCACATCATCATGAATGGTCTTCACATGAGCTTCCCATACAGCTGTCTTTTGAGCAGTAGATTTTTCTACCTGTTCTTTGAGTTCTTTTATCAAACCCTCCCCCTTTCTGATTTCAACAGATACTTTCTCTATGGTGTCAACTTTGAAAATGCCAACTTCTTCACAAATCTTCATCTTGTTGGCTTCAGTCCTCTTGTCTAGTTCTATCTGATTGTTTGCCAAGGTGATACCTTGTTCCATAACATTGCCCACACTAGTGATAGTATGGTCAAGGGCTTTGCCACCAAGTTGGAACAGGTACTTGAGCTTGTCAGTGTTATGCTAAATTTCAGCAAAATCTCTGCTCATCTCAGTCTCAAGAGCAGTGACCTTGTCAGTGACCACCTTTAGAGAGGTGTCAAAATGATGTCTTTGTTCTTGAAGAAGAATGGTGATGTGTTGCAGCAAATCGGAGGAGGAGGAAACTGTAGCAGCAGCAATAGAGGGAGCAGCAGTAGGGATAGGAGGAGTTACCCAAGGAGCTATTTCTTCAATTATCACTGAGCTGAGAGCTCTGGTGGTAGGAATGACAGCATCCAATTCTTCTGTATCATGGGGGATGGAGAAATGGAGGTTTCTGAGAGGAGCCTCAGCTGGTTCAGGATAAGGCTCATCAGAAATAAAAATGGTGTCTGGCTTATCTGCTGGAGGATTTGGAGAAGGTGTTGGAGTCCTGGCTGGAGAATGAGCAGGAGTCTGTGCTGGAGATCAGTCCGTGTTACCTTCAGAGGTTGGAGCTGGAGGAGAGAGAGGAGGAGGAGGGAGCACATCTTTAGAAAGCTCTGCAATCATGGCATCTATAGCAGCAACTGTTGAGAGAAGAGTGTCTTGAGGTAGGTGATCTGAGGGAGTGGCTGGACTCTATGGAGTATGAGGTAGGGATGGAATCTCTGGCTGAGGAGAGGGCTGCCTGACTGGGCTAGAAGGAGCAGCCTCCCCCTCACTTGGTGCACCAGAGGAGCTGGCCACATGATGAGGAGAGGGAGATGGAGTCTTGTCCTCTACAGCTGGAACCTCTGAAAGCTTGGCAGCTTGGGCAGAATTCTTTAACCTGAGATCCCATCTCTGAATGGAAGAGATGGAGACCTTCTTCATATGGTGAAGTGGAGTCCCTTCGGAGAGGTTGAAGACTTCAGGATTTGTTTCATGAAGGAGCAGAGAGATAATTCGTGCGTAGTTGGGGGATTTCATGCTGTCCTTGATTTTGTCCAAAATCAGCATACCAAATTGGTATTTCTTGCGGCATACAATGGCTTGCATTATATCGAAGAAATATGAGGGAATGTCTCGGATGGAGTGAGTCTTGCACAGTAAGATTTTACCAATAACATCGACCAAGAATTTGTCTTCTGCATTCATATCTGACCTTTTGAAATATTGAGCATCAGTGGAAAAACCACAGAAAAGGGCTGTCCTGTCGGAATCCTCAGCAACTAGGTGATCTTCTTCATCAACAATAGGTAAACGGAGAAGTTGAGAGACAGAGGTCTTGGTGAACTTGAGTTTCAATCCCTTTACTGTAGATTTTAGAACTTTTCCATTTTGTCGAACCTTGAGATTTGAGAAGAATTCTGCAACTTCGGGGAAGAGAACGCGACAGGGTTCTTGGAGAGTGAAGGAGAGGCCGGCGGTGTCGAGAAGGATGAGGAGGTTGCGGAAATCATCGGAGAGCTCTGCGATACCCTCGGTGACTAGTTCGGAGCCGACGCCAATCTTGTGAGAAGTCGCCATGGATGCGAATGACTGGAGGAATGAGAGAGAGGGCTCTGCAACTTCGGCCGAAGAGAGGAGTCGAATCGGCAGGGTAGGCGAAGAGGCAGAGGGTACTCGAGAGATAGAAATGATCTCGTGTAGGTTTGAGATTGTGGAATTTCATATATATATTACTCGTAAATTACTGCTAATTAATTTAAAGCAGGAGGCGACATCTAGCCTTGGGGGGCGAATAGAACAATTTTCAAAATCTGGGAAACAGGACACGAGAAGGAGATAGACTACTCGAGTAGGTAAAGGAGCTACTCGAGTAGGTCGTCAGGAGGTGCTCGAGTAGGTCTGCAAAGAGTACTCAAGTTGGTAGATGACTTACTCGAGTAGGTCGACAGGAGTTACTCGAGTAGGAGGAGAGAGCTACTCGAGTAGATGGGTGACTTACTCGAGTAGGTAAATGACTTACTCGAGTAGGTCTTTGGATACTCGAGTAGGCACATCCTCATACTCGAGTAGGTCAGTATACATACTCGAGTAGGTGCATTCTTATACTCGAGTAGGTAGAGAGGAGTACTCGAGTATGTCTCAGCTTCTCGAGTTGAATTTTGAGATAGTTGAGAAGGGAGAGATTTTGACTAACCCCTTGCAATTACGAGTTTCTTAGTCAGCTAGCCTTCTTTAGTCCTCTTTGTTGAGCATCCCAAGCTCTGTCTTGAAGAACGAGAACTTGGTCTCGTCCAGCGGCTTTGTGAAGATATCTGCAACTTGCCTATCTGTAGGCACATATTGGAGATCTATGTCTCCATGCTCCACATGTTCCCGGATGAAGTGATACCTTAGCTCGATATGCTTTGTCCGGCTGTGGGAAACTGGATTGTTGGCTATTGCAATTGCACTGGAGGAGTCACAGTACAAGGGAATATCTTTGAACTTCAGGTTGTAGTCCTCGAACTGATTCTTTATCCATAGCAGCTGTGCGCAACAACTGCCTGCACAGATATACTCTGACTCGGCCGTTGAGATTGCGACACAGTTCTGCTTCTTGCTACTCCAGGAGATTAGCCTTCTTCCGAAGAATTGGCAAGTCCTTGAGGTGCTTTTTTGGTCATCTTTGCAACCTGCAAAATCTGCATCTGAAAATCCAATTAGTTCGCTGTCATTACTTCTTGGGTACCATAAGCCAAGATTTGGTGTGCCTTTAAGGTATCTCAGAATCCGCTTTACAGCAGCGTAATGAGATTCCTTAGAGTTCACCTGAAATCTAGCACAGACACATGTTGAGAACATTATGTCAGGCCTACTGGAAGTAAGGTAGAGCATGGATCCAATTATGCTTCTGTACCTGGTTTCATCAAAAGGTTTCCCTTTTTCATCCTTATCCAGAGACATAGTTGAGCCCATTGGAGTCCTCATAGAGTTTGCGTTCTCCATTCTGAATTTCTTAATTAGCTCTTTGGTGAATTTGGTTTGGGAGATGAAAATTCCATCTTCAGATTGTTTCACCTGAAGCCCTAAGAAATACTTCAGCTCGCCCATACTGCTCATTTCAAACTTCCCTTGCATAAGTTTTGAGAACTTTTTGCAGAGGTTGTTATCTATAGAGCCAAAGATAATGTCGTCGACATAGATTTGCACTAACAAAATCTTGCCTTTTATTTCCCTAAGAAATAATGTCTTGTCTATCTTTCCCCTTGTGAACTTGTTCTCAAGTAGAAAGGTAGACAACGTTTCATACCAAGCTCTAGGAGCTTGTTTCAGACCATATAGGGCCTTGTGCAGAAAATAGACATGATCGGGAAAGTTAGGATCAACGAAACCTGGAGGTTGTTCCACATACACTTCCTCCTTTATGTTACCATTCAGGAAGGCCGACTTCACGTCCATCTGATAGACTGTGAAGCCTTTGAAGGCAGCATATGCAAGGAACAACCTTATGTCCTCCAGCCTCGCCACCGGAGCATATGTCTGGTCGAAGTCGATTCTTTCTTCTTGACGATAGCCTTTAGTAACGAGTCTGGCCTTGTTCTTTATGATAGTTCCGTCTTCATCCATCTTGTTCCTGTAGACCCATTTTGTTCCAATGATGTTCTTTCCCTTGGGTCTTGGAACCAGCATCCACATATTGCAGCGCTTAAATTGATTTAGCTCTTCTTCCATTGTCGTTATCCATGATGCGTCTGAGTTTGCTTCCTCAAATTTCTTTGGTTCAACCTGTGAGAGAAAACTCAAATGAAGATTCTCATTAGTTGTACCTCTCCGAGTTCTGACACCATCCCGGGGATCTCCTATGATCTGGTCCTTGGGGTGATCCTTCTGATGTCTGAGCTCTAGAGTTCTTGTATCTGGATTATCTTCAAGCACCGGAGTGATTTCTTCGTCCTGGATGACTTCTCTATTTTGATCATCAGCCTCTCCAATGGGAGTTGGAGTGGTGATCTTAATGAACTTCTCGCCTTTGTTTTCGGACGGATCATCCAAGCTAGTTTCTTTCAGCTTTTCACCTGCATCTTCAATGAGCATACTAGACGGATTGTTTTGCAGCAAGCTCGTCTCATCAAATACAACATGTATTGATTCTTCCACCACCAGGGTTTTTCTATTAAAAATCCTATATGCCTTACTATGGCCACTATATCCTACAAAAATACCTTCAAAGCTCTTTTCGCTGAACTTGGTGGTATGATACTTACCATTGTTAAGTACGAAGCATTTACAGCCAAAGATTCTAAAGTAAGAGACTGTTGGTTTCCTGCCTTTCAGAAGTTCGTAAGGTGTCTTATTGTGGTCTTTGTTTATGAGTGCTCGATTTTGCACGTGGCATGCGGTGTTGACGGCCTCAGCCCAGAAGTACTCCGGTAGTGAAGCATCATTCAACATGGTCCTGCAGGACTCTATGAGTGTTCTGTTCCTTCTCTCAGTCACTCCATTTTGCTGTGGAGTGCGAGGAGAGGAAAACTAATGAAAGATACCTAAGCTTTCACAGAATTCTGTCATGGCCCTAGATTTGAATTCTGTTCCGTTGTCACTTCTAATTTTGACTATGCAGCAGTTGTATTCATTCTGGACTTGCCTGACAAAATTGGTAAAGATGTCGAAGGTATCTGACTTGTGTTTCAGAAAGAACACCCACGCAAAGCGCGAGTAGTCATCAACAATTACCAATGTATAGTCCATACCGCCCAAACTTCTAATCTGCAGTGGACCAAACAAGTCCATGTGCAATAGATGAAGACATCTATTAGAGTCTTTGCCAATAATGCTTTTAAAGGTAGCCCTTGTTTGTTTGCCTTTTACGCATGCATGACAAGGTTTGTCTTTGATGTACTTGACATTTGGCGCATCACGTACTAAGTTCATTGAAAATAGTTTATTAATGGTTTTGAAATTAATATGTGCTAGTCTCTTGTGCCATTGGTCACCAAGAGACGCACTATCTTTTGCCAAAAGACACACTGGTGTAGAGGAATTTATACAGATGAAATTTAAACAAAAAATATTCCTGCTTCGAGTGCCGGATAGAATCATTTTCATATTGTCAACGGATTTTATCAAGCACTTATCAGCATGGAACTCAACTATGTATCCTTTGTCGCAGAGTTGGCTTATGCTAATGAGATTGTGTTTCAATCCTTCAACATAGGCCACATCCGAAAAGGATACATTACCGTTAGTAATCATACCATAGCCTCTCGTAATTCCACGGTCTGAACCTCCAAAGATGACCTTTGGTCCGTTCACGACTGGAGTAAAGTTCTGAATGAGGTTTCTCGTCCCGGTCATATGCCGAGAGCATCCACTGTCCAAGTACCAGATAGGCATTTTGTTGGCCTTTGGACATTCCTGTAATATCAATCAGTTTGCCTTAGGAACCCAAACACGTTTGGGTCCTGGGTCTCGGGTTAGAGTGCTCCCCCTATGATTATTAGCATTATGAGCGGTCTTTCTCATATTGCTGACATGAGGGGTTGCAGCGTTTCTGGAATTGAATCAGCAATCTATGGCGAAGTGACCAACCTTGCCACAACATCAACAGTCAAATCTGTTGTACCTTTGCCTCAGGATCTCCTGCTTGACCTTATGGAACTTTGGTCTAGCAGTGGTAGCATTCTTGGAGGAAGATGCCTCATGATAATGGCAACCACATGGCTTCTTCTCCTTTATGGGCTTCTCTACAATAGGCTTTGTCTTTGGTGCGTTCTTGAAGTTATGCCCATGATTGAAAGGGTCATAGCTCTGAAGAATAACTTCTTCATAAGGTGCCTTAAAGACACTTTCGCCAAAGTTTCGGGGTCGAGCCCATCCTTGATAGCTGGACTTTGGCTCTACATAAGTAGGTCTAGCAAAGTGCCCGTATGATGAGTCAAAATCAAACTCATTTGTTGGAAAGATGACCTTTCTGAATGTAGTTTGGTTTTGAGGGGCTTTTCCCTTTTCTTCGGCTGAAGCCTTTTTGGCGGCCTTATTTTTCCGTTGATTCTTGTTTCTCCTAGAGGATTTAGTAGGAGCTTCTTCATGGCCTAGTCCAGCTCCCTTGGCCTTTGCTGAGAATTCAGTAACGAATGGAAGAACTGTCTTGGGCTTAGAGAAACTCTCAACAAGTTTCCTTTCAGCCGCAAGTTCGGCTTCCAAACCTTTGATGATCTTCTCCTTCAGGTCAAGGTGCTCAAGAGCCTTGTTATATTCTTCAATAGTATTATTGAAGTTTTCCTCGAGTGAGTCAGTCTTTGCGACTTTTTCTCTCAAGTTGCTCTCTTCGGCTTTTAGAGATTTGATCTCTTTAGACTGAGTCTTCACTACTCGACGACATTTGTCGTAAGCCATGATTAACTCCTTATACTGGGCCATCAATTCTGACTCATCGTCAGAGGAGCTACTCTCGCAATCATGTTCAGAGACTTCAGACTCTGAGAGAGGGGTGTGAGAGTTTACCTTCCCAGTGAATTGGGGCTCTTGTTCATCATCTGTTTGAGCCATTAGCCCAAAGTAAGCTTCTTCTTCTTCGCTTGACTCTGAAGAGTCGGAGTCGCTAATAGTCTTGCTCCTTTTGGCAATGAGGCTCTTCTCTTTCCTTTTCCTGTTGTGTGGGGTTTTCTTGTCTTCCCTTCTGCCACCCTCCTTCTTCTTGTGAGGGCAGTCAGCAATGACGTGACCTGGCTTATTACAACAGTAGCAAATGATGTCAGTTGAAACGTATTTGTTCTGTTTAGTATTGTACCTTTCGTGGCTGCTTGAGCCTTTTCTTTGTCGATCGTCATCACGCCGCGATCTTCTGTATGAGGCATCCTTGCCTTTCCATTGTTTCTTTTTATTTAGAAACTTCTTGAATTGCCTTGAGAGTAAGGAGAACTCTCCTTCAGATAGTTCAGACCCTGAGGTGCTAGGATCTGATGATTCTTCTTCTTCATCAACTTCTGGAGCTGGAGCGGGGGAGGCAGCCTTAGTCATTCTGGAGGTGTCTGCCTTCAGAGCAACAGATTTCTCCTTTAGGGCAGACCTGCCCTTCTCTTCTTCAGCTTTTCTTGTATTGATTTGGAGTTCATAAGACATAAGCTTTCCAAAGAGATTTTGCGGGTCCGTTTCAGCTAGCTTCCCGAACTCCCTGATGGCGCATACCTTGTTATCCCATTCCTTGGTTAGGGATCTCAAGAATTTATCGTTCAGTTCTCCGTTGGTGAAGACACGACCATACACCCTTAGGACATTTACAATCTTGAAGAAGTTTTCAAAGGTGTCGGCAATTGTTTCCTTGTTCCCTTGTCGGAACGCTTCATATTTTTGATTGAGAAGGGATCTCCGATCATCCCTTACTTCTTCAGTTCCTTCCATCAAAGTGACTAAGGAATGTCACATCTCCTTAGCTGATTGACAGTGAATCAAATTCTGCAGCATCGAGTCATCGACTGCACTTGCTATAATGTTCTTAGCTTTCTTATCGAGAGAGACAAGTGCAATCTCGTCTTTGTCGAGGTCCATTAGCTTTTTGGGAACTTTCTTGGTAGGGTCGATAGTGGACACAGTCATGGGAACGTAAGGACCTTCTTCAACGATCATGAAGATCCTTGGATCCACAGCTTCCATGAAAAATTGTATCCTTTCTTTCCACATGGGAAAGTTATTTTTGTTGCATAGTGGAAGCTTGGAGAAATCTTTGCCCTTGTCCATTTTATGGTAGAATCTTTCAGACAACAGATCTGGATCTGATCAAGGTGTTAACCTTTTGACAATTAACCTGCCTTTGATACCAATTGAAAGAAAACTGTTATCGACCTAAATCACCTAGAGGGGGGTGAATAGATGGTTTGTGCGTCTTTTGCGGAATAAAAAAATAATTAGAGCACAACACAGAAATATCTACCAATATCACAGACGACACAAGATGTATAGTGGTTCCCCAACCTTGGGTACATCCACTTTCCCTCACCGATCTAGCAATCAACTAGACTCGGCTACTCCACTATCTCGGATCAAAAATCGATCCTACCCTCGGAACAAAGTTCCTACAAACTCGATCCAAACAAAGGGATCTACACCTCAGAAGATAACCCTTCCTACAAACTCGGAGTGAAGAACTCATACACTCGGAGAAGATTTCTCCTACAAAATTAATAAAGTGTTTACAAGAATACAAATAGTAAATCACTCAGATCTGATCGAAACAGCCAGGATCTTCTTCTTTTCAACTTTGTAGCACTTTCAGAAATCGGTGAAGAGGTTCTCGGCTTCGATCTAGATTTACTCGCTTTTACAGAAATCGAGAGAGAATATGATCAGCGAGGTCGATCTCGATCTGTAACTCTCTTCAGAATAGTCCTCTGAAAGTAGAAGCTTTGGTCGGAGAAGAAGGCGGCGGCGGCTGCTTCCGATTTGCGAAAATCAGAGAGGAGTCGGCTGAAGAATATTTCTCGAAATAGAATGACAAGAAAGCTTGGAGAATACTTAGGGTTTGTCATTTTCTGATAAGACCTTATATAGGAGAGACTAACGGTCATAATCGGTCATAATGATGTACACGTGGACCAATCATGTCGCGTGATTTGAAAAATTTCGTCAGAAAAAGGACTTAGAAAAATTTCGGAAAGATTTAGCCAACTACACGAGTAAGTCAATAACTACTCGAGTAGTTGAATAACTACTCGAGTATATTATGGAGAACATACTCGGGTAAATATATAAAGACTACTCGAGTATATAGAGATCAACTACTCGAGTAAGCAGACAGAACTACTCGAGTATGTGTAGAGACCTACTCGAGTACATAAAGGATCTACTCGAGTACTGGAGAAGTTACTCGAGTATATTGCATGAACTACTCGAGTACATGAAGTACTACTCGAGTGGAATACTTAGAAAAATTCTGAAGAGGTCTGCTGGCAACTACTCGAGTAGTTGAACTAAACTACTCGAGAGGAAGTAATCTACTCGAGTAGGTGAAAGTTCTACTCGAGTAAAAGACTTAGGAAAATTCTGGAGTAGGGAAATATCAAGATACACGAGTGACACATGATCTACTCGAGTAGGTATAATGAACTACTCGAGTATGTTTCTATCTACTCGAGTAAGTGAGTATACTTACCCGAGTATATGAGTGTACTTACTCGAGTATGTGACTTAGAGAAATTTAGATGAGGAAACCCTTTAGTACTCGGGTATAAAGAGTAATCTACTCGAGTATATAAGCATGCTACTCGAGTATATGACTTTGTCTACTCGAGTAGGTGACTTAGCTACTCGAGTATATGACTATGTTTACTCGAGTACAAGGTTCCTTTACTCGAGTACATTATACTCAGACTACTCGAGTAGGTGAAAGCTCTACTCGAGTAAAACACTTAGAAAATTTCTGATGTTGGAAAAACTGATTCTTCTAGAGTAGCCAACTTCAAATTTCTTTCCCATAGTCCAATAGCTTGAATATGAAGTGTATCCCAATAGAGAGACCACACATGAGTCAACACCTTGGAATATGCAATGAGGGATTACATTGCACAGTTCCTTTGTTTGAAGACCCACTGTGGACTGACAATGGTCTACACTTACAGTGAAATTCCTGCAAGCATATAACTCAAACCAAGCATCAGATATAACTTAATTCATCTTAGTTCCAGGGTGACTTCATCAAATCTGGGTTCATGTGGATGAAATACCCAACACCGGCGACTCAACGCATCCGCAACCGCATTGCCTTTACCAGGCACGTAGTGGATCTTGAATGTATAGTCCCCCAGGAACTCCATCCACCTACGCTGCCGCATGTTCAGATCTTTCTGATCCAGCAAATATTTCAGGCTCTTGTGATCGGTGTAGATATCAATCTTCACACCGTACAAATAATGTCTCCACAGCTTCAAGGCAAAAATCACGGTTGTTAACTCCAAGTCGTGGACCGGATAGTTCCTCTCATGCACCTTCAGCTGTCTCGAGCCATATGTTATAACGCTTCCATGTTGTAACAGCACACGACCCAAACCACTGCCCGAAGCATCGCTATAAATCTCAAAACCTTCGGTCCCACATGGTGAACTAAAAACTGGCGCCGTGGTCAACTGACACTTCAAATCCTTAAAAGCTCGCGCGCACTCCAGCATCCAAATGAACTTCTGCTCTTTCCTCGTCAAAGTAGTGAGAGGTAACACTATCCGCGAGAAGTTCTCCACGAAGCGCCAATAATAGCCGGCAAGCCCCAGAAAGCTCCGGACTTCCGCTACCGTAGAAAGCTCAGGCTACTCTTATATCGTAACAATCTTCGCCGGATCCACTGCAATACCCTCTCCACTCACTATATGACCGAGGAACGCCACTGAGGACAACCAAAACTCGTATTTCTAGAACTTGGCGTACCATTGATTCTCCTTAGCATCTCCAAAACCAAATGAAGATTCCTGAAGTGATCTTCCTCACTCTACGAGTACACCAAAATATCGTCGATGAAGACGATCACAAAACTGTCCAAGTACTCCCTGAAGGTCCTGTTCATCAAATCCATGAACACCGACGGCGCATTTGTCAGCCCAAACGGCATGGCCGTAAACTCGTAATGCCCGTATCTCGTACTGAACGCTGTCTTAGGGATATCACTCTCCCTTATTCTCAGCTGATAGTAGCCGGACTTAAGATCCAACTTAGAGTACACCGTCGACCCGACCAACTGATCAAAAAGATCATCGATACTTGGGATTGGGTACTTATTCTTCTTCGACAACTTGTTTAGTTCTCGGTAATCAATACAAAGCCTCAAGCTTCCGTCCTTCTTCTTAACAAAAAGGACTGGTGCGCTCCAAGGCGACGAACTTGGATGCACAAACCCTTGCTCCAACAACTCTTGAAGTTGCACCTTCAGCTCCGCCATTTCCTTAGGCGCTAGCCAATACAGAGATCGTGTCACAGGCTTCGCACCTGGCACTAGCTCAATCATGAAATCTATCTCTCGTTGAGGCGGGGCTCAGGGAAGATCGGCGGGGAACACATCAGGGTACTCAGATACCACTGAAATATTATCCAACGTAGGCTTCGGCTTTGCAACCTCCACTAGTGTAAAGAATAGCTCTGCACCAGCATGAACCACCTTCACCACCTGAAGAGCAGACATCAACGTCTTGCTTGATCCTTTCAAGCCCGTAAAAGTCGTCTCACGACCTGCTCCCAACTTGACTTCCTTGCGACCGCAATCAATATAGGCTTGCTGCTCCGAGAGCCAGTCCATGCCAAATATAATGTCGAACTCCACCAGCGGTAGTAACGACGGTTGTAAATCAAACTCTTGATTCCCAATGTGAATCTTAACACCGCAGATTTTATTCGCGCGCATCGAACACCCATTCGGTAATAACACATCCAACTTGTCTTTCGCCATCGAAGAAAGTACTCTGATGTGCGATATGAATCCTTCAGACAAGAAGGAGTGTGAAGCTCACGTATCAACGAGTGCTCTTGCTGGATTCTCACAAATCAAAACAAATCCTAAACAATCAGTGGTAAGGTAACATACGCATAACAAGTATTTAAAGAAATTTAACTTGCTACAAATTAAACCGTACCTGTCACCACATCTGCTTGTTTGATGGCCTCCTATTTGCCAAGATTATAAACCCTCGGTTGAACCGGAGCATAATGGGATGCGGTTGATCCCACCGCCTTGCCCTTCTCTGCATAAGTTGCTCCCGGCTTCCTTTTGGACTTGGCACGTCCGCTCCAACAGTCACGGGCAAAGTTCCTCGGCTTCCCACAAGTAAAACATGCACCCGGGGTCCGACCCGTAGTCGCCCCAGAAGCACTAGAAGAAGGAGCTGGACCTGAAGTCCTAGCCTTCTTAAAGAACTTACGGTACCCAGACTTTGAGGTAGTCGGCACCTTGAATTCCGTCTTGTTATCACCCAAGCTTTTCTTTGCTTGAACATTCTTCATGTCCTTCTCCAAAGACCGAGCCGTGTTGACCAGGGTCAAGAAACCCTGCGTCATCAGCCCCGAGAGTAGTAGCCTCAAGTCATCTCTTAGACCTTCGTAGAAACGGTTGGTCTTATGCTCCTCATCTACGATGGTGGAGCTAGCGTACCGACCCAAACGAGTAAACTCGTGGAGATACTCATCCACGCTACTCTCTCCTTGTACCAACCTCTGGAACTCATTCTCCAAAGCTATACTCTGAGTCGAAGGGAGGTTCCTAGCCAAGAATAGTCTCAAGAACTCCTCCATCGAGACGTCTGTAAGTTGTCTTCCTCTCAATAGATGCTGCTCCAAACCGTCCCACCACAGCCTAGCGTCTCCATCCAACATGAACGTAGCTATAGTGGTCATCTGCCACTCCTCCGTCTCTGTCGCTGTCAAGACTCTCTTCACACGGGAGAGCTAGTCTTTAGCTTGAGATGGGGTTCCCAACCCCGAGAACACAAGAGGATTAAAGCTCGTAACGTTTTTGAGCTGTCTCTCGGTTGCCCTCCTCGGCACCAACGGTTCCACTACTACCTGCTCCACTCTTCTCGGCTCAACCTCTGGAAGAGGTACCTGCTCCATCGCAGGAGCGGGCTGCTGCGTTTACCTTGCAGGCTGCGTATTGATCATGGAAAACACTGCTTCGGCAACCAATCGTATGGTTTCAGCCGGAAGAGGTATTGCAGGAGTATTATTTGGTGCACTACTAGCCTCAAAAACGCGGCGTTCCGACGGCCCAGCACCGCTTCTGGTCACCTATAGTTGTACAAAACACCGTTAAGCGACCAAACAAAATTGCAAAATGCAATTATAAGAACACGCAGGTTCCTAAAACACGTGTATTTTCAATCCTAAGTGGACATTCATGGGTTCTTTTGTTGTTATAACGATGACGCACACACATGTGCTCACCACCCATTAAAAGAATTCGCCCACGAATTTATTTTAAGTCTAACCGAAACCAGTAGTCTGATACCAAATTGTAACACCCCCTATCCATCACATAGCATATAGTAGTAGATCTGGCCGGGGCCCGACGCCATATACCACAGACAGACCGGGTGGTTACTCAATGGAAACCATCCCACCAATCCCACGTCCTACACAGAATCATTCTAGTGGAAGCAATTAAAAGTTGCATTAATAAAGAACCCAACACTAGCATGAATGTCCACTATAAAGCCAACAGGAATGAAGTACAAATACACAAGTACTGGCCTTAAGGACTTACAATTGTTTCCTCAAATTACATGTTTTTCAAACCTCGGCACGCAGGCCGGCCATACATGAATAAAAGAAAACACTCAAAACTAGGCCTTCGAGGGCCGGCTCAGCAACTTGGGCTTTAGCCCGCTATTTACCGCTCGGCTCCGCAGCACCTGTAAGCACAATCCACCGCAACGGTGGCAAACCAAAGCAACGGTCAGCAATGCTGACCAAATTATAACGATCCCGCCCCCAATTCAGGGCGTCGATGCTCCTTCCCTGCACTTTATTAGCATAACCAAGCAGTATATATATAAGACCCCCTTTTTTCTTATTAAACACCGGGGTCTTAGGCCCAGAACCGCCGTTTTGCGGTGACTCCTTCACGCCCTGAAGGGTCATCACCACAAAGCGTCGATTCTGCTGGCCAATTTGATCACAGAAAAGTAGCAAAACAAAGTAAACGCAAACTAGCAGTCCATAGAAAATCACATATCATATAGATAATCTCCACGAAGGGAGTGTCCACAGAATAATATATCAGAGTACTAAAATACGGGCTTATGCCCGGTACATCATGTCCTCACTACAAATCACTCATGCGGAAGCAAAAACAGAACATCTACTCAAGTTCGAGACTCACGGTCCCGTGTTGGGTACATTGGTTCTAATGTACCTGATTTGAAGAAGCCTCACCCTACTCAATGATATACATCAAGATGTATTTGATGTATGTTGAGTTTACTTGTGCAGGTTAAGTATTTGCAGGGAAGATGAAAAAGTTTCTAAGTCCATGTGTCGACACCCAGAGGGAAAGTGTAGACACTTAAGAAGACTTGTGTCGACACCCAGGCAAGCAGTGTCGACACTTGGAGTACTTGTGTCAACACCAGGGATGCAAAGTCGACACCAAACAGAAAGTGTCGACACAAGAAGCTGTGTCGACACTCAATGAAGAGAAGTCCAGTGAAGAAGTGTCGACACTTAGCAGTTGTGTCGACACTCAGTGAAACTGTGTCTACATCAGAAAGTGTCGACACTTAGTGATGGCGACGGCCATCATGATGGCGATTACGACGATGACGGCCTAATTGGTAAAGATTACGGAGATGACAACGATGGCGGCGATGACGACGATGGCGCACGTGGTGTTCATGGCGATCGCGGGATATTGGCGGAAGATGAAGATGATGATCCACCGGCCAAGGATTTTCGGCGCCGCAGCGGCCATGGCTACAATCTTCGCCAACGGAAATAGACTTATTATCATTAATAATTTTAATTTGCTAGTTTATGAGTTTTTAATAATTGACATTTTTATGCTGGTGTGCGTTTAGCCACTGTTTTGGGCTGCTTATAGTTTTTGTTTGATGTAAGCCTTATAAAAGGCCATGACTATTGTTTTTATCATTAGTTTATGAATGAATTGAAAACCTAAATTCCTCCAACCTAATTTCTCTCCTTCCTCCCTCTTAGCCGCCGCCTCCCTTAGGGGTTCTTCTTCTCCAAAGCTCTTGGCCGCCCCTCCTTCTCTCTACTTTTCCTCTTCTTTCATCTACTCCCTTTCCCCCACTCTTCAATACCTCCATCATCGTGTTTCTCCTCCACGGTTTCTTCACCTCCCATCAATCTTCGGCCTCCTTCGGTTTGGGGAGTCAAGCACAAGGAAGAATAGGCCATCGTGGACTTCTACGGCGAAAGGCGGGGAAGACGATCGAGTTTTCTCATCAGTGGTGCATCTCCCGTCGCGTCTAAGGAAAGCGATCGTTCATGTTTGTGGATCCAACATCTCGAATCTACTATTCCGAGTGGGGTAACGAAACCATCTACTCACGAGATTTCTTTCTTAGATAGTTCTTGTGGTGGCGAATTTTGCGTGGAATTTGAATCGTTGAATTTTCGCGGTACTACTTTTAATAGTTTGTCATTTTCGTTTGGTTTTTCGAAGATCCTTCGAGAGGAGTGGCGATCCTCGCTTTCTTTGTTTTAGTTGGGATAGATCCTACCATTTTCCGAATTCGTGATTTATTTCTTGGTGGATCTATTTTGGTACAACTCCAAGCTCGTCGGAATAAATATTATTCTCTTTAGCCGGAAAGGATTTTGGCCTATAGCCATTCTCCATTCCTTTAACGGATCGGCTATCCATATGTTAGCGCGAGAGATAAATTACATCAGTGTGACGGTTGCGTTTCATAGTGTGCTGGTTAGAGAGCGTTGAGAGTTGCGAGCGTCGTCGTCACGCCGTCCGTGTAGGATCTTTTAGGACGGGCCTACATCAATTTGGTATCAGAGGGAGGTTCTCGTCAATTTCCTAATTGGCACTCCTCCTCCTCTTCAAATTAAAAATAAATAAATTTCAAATTTTAAATTTCAAATTTCAGATTTCAAATTTCGAATTTCAAACTTCAAATTTCAAATTTCAAATATCAAATTTCAAATTTCAAATTTCAAAATTTAAATTTTGAATTTCAAATTTCAAATTTCAAAATTTCAAATTTCAAATTTCAAAATTTCAAATTTCAAATTCCAAATTTCAAAATTCAAAATTTAAATTTCAAATTTCAAATTTCAAAATTTCAAATTTCAAATTTCAAAATTTAAATTTCAAATTTCAAATTTCAAAATTTAAAATTTCAAATTTCAAATTTTAAATTTCCAATTTCAGAAATCAAAAAAAAAAAAAATTTATTTTTCATTAAATCATTATTTTTATTAAGTTATTTTAAAATTTATTAGTTGGTCTGCAAATAGCGGCCTATATTTTTATATTTTCAGCAAAATTCAAAAATAAAATGTTTTTTAATAATCCTCATATTTTTTCCAGCAAGAAAATCTATTTTATATAATTATAATCTTAGTGGCTAAGCGGGAACAATTCTATCTTTCCTAGAATTAGTTGTTCAGGTACCCTTTCTTTGCATTCGCATAAAATCCGGATCGAGTGTCCTCTCCGGTTCACACTAAAATGGCTTTCGACGTTAACGCTTCCAATCGTCCCCTGACTTATCTACACACTAATATTTTTACCTATCATGGTTATGGGGATCCCAAGTATTTTAGATACTGGCTTGAGGGGGTAGAAAACTATTTTGATTATAACAAATTGGGCGACTACCAAAAGGTTAATGTAGTCCGAGAGCGGTTAAGAAGTCGAGCCCGTGTGTTTTGGCTGAACGAAGAGCGCGGAGCTGGTAGCTATCCATATGCCTGGCCCTACATGCGAAGAATACTCTCGGAGAAATTTGATTCCCCCTACTGCCTTACTACTAGCCCGACATCCACTAACCAGTATAGTTATGGCACCTTATCCAAGCCTGATCATAGGGTTGACCTATTCACCCATGACAGATCCTTTCCCAGGGCTGGGGGAGCTACCCATAGCACACCTGCACCTACCTATAGAGGAAAGGAAATAGTGAGGTCCCCTATCCTCGAGTTCGGTACATGTGACTGCTAGGACTGTCATGAGCCCGCGTGGTGAGAGTAGTCCTATCTGTAGGGGCAGACAGATGACTACGACTTGTGAGTCTAGCGGCGTATCTGACCATGGCTATATTGATTATCCTACCCTGATTACGGCCATAGACGCTTTTAAGTCTTTCCCCGAGTTGCCTGAATTAGTCGTTGACTCTCCTGTTGAGTCTGAGGCGGTGTCTAGGACTGTGCCTGTCACTGAGGACGAGGTTGAATACTCTGGCGATTTGAGTGACGATGAAGAGATTGGTTACCCTAGTGACCTGGACGAGGATTTCTCCTCTGAGGAATCGTCTCCTTTTCCTTTCGGCGATGTTTCTGAGGCGTCTCCCTTGATAGTTATGGTGTCTTCTGATGACCTTGAGTCAGAAGACATTCCGGGTGAGTCACCCTATGTTGAGAGCTTACCTGTAGGTGATGACCTGCTAGAACACGAGCTAGTTCCTTCTATCCCGGAACATATTGAGGTGCCCATTTATTTAGCTTCCCCGTTAGATCAATCCAGTCAGATAAGTGCGAGTGAGGATCACAATATTATAATGATTGGTCCAGGATTGGTAGATGTTTCAACGGTGTTGGAAGTCACCTTGGGATGGATGTTTATCTTGGGATAATCTTAGTGGTGCACATCCAGGAGATAGTTCATTGATATTATCATCGTTGCTTGAGGGTCATACTAATTTAGATTCTCCCCGGGATTCGATTTGCCCAACCCTCCATCATGATTTAGACAATGTACCTACTTTGTGGGAAGATTTGGTTAGCGAAGGATGTGACGTTCTGGAAGATTTACCCTGTGTGGGAAGGCTATTTGTGGATGATGGTAGCACTGAGGACCCGATAGACATTTCTTTGATGTTAGATCCTTCGCCAGAAGTCCGAAATGGATTCAAAATTTTGTCGAGTAAGATTATGCCTACTTTTGAGACCAATACTTATTCTGATTTGGATGAATTATCTAGTGGGTTGGAAGACATGTCAGCTGAGTTGGTAGAGTCACCCCATGATGAATGTTTATCTGATAGTGAGTTAGATGATGACGATCCAGCTGAGGTTTCGGTAAGGACGAATCTACTGTTTGATTTTTCCTTTGATTTTGATGGCTTGCACCCGAAGGATTTTTCTTGGACGTTAAATCCATGTTTTGACGGTGAGTATGATTTAGTTCCTCCTATGGAATCGCCCATGTCGACTCCTCCTCCGGTTCACTTGATTCGATTAAATGACTTGTTAGGGAACGAGCTTGTCATTTCTAGCCCGAGATATCTAGAGATGTTTATTTATCCAGCTTCCCAATTAGACTTACCCAGACGGGTGTGTGTGAGCGATTTGTTAGTTGTCGCATTCGGTCTTTCCACTACTGTTCATAGATCTGACTATGTTGTTCCTAGGATGGACCGTTCATCTGACCGTTTGCCGTTGGGTAAGGCTTCGTTTTGGACCGCTAGTGATTCCATGGCAATGTTACGTTTTGATGTGGTATCCCCCAAACACAATTATTTTCCAAGCCCGGTCGCTTGCATTTATCCTCCGCCTTTTGATGATCTGTGCATGCACACGTTAGTGAACGTAGTTGGGTATGTGGAGTTGTGTCTCCCGCACTATCTTTCAACTCCGAGAGCATCCAACTATATAGTTGGAGATGAGTGTTTTCTGCAGGCATTTCTTTGTGAAATTTTTAAATCTAAATTTAAATCTAAATTTAAAACTACGATGTTGGACTCCACGGAAATCGTTAATGAATGTAGAGCACCCGTGCCACCAGACTTAGTCCCGTTATTTTCTACTGTTAACTCAAGTCATGTTGCACATGGGTTCACCCCTCATGAAGGTACGTGGGAACTTGTTCTTCCGCATGCTCAATTAGCGTATAATAATTCTAAGAATAGGTCCACCGGTTTATCTCCGAATGAGATAGTGCATGGATATAAGGCGCCCGTGCCTCTTGACTTGATTCTGTTACCTCCATCCTTTAAATCTAGTCAATTTGCACAGGACTTCGCCTCACACGTCCACGCTCTCCATGAGCACATTGGTAAGACGTTAGCTACACAATATGATACTTATCAATCGAATGCTAACGTACATAGGCGAGCAGTCCACTTGAATATTGGTGATTTGGTAATGGTTCAACTTATCCCTGAACGGCTTCCTTCGGGCACCATAAAGAAATTAGCGAATAAGAGAGCCGGTCCTTTTCGGGTTTTAAAGAAGATAGGCGAAAATGCATATTTATTAAAGTTACCCGCTGATTGGGGAATCTCTCCTGTTTTTAACATTTCAGATTTAACGCTTTATGTCGCTCCACCACCTGAACTTTGTGTCTCTCCGTTTAATATTTCCACTATATCATCTCATGGGGTGGGGGGTGAGATTGTTTCTGGATCACTTCCTCCTTCGGATTCTCCGGGAGGTATGTTACCTACTGATGATGTAACTGGTTTTTCTTCTTCGCCTAATGCTTTTCCAAGGTTCCCCCGGACCGATTTCTTGCCTGACAGGATATTACAGGATGCGGTGTTTCCCACCCCAGACGGTGACATTCACAGGTTTTCGATCAGATGGCGTGGTCGTCCTGCTTCGGACGATTCTTGGCTCTCAACTGCACAGGTGGATCTTCTAGATGCGGATCTCTTGCGCCGTTACTTTCCCGCCCACTCATCGGTGATGAGTCCTTTTGAGCGGGGGAGGATTGATGGCGACGGCCATCATGATGGCGATTACGACGATGGCGGCCTAATTGGTAAAGATGACGGCGACGACGACGATGGCGACGATGACGACGATGGCGCACGTGGTGTTCATGGCGATCGCGGGATATTGGCGGAAGATGAAGATGATGATCCACCGGCCAAGGATTTGCGGCGCCGCAGCGGCCATGGCTACAATCTTCGCCAACGGAAATAGACTTATTATCATTAATAATTTTAATTTGCTAGTTTATGAGTTTTTAATAATTGACATTTTTTATGCTGGTGTGCGTTTAGCCACTGTTTTGGGCTGCTTATAGTTTTTGTTTGATGTAAGCCTTATAAAAGGCCATGACTATTGTTTTTATCATTAGTTTATGAATGAATTGAAAACCTAAATTCCTCCAACCTATTTTCTCTCCTTCCTCCCTCTTAGCCGCCGCCTCCCTTAGGGGTTCTTCTTCTCCAAAGCTCTTGGCCGCCCCTCCTTCTCTCTTCTTTTCCTCTTCTTTCATCTACTCCCTTTCCCCCACTCTTCAATACCTCCATCATCGTGTTTCTCCTCGACGGTTTCTTCACCTCCCATCAATCTTCGGCCTCCTTCGGTTTGGGGAGTCAAGCGCAAGGAAGAAGAGGCCATCGTGGACTTCTACGGAGAAAGGCGGGGAAGACGATCGAGTTTTCTCATCATTGGTGCATCTCCCGCCGCGTCCAAGGAAAGCGATCGTTCATGTTTGTGGATCCAACATCTCGGATCTACTCTTCCGAGCGGGGTAACAAAACCATTTACTCACGAGATTTCTTTCTTAGATAGTTCTTGTGGTGGCGACTTTTGCGTGGAATTTGAATCGATGAATTTTCGCGGTACTACTTTTAATAGTTTGTCATTTTCATTTGGTTTTCCGAAGATCCTTCGAGAGGAGTGGCGATCCTCGCTTTCTTTGTTTTAGTTGGGATAGATCCTACCATTTTCCGAATTCGTGATTTATTTCTTGGTGGATCTATTTTGGTACAAGCTCGTCGGAATAAATATTATTCTCTTTAGCCGGAAAAGATTTTGGCCTATAGCCATTCTCCATTCCTTTAACGGATCGGCTATCCGTATGTTAGCGCGAGAGATAAATTACATCATTGTGACGGCTGCGTTTCATAGTGTGCTGGTTAGAGAGCGTTGAGAGTTGCAAGCGTCGTCGTCACGCCGTCTGTGTAGGATCTTTTAGGACGGGCCTACATCACTTGGAGGCTGTGTCGACACTCAGCAAAAGTCAGCAGAGTCTAAGTATAAGTGTCGACACCCAGAGGAATGTGTCGACACTCAGCAGAAGAGTCAACACTTGAAGAAAGTGTCGACACAAGAAAGAATGTGTCGACACTCAGCAGAAGAGTCAACACTTGAAGAAAGTGTCGACACAAGAAAGAATGTGTCGACACTCAACAGAAGACTCATCACTTAGCAAAGTTCAGCAAAATTCTAAGTACAAGTGTCGATACTAAGGAGATGTGTCGACACTCAGCCAGAGTCTCAACAGAAGAAGAATGTGTCGACACAAGGAGCTGTGTCGGCACTCAGCAAATATCAACACAGTAGACAAGTGTCGACACCAAGAAGAAATGTCGACACTGAACAAGTTCAACACATGAAGATGTGTCGACACAAAGGAGTTGTGTCGACACTTACAAGAATTCAGCAATATACTGAAAAACAAAGTGTGGTGTCGACACTCAATATCAGTGTCGACACATGAAAAAGAAGCTGTGTCGAGAAGTAAATTCTACAACACAAGGAGTTGTGTCGACACCTTGAAGGCTAGTGTCGACACTTAGTCAACTTGTGTCGACACTTAGTCTATAAGTGTCGACACTTAAAGACAGACAGTCTCGACACTTTTAGACAGTTATAGAATTTTCAAGAACTGACTGGATGACTTGACAGCTGCCATTCCAGCCGGTCTACTGCACCTGTCAGAGTTGTCAGAAATCAGTTATGAACCGGACCAGCCGGTTACCATGAAGAAGGCCTATATATAGGCTTATACTGTCTACAGAAACATATGATTAATTGTTGTTCAAGTGATAATAAGAAGATCTAGCTATTCCTTTAAGAATCAAGTGAAGATATAAGAAGTTGGAAAGAGAGAGCTCCATCCAAGAAGACAGCTGTTGGAACCAGGCTGAGAAGAAGGGTTCAGATTTTGTTCTGAATCTTAAGTAGCAGAGATCAAGGATCAACTGCAGAGGAGATCAATCTTATTGTGTTCTACATTCAAGAAGTTTTGAAGAAAGCCAAGTCAGGTTGATCTCAGCTGAGTTCTTCCAAGAACTCATCAAGAAACTCACAACTCTTCTCGCTTTTCTCTGAGTTGTAGGGTTTACATTTTGTATTCATATTATCTTGTAGGATCCTTAGCGATCTGAGTTTTGTAAGCCTGTAATTATAAAGGCTGAGTGTAGGGCTTGTGTGCCTGAGTGTAGGAGATTTGTATCTCTGAGTGTAGGCCTGTTGTGGCTGAGTGTAGGCCTTGGTGGCTGAGTGTAGGCTTTGTGAAGAAGCTGAGTGTAGGCTTTGTGAATAAGCTGAGTTGTAGGGCCTTGGGCCTGAGGTGTAGGAACCTGTTTTGGGGTTCTGAGTGTAAGATCTGAGGATCTGAGATAGTGGAGGAGTTTGGCCGAATCTAGTACACTACTAGATATGTGAAGGGGGAAAGTGGATGTACCCAAACCTTGGGGAACCACTATAAACCTGGGTGTTCACTGTGTGCATGTGTTTTGATGTGATTGTTGGATGATTGTTGTTGCAAAAGTAGATATAATTCTGTGTTATAATCTGAATTCTGCCTAAAAAGTTAAAAAGATTTTAGTCACCTATTCACCCCCCCCTCTAGGTGATTAGGTACAATATCTTTCAAGTGGTATCAGAGGGAGGTTACTCAAAAAGGGACATAACTGTCTGAGTAGATCCTGTTGGCAGATTCAGTGTAAGTAAAATTGCAGAATCAAGAAAATCAAGAACCATGAGTTCCACTGAGAATCATAAGGAATTGGGATACATGAAGCTACCCATTTGCAGAAAAGAAATATTTGGCATCTGGAAGGAAAGGGTGAGACTATTTATGGAAGCCTCAGACCCTAGGATATACATCACAGTTAAAGAAGGGCCATATGTGCCCATGAAGGTTTCAGTCCTGGATGCAAATCAGAGAACACCTAAGGATTTCTCTGAAATGACAAAGGATGAGATAATTCTAGCCACAATGGACAAGAGGGCTCAGAATATCATTGTGAGTGCTATAGATGATGCTACCTTTCAGAATTTGATACATTGTAAGACATCCAAGGAGATGTGGGATACTCTTATTGTGTACATGGAGGGTTCTGAAGAAGTGAGGAAGGACAAAAAATCCTTATTAAACCAAGAATATGAAAGCTTCAGGCAAGGTAGGGTTGATAGCATAACTGAATGCTATAAGAAGTTCTATAGGATTGTGAATGAGCTAATGTCCTATGGAAGAGAGTTCAGTAACTATGAGCTTAATGATAAGTTCTTAAGGTTCCTTACAAAAGATTGGGACACCAAGATCTGTGTCATTAGGGAAATGACAAAGTTAGCAGAAATTCTTCCTCCAACTTTGTTTGGAAAATTACTATCCTATGAAATGTAATTGATGGTGAGGAAAGAAGAGGAGAAGACTACAAGAAGTGAACATAAAGAAAGGACAGTGGCATTTAAAACAGAAGCCCCCAGAAAATACAGAAGTAAGTCTCCTTCACCACGTCCAAATGTAGCTGAAACTGAGTCAGATGAGTCAGCAAGCAGAAAGTCTAAAAGCAGTGAAAGTGATGAGGACTTTGCTGCCTTCACAAGACACTTTCAGAAGTTCTTAAAGAAGAAACAGTGGAGGACAAAGCCATCTACTTCACAAGGTAAAGAAGACTATTATCAGAACAAAAAGTCATCAAAGAAAGACAGGAAAAAGACCAAGTCTAGCAAAGCAACTCTTTCAAAAATTGTTTCTATTGCTGTAATAGACAAGGACATGTTATTACAGACTGTCCAGAGAAAAGGAAGGAGTCTAATGATAAGAAGAAGACTCAATTCAAGGGCAAGAAAGAAAGATCTTTTGTTGCCAAAAATGATAAGAGCCTGTCAGACATTTCTTCATCAGAAACTGAGTCAGATGCTGAAGCATACATAGGACTGTTTGCTGAAGAAGAGGAAGAAGAGTTCATCCAGATCATGAACTCTATATATGAACAAGAGGACAGTCAGTGCCAAGGACTGATGGCATTGATAGAAAATGACAAAATCCAGGAGCAGCCTGGACCTAGTAAGGTACAAAATTGTTCTTTCAGTTCAATTTCTTGTGCTAGTTCAGAATCAGATTCATCATCATCAAGTGATGAGAGTGCATCAGAGTCTGAAGAGGATATTCATCAATTGATACATGAATATAAAGTTCTGTTGCAAGCTTTTAAGAAGAGCAAGTCCCTAGACAAGAGTCAGGCAAAGGAAATTGCTAATCTCAAAGTTGTTGCAACTGATTTTGAGAAAATGTTTGATCAAAAGCTAAATGAAATAGCCAGACTGAAGCACATAACTATGATTCAGATGGGGACTATATCATTTAAGAATGATCAAATCAAAAGTCTGGAGATTAGTCTTCAGAAGGAGAGAGATTTAGTTGCTAGGTTTTCTGAACCAAAGTCTGTTCTACCCTTAATTGATGAATTTGTTCATCAAAAAGGTAAAGCTGGACTGGGGTTTACTAAACCTGCAAGGATTGTTCAGTACAAGTCCAAGGGCAAAGCCCCAGCTCTCAACAAGCCAGCTATAGATAAAACAGCTAAGAATGTACCTAAGCAAAGGTACAATAGGTTTGAGTGTTGGTGCTGTGGCAAGGTAGGCCACTTTGCCATGGAATGTTGGCACAATGCAAGTGCCAAAGTGAGTAGCAAACTGCCTGTTGGAAAACCTGCAGGTAGCTTTGTTAGGAAGCAAACTAACCAGTACCAAGGACCCAAGAATTCTTTGTGTTCTAAGGTTCACTAATCTGTTTTGAAGGTAAGTCTAAGTGGCCATGCCCCAATATGGTACTTGGACAGTGGATGTTCCAGGCACATGACTGGAACAAGGGGATTGCTAAAGGACTACACACCCATTAAGGATGGTCCAAAAGTCACCTTTGGTGGTTCTGAAAAAGGAATCATCAAGGGTTTTGGTAATATTTCTAGCTCCCATATAACTATTACTCAAGTGGCTTATGTCAAAGGTTTGAAACATAATCTTATTAGTATAAGTCAATTGAGTGATGTAGGATATGACATCTCATTTGTCAAAGATGGTTGTCATATCAGGAGGTCAAATGATCAAGAGATCATTTTGACAGGTTATAGAAAGAGGAATGTCTATTGCCTAGACATTGTGGTTGAGAACAATGGTTCTCCAGTGTGTCTTGTAGCTGATGAGAAAGTCTCTCATTGTGTCAAATGGCACAAGAGACTAGCCCATCTCAACTACATGACAATTGGCCAACTCTTTAGCAAAGAGTTAGTGAGGAATGGTCCTCAAGTTAAGTATATTAAAGATGGAATATGCTCAGCTTGTCAAAAGGGCATGCAGACTAGATCCACCTTTAGTAGCATTGAAAACAAAGATGCTGTGAGGTGTTTATACCTCTTGCATATGGATCTCTTTGGTCCTATGCCAGTTCACAGCCTAGGTAGGAAGGTCTATACCTTTGTAGTTGTAGATGACTACTCAAGGTTTTCCTGGGTGTTCTTCCTTAGACAGAAATCTGAAACACCTAGTATCTTCTATAGCTTTGTCAAACAAATTCAGAATGAACTAAACAGTACAGTGGTCAAGATAAGAAGTGACCATGGAACTGAATTTCAGTCTGATAGTATGACAAAACTATGTGAAGAATTTGGGATATTTCAAGAGTTTTCTTCACCAAGAACACCTCAGCAAAATGACATTGCTGAGAGGAAGAATAAAACCTTGATTGAGGCTGGTAGGACCCTATTAAGTGATACATCACTACCAGAATACTTCTGGGCTGAGGTAGTGAATACTGCATGCCATGTAATTAATAGGGCTACCATTACTAAAAGCCACAACAAGACCCCCTATGAGATTGTGAAAGGCAGAAAACCAAACCTATATTATTTCAGGATCTTTGGTTGTAAGTGCTTTATACTTAACAATGGAAAGTCTTACTTGACTAAGTTTGCTGCCAAGTCCCAAGAGGGGATCTTTGTTGGGTACAACAACAACAGTAAGGCTTATAGAGTCTACAACTTGTCATCTCAAGTTGTAGAAGAGTCTGTACATGTAGTATTTGATGAAACTAGACTTATTAACAATGAGTTGTCTAGTAGTATTTGCAGCTCCACAGGTATAACTAAGAAGATGGACAAGCTCACTATTGAAGAAGAACCTACTGTAAGACAGCAAGTAGAAGATAGTGGCTGCTGTCCAGGGGGAGTACTACATGTACCTAATGCAGAAGAAGTCCAAGGAGTGAAGCAAGATGAAGGAACTGAAGAAGTTCAACCTGAAGCCAGGATGCCTCCAGCTAATAGGCATCTAAGAGATCATACAGCAGAACAAATCATTGGTGATCTAAGACAAGGGGTACAAATAAGGAGCAGAAATCTGAGTGCATCACTCTACTCCAGTTTTCTATCCCAAGTAGAGCCAAAGAAGTTTGAAGAAGCCATCCTAGACCCTCATTGGATTGAGGCAATGCAAGAAGAGCTGAATCAATTCAAGAGATGTAAAGTCTGGGAGCTTGTTCCTAAACCAAAAAACCACAACATAATTGGGACCAAGTGGATCTTTAGGAACAAGATGGATGAACATGGAGTCATCATAAAGAACAAAGCTAGATTGGTTGCTAAAGGATATAGACATGAAGAAGGTATTGACTTTGATCAAACCTTTGCTCCAGTAGCCAGACTGGAAGCCATAAGGATGTTCCTGGGCTATGCAACCTTTCAAGGATTTAAAGTTTACCAAATGGATGTAAAGTCAGCCTTTCTGAATGGTAATCTAAAGGAGGAAGTCTATGTGGAACAACCATCAGGATGCAAAGAAGACAGAAAATGTACAACTGGAACCTGTCAATTCCTAGGTGGAAGACTGATTTCATGGAGTAGCAAAAAGCAAACAAGTGTGGCTATCTCCACTGCAGAATCAGAATATGTGGCTGCAGGAAGTTGCTGTGCTCAACTTCTATGGATACAATATCAGCTTGATGATTATGAAATTCAGGTAAGTAGAACACCACTGTTTTGTGATTCTACTAGTGCTATATCAATTGCAAATAATCCTGTTTCTCATAGTAGAACTAAACATATTGAAATAAAATATCATTTTCTTAGGGAACATGTAGAAAAGGAAGATATTTCACTGGAATATGTAAAAACTGATAATCAACTAGCTGATATGTATACTAAGCCCCTAGAAGAAACTAAGTTCATTAAGTTTAAAATTGAACTAGGTATGATAAACTTAGAATAAGTTTATAGAAATGACTAAGTGAAATAGTGTCGACACACAGAGTTGTCTGTGTCGAGACAGAAAATTGGTGTCGACACTTCAGAGAAAAGGTGTCGACACATCTAGGAAGTTGGTATCGACACTTCAAAAAATTAGTGTCGACACATGATAAGTAGGTGTCGACACATCCAGGGTGGTGTCGACACTTAGGCTTTACTCAGAATTATCTAAGTAACGTCTCGACTAAATGTCGAGTTGAGTGGTGTCGACACATAAACAAGTGTCGACACATATAATCTGTTGACTAAACTTGTGTCGACACATAGGTGTCGAGACATTATAAGTCAGTGTCGACACTTTTCATCAGTGTCGACACAATTTAAGTTAGTTAACCCGCCCTCTCATCTTCAATCTTAGAAAGGTATAAATAGGATTTCTCCATTGTCTGTCGACACGCTCACTAAAGTTTCGAGACCAAACTTGTGTGTCGACACCTCTCTTCTCTTAATTCAAATTCTTCAAACCCTAATGGCGCCAAAGATCGAGGAGAACGTCAATGAAGGCTACGAACTGGTGCGACATGCGTTTGAGGATGCAGACCCGGAGATCAAGAATATGGTAACCCTAGTTGCAGACTCGGGGTTGGATTTTCTTGTTTCAGAGCCAACAAAGATTTGGAAGAAGGAAGTTCTAGAGTTTCTGAATGGAGCGAAAGTAGATGAATCTGGACTCAAGATAAAGTCTAGGGTTCATGGTGAAAAGGTGAAGGTATCACCTAAAAGTTTGAGGAAGGTCTTAAATCTACCCAGGACAAAAGAAGAAGATGAAGTTACTGCTTCTAAGACCAGAGAAGCTTTAACTTGGTGTGGTCTAGATTCCAAGTTGAAAATTGGATCAGTGTTTAATAGAAAGGGGATGAACAGCCAGGGAAAATTTCTTTCAGAAATTGTTGGGAAAGTGATCTTAAGTAAACCTGGAGGGCATGACAGGGTATCTACCCATATGTTTAATCTTATGACAAGGATAATCTTCACAGTGAACACAGATTGGTCTGTTGTTGTTTTTGATAAAATTAAGGAAAGTATGAAGAAGCCCAATTTGGGTAGGATCTTAAGTCTATATTTGGCTGGTAGTATACCAGAAGTTATGAGTCAAGCTGCAGGAACTAAGATCAACCATATGAGAAAGGTGGACATGAGGATATTCTTTAGATGGGACAGAGTTTTAACTAAGGAGATGCCTACTCCTCCGAAAATTACTCCCCAAAAGAAGAAGAAGAAGCCTGCCCCAGTGGCTCAGGATTCCTCTAGCAGCTCTGGTAGTGAAGAGCAAGTTGTCTTTACTCCTGATGAGCGTGTAGAAGGAAATGCTGGGAAGTCTCCAGCTCAACAAGATGCTGCAGAAAGGCAGGGGGAGCTACCACCAGCTAGCCCCATACACCAGGATCAAATCCAGGGGGAGCCTCTAGTTGTGGAAGAGCCAACTCCTCTTGAAAGTGAAAGAGCCACCCATATCATTCTTGAGGTAATCACTGAGATTAATGCTTTAGATTTCCCTATAGAGGATAATGTTTTGACTGATTCATTAAATCATGTTAATCAGCAATCTCAGATTGATATCCAACTCCCAGATGTTATCATGGAGGACACATCTATTACGATTCAAGTAGTATCTGATCCAGTGGTATATGAGCCAAGAGTTTCTCCAGCCCATTCTCCACAAGAATATACAATGGAAGATCTTTTCCTCAATCTGGATCAAACAGACTTTGACAAGGAAAGTGCTGCTGCTGAGGGGGAGAAGTCTCAAGTTGAGGGGGAGCAGGTAATACTTGATGAAGAACCAGCTAGGCAAGAACCTGAGAGTCCCAAGGAAGTTGAGGAGCTACCTAGGGAGAGGGTAGAGATAGCCAGTACATCTGCTTCTGAAGATGAGGAGACTACAAGGGCAAAGAAAAGAAAATTCTAAGTATTCAAAAGAAGAAGCCAAACTTATAAGAAGGCATTGCAAACTATAGCACCACAGCCTGCACTACAGCCAGCACCCACTGTAGATTACAGTGCTTTGATGGTTGCTATGCAAATCAAGCTTGATGAGCACAGAAAATCCATAGAAACCTATGTGGATGAGGGGCATAAAACTCTCCAGTTTGATCTAGCCCAAGATATAAAGTCTATAAGATTTGAAATGAATCTAAATAAGAAGGAAATGACTGACTGCTTCCACAAAGGAGGGAATGCAGTGGTATACTTGGCAACTCATCAAGAGAAAATAAAAGATCAAGTGGATGAACTTGAAGTCAAGCAAGGCTATGTTCTAGAGAATCAGATCAGAATGAATGATAACTTAACAGCTTCACATAATACAATTGTCACAGAGATGAAGAACATAGCTGCTGGACTGACTACTTCTAATGCTACTGCTATGGCAGAATTTGATAAATCCTTACAAGGGAGCATCACTGCTGTTACATCTGCTATTCAAGATTCTTAGAAACTGATCTCAGAAAAACTCCAAAGGTTGAAACCTTTCTTTAAAGATGGAGTCAACTATTTGGATAACCAAGTCAGATTTCAAAAGGATGATCTAAGAGATCACATAGAAAGAGAAGTCATAAAGGGGGAGAGGGTGTTAGTCAAAGCCAACTCTGATCATGCCAAGTGGATATCTAATTCTATCGGAGCAACTCTTGGTTATCCTCCTTTATGTGATGATGACAATGTAGCAGAATCTGGGATACATCCTACATATCTAGGAGGGGAGCAACCTGAAGTGGCTCAAGTAATCTATCCTCCTCCAGATTTTGATATGGTTCAAGCTGACATACAGTCCATGTATAGCCCACCTGAGGGAAAGGACAATGTCATCATAGAGAAGGTGGTTCAGCCAGTATCTGAGGCTATGCAAGAAGCTTTGCTGAAAGAACATGAAGCTAGATTGTCTAAGAAAAGGTTCAGAGAGCAAGCTGAACTAAGACCTGACTTTGAGCAGTGGAGCCCCACTTCAAGAAACATTATCTTATCTGCATGGAAAGCTGCCAAAGATAATATACAAGATAGAAACAAATGGTTTTCTGAACTAGAATGGAGGAAGCATGAGACAAGGCAAGAAGCCATAGTGCAATATAGAAGAAAGGCCAAGATGGGAAAGCTACCTCCTACTGCTCAGGAGCCTAGCAAGTACTTTCCCAAGCCTTATCATTATTTTGAGAGGCAAAAGATTAAAGCTGAAGAGCAAAAAAAAGATCTGAAAGGCAAGAAGCCTGCTGATACTGAAGTTGCTGAAGCCCCTGTTCAAGCCAAAGTACAATCAGGAAAAGGAATTGTGATTAAGGAGGCTGATCAGAATTAGAATAGATTTATCTTAAGTTTACAGTTGTAATATGCTGATTTTAAAACACACTGTAAATTTTTGAATGATGAATATGACAAAGTGTTATAACAATGTGATGTGTTATAAATCTATTTCATAATTGTTCTGAGATGATATCTGTGTTTACATGTTTTGATTAATACATGTATAAGTTTGCCCTGTTATATAATCCTGCTTTACATCATACTATGATTTTATTCTGTATGGTGTATATCATTGACTAAGGGTTATGACTTCTCCAAATAGGGGGAGATTGTTGGGTACATTGGTTCTAATGTACCTGATTTGAAGAAGCCTCACCCTACTCAATGATATACATCAAGATGTATTTGATGTATGTTGAGTTTACTTGTGCAGGTTAAGTATTTGCATGGAAGATGAAAAAGTTTCTAAGTCCATGTATCAACACCCAGAGGGAAAGTGTCGACACTTAAGAAGACTTGTGTCGACACCCATGCAAGCAGTGTCGACACTTGGAGTACTTGTGTCGACACCAGGGATGCAGAGTCGACACCAGACAAAAAGTGTCGACACAAGGAGCTGTGTCGACACTCAATGAAGAGAAGTCCAATGAAGAAGTGTCGACACTTAGCAGTTGTGTCGACACCCAGTGAAACTGTGTCTACATCAGAATGTGTCGACACTTGGAGGCTGTGTCGACACTCAGCAAAAGTCAGCAGAGTCTAAGTATAAGTGTCGACACACAGAGGAATGTGTCGACACTCAGCAGAAGAGTCAACACTTGAAGAAAGTGTCGACACCAGAAAGAATGTGTCAACACTCAGCAGAAGAGTCAACACTTGAAGAAAGTGTCGACACAAGAAAGAATGTGTCGACACTCATCAGAAGACTCATCACTTAGCAAAGTTCAACAAAATTCTAAGTACAAGTGTCGACACTAAGGAGATGTGTCGACACTCAGCCAGAGTCTCAACAGAAGAAGAATGTGTCGACACAAGGAGCTGTGTCGACACTCAGCAAGTATCAACACAAAAGGCAAGTGTCGACACCAAGAAGAAATGTCGACACTTAACAAGTTCAACACATGAAGATGTGTCGACACAAAGGAGTTGTGTCGACACTTAGAAGAATTCAGCAATATACTGAAGAACAAAGTGTGGTGTCGACACTCAATATCAGTGTCGACACATGAAGAAGAAGCTGTGTCGAGAAGTGAATTCTACAACACAAGGAGTTGTGTCGACACCTTGAAGGCTAGTGTCGACACTTAGTCAACTTGTGTCGACACTTAGTCTATAAGTGTCGACACTTAAAGACAGACAGTCTCGACACTTTCAGACAGTTACAGAATTTTCAAGAACTGACTGGATGACTTGACAGCTGCCATTCCAGCCGGTCTACTGCACCTGTCAGAGTTGTCAGAAATCAGTTATGAACCGGACCAGCCGGTTACCATGAAGAAGGCCTATATATAGGCTTATACTGTCTACAGAAACAGATGATTAATTTTTGTTCAAGTGATAATAAGAAGATCTAGCTATTCCTTGAAGAATCAAGTGAAGATCTAAGAAGTTGGAGAGAGAGAGCTCCATCCAAGAAGACAGCTGTTGGAACCAGGCTGAGAAGAAGGGTTCAGATTTTATTCTGAATCTTAAGTAGTAGAGATTAAGGATCAACTGCAGAGGAGATCAATCTTATTGTGTTCTACATTCAAGAAGCTTTGAAGAAAGCCAAGTCAGGTTGATCTCAGCCGAGTTCTTCCAAGAACTCATCAAGAAACTCACAACTCTTCTCGCTTTTCTCTGAGTTGTAGGGTTTACATTTTGTATTCATATTATCTTGTAAGATCCTTAGGGATCTGAGTTTTGTAAGACTGTAATTATAAAGGCTGAGTGTAGGGCCTGTGTGCCTGAGTGTAGGAGATTTGTATCTCTGAGTGTAGGCATGTTGTGGCTGAGTGTAGGCCTTGGTGGCTGAGTGTAGGCTTTCTGAAGAAGCTGAGTGTAGGCTTTGTGAAGAAGCTGAGTTGTAGGGCCTTGGGCCTGAGGTGTAGGAACCTGTTTTGGGGTTTTGAGTGTAAGATCTGAGGATCTTAGATAGTGGAGGAGTTTGGCCGAATCTAGTACACTACTAGATAGGCGAAGGGGGAAAGTGGATGTACCCAAACCTTGGGGAACCACTATAAACCTGGGTGTTCACTGTGTGCATGTGTTTTGATGTGATTGCTGGATGATTGTTGTTGCAAAAGTAGATATAATTTTGTGTTATAATCTGAATTCTGCCTAAAAAGTTAAAAAGATTTTAGTCACCTATTCACCCCCCCCCCTCTAGGTGATTAGGTACAATATCTTTCATCCCGATTGTATGAACTCTGGAGCTAGACTGCCCCATCTCCAAGCGCACCGGTCTCTAGGGCTGCTCCCCCGTGCTGGGCTCCACAATTCCCCAAAATGATGCGGTTCGAAAACCGTTAGTCTAAAAGACTAAACTCTATTATCCCCCACCCCTTCCCCCATGGCTCCTAGGCACCGAGCGGAGAGGAAGAAAGGGGAGGACTTGAAGGTGGAGAATAATAAAAAACAGATGGCAGCGGACCTATACTAGCAATTTTATAATAGATATTGATAATAAGATGAATTATGAAAAGTAACCTTCACTTATGTGAGAACATATAGGCCAAGGGGTCTTCTACAAGGCTCACATCGTATAAAAAGTCTCATACCAATTTATACGTCGGGGTGTCGGTTATAAAACAACAGTAAATATATATCAAAATTGACCTTAATTTATAAACTTGCCCACAAGCTTATAGACCAAGGGGTCGTTTTGCAAGTCCTAATGTATAAGCATCCCATTCCACTTATACCTTAGGTGTCAGGGGTTAAATAAATCGATTATTCTATGACATGCAATTGAGTATGATGGATCATGCAAATGCAACAGACACACCCGACTCTGTGCACACAGACCTTTAGTTCCCCCTTTTTGGAGACATAACCTCCCAGGATACCTCCGTAGTGGCAGACGGAAGCGGTGGGTTGGGCCTCGCCCACCTCTAAACTAGTAAAGCACTACTAGTCATACCTATCGTACGCCTCAACGCTGGTGCACAAAGTGGTGCTCCTACGTACTCTTTGAAAGAAATAGTACCTAATCACCTAGAGGGGGGTGAATAGGTGAACTTAATCTTTTTTAAAATTACAGGCAGAAACACTGAATAATAAGACCTGTATTTGCAATTCTTTACAGCAATTCAGCACAAAATTTACAGCAATCACAGAATTAATCACACACAGAGTACACATAGATTTTATAGTGGTTCCCCAAGGTCTGGGTACATCCACTTTCCCCGTTCGCCTATCTAGTAGTGTACTAGATTCGGCCTAACTTCTCCACTTCTTCTCAGATCCTCAGATCTTACAACTCAGAACCCCAAACAGGTTCCTACAACTCAGAGTGATCCCACTCCTACAACTCAGGCACAAAAGCCCTACCACTCAGTCTTCACCAAGACTTACACTCAGAGAACAAAGTCTTCTACAACTCAGGCACTAGGCTCTACCTTAGTCTTCAACAAGACCTACACTCAGAGCACACTGTCTCCTACACTCAGCCTTTATAAAATAGGCTTACAGCTCAGATCCCTTAGGATCCTACAGAAAATAGAGTTTACAAAGTATATAACCACAACTCTGAAAGAGAGAGATGAGTTGACTAGTTTCTTGATGAGTTCTTGGAAGAACTTGGCAGAGATCAACCTCCCTTGGCTTTCTTCAAAGCTTCTTGAATTAGAACACAGTAGGGTTGTATCTCTATGCAGATGATCTTCAATCAACTACTGTCTTGAGATTCTGATTTCAATCTGAATCTTACTTAGCAGCCCGGTTCAACGGCTGCTCTTCTTAGAAGGAGCTCTCTCTCTCCAACTTCTTAGATCTTCTCTTGAAGGTCTTCTTCTTGTTGTGTTGTCTTTTCAATTCATTAATTGATTCTCATTTCTGTTGAAGGAGAAAGGCCTTTAAATAAGCTTTCTCCAAGGTAACCGACTGATCCGGTTTCTAACAACTTTCTGATGGCTCTGATAGTTGCAGTTGACCGGTTGAAATGGCAACTGTCAAGTCATCCAGTCACTTCTTGAAATCTCTGCCACTGTCTGAAAGTGTCAAGACAGATAGTCTTTATGTGTCGACACAAATAGACTAAGTGTCGACACAAGTAGACTAAGTGTCGACACTAGCCTTGTTGGTGTCGACACAAATCCTTGTGTTGTTGTAACAGCTTCTCGACACTGCTTCTTCTAAATGTGTCGACACTGATTCTGTGTGTCGACACAAGCCTTCTTCTTTAATACTTAGCTGAATTCTGCTAAGTATCGACACAACTCCTTTGTGTCGACACATCTTCTTGTGTTGAAACTTGCTAAGTGTCGACACATCTTCTTTGTGTCGACACATGCCTTATGTGTTGAAACTTTGCTGAGTGTCGACACATCTCCTTGTGTCGACACATGTACTTGAACTTTGTTGAAGTTTGCTGAGTGTCGACACATCTTCCTAGTGTCGACACATGTACTTGAACTTTGTTGAAGTTTGTTGAGTGTCGACACAGCTTGCTAGTGTCGACACTTTTGCTGTCGACAAAGTTTATCTGGGTGTCGACACTGCGTCTAAGTGTCGACACAGATAATGTTGACAATACTTCACTGTGTGTCGACACAACCTGTATGTGTCGACACTTTTCTTCTGGTGTCGACTCTGCCTTCCTGGTGTCAACACAATTACTACAAGTGTCGACACAGCTTCTCTAGGTGTCGACACAAGCCTTCTTAAGTGTCGACACTTTTCTTCTGGGTGTCGACACATGGACTTAGAAACTTTTATGTTTTCCCTGCAATTACTTAACATGCACACATAAACTCAAAGCACATCAAATACACCTTGATGTATATCATTGAGTAGGGTGATGCTTCTTGAAATCTGGTACATATATTCCAATGTACCCAACAATCTCCCCCTATTTGGAGAAGTCATAACCCTTAGTCAATGATATACACCATACATAACAAATACTCAATATGATGTATAACAATATTAAATGACAGGGTAAGAACTAAACATGTATAAACAGAACATGTATAAACAATTATCTCAGAACAATAATGTAATAGATTGAACATATAACATTGTTCTTACAACTTCAAACATTTTCATTAATCAAAAGTTTCCATAGATTTTCATGCAAATGATTACAAATTGTAAACTTAAGAAAATTTTATCCTATGGCTGCGCAGGCTCCTTGATAACAATGCCCTTTCCAGATTGAATCTTTGCTTGAACAGGAGCTTCATTGTCATCAGCAGGCTTCTTCCCTTTAAGAACTTTCTTTTTCTGTTCTTCAGCCTTTATCTTTTGCCTCTCAAAATAGTGATATGGCTTAGGGAAATACTTGCTAGGCTCCTGTGTATTAGGAGGTAGTTTTCTCAGTTTAGCCTTCCTTCTGTATTGTACTATAATTCTTGCATATTCTCATGTTTTCTCCACTCCTGTTCAGAATACCATTTGCCTCTATCCAGAATATTGTCCTTAGCAGCCTTCCAAGCAGTCAATATGATATTCCTGGATGTGGGGCTCCATTGTTCAAAATCTGGCCTTAATTCAGCTTGTTCTCTGAACCTTTTCTTAGATAATTGGGCCTCTTGTTCTTTTAGAAATGCCTCTTGCTCTTTTAAGATTGCCTCTGGCACAGGCTGGACTACCTTCTCAAGAATAATATTCTGATTACCCTCAGGAGGACTATACATAGACTGTACCTCCTGATGTATTATGTCAAAATCTACAGGAGGATATATCACTTGAGCCACTTCAGCTTGCTCTCCTCCAAAGTATGCAGGATTTATTCCAGACTCTGCCACATTGTCATCATCACATAAAGGTGGATATCCAAGGGTGGCTCTGATGGAGTTTGAAATCCATTTTGCATGATCAGAGCCAGCTTTGACTAATATCCTCTCTCCCTTTATGACTTCTCTCTCTATGTGATCCCTAAGATCATCTTTCTGGAATCTAATTTGAGCATTCAAATAATTAACTTCATCCTTATAAAAAGGTTTTAACCCTTGTAGCTTGTCAGTAATTGCCTTCTGAGAATCTTCAATGGAAGTTTTCACAGTAGTGAGACTCTCTTGTAATTTCTTATCAAATTCTTCTTTGGCAGTGGCACTTACTGCAAGTTGTGCAGTAACTATATTTTTCATTTCAGTTACAATGGCATTATGTGAAGCAGTGAGATTATCATTCATCCTTATCTGGTTTTCCAGGACATAGCCTTGTTTGACTGCCAGATCATCAATCTGTTTCTTGAGATTCTCTTGATGTGTAGCCAGATAGACCACTGCATTGCCTCCTTTATGGAAACAATTAGTCATTTCCTTCTTATTTTGATTCACTTCAAATCTTATGGACTTTCTATCTTGAGCTAGATCAAATTGAAGTGATTTATGGCCTTCATCCATATAAGTTTGTAAAGCCTTCCTTTGCTCATCTAGCTTGATCTACAAAGCCACCATCAATGAACTATAATCAGTAGATGGGGCAGGCTGTGGAGCAATTGTCTGCGGTGCTTTCTTGTAGTTCTGGCTTCTTCTCTTCAAGACCTGGAACTTCCTTTTCTTGGCTCTAGCAGCCTCTTCATCCTCTGAAGCAGAAGTACTAGCAATATCTACTCTATCCTTAGGATTAGGAGATAAATCCTTCTCAGTCCTTGATAGCTCTTCAGCATTCCTTTGCTCCTCAGGCTCTTGTCTAGCAGTCTCCTCTACATGCTCCTCCTCAATATTGACTTTCTCCCCCTCAACAGCTGCTATTTCTCTCTCAAGATCTGTCTGTACAAGATCAGGGAACAGCTCTTCTAAAGTAAACTCATGCTGAGATTGTACAGGAGAATCTCTTATTTCTAGAGCAACTGAGTATACTTTATCATCAACAGATATGTCCTCCATGACAACATCTTGTGGTTGATGTTGTATCTGTGTTTGTTGATCAACATCAAGTAATGGTTCAGACAAAACTTCATCCTCAATTGGGAAATTTAATTCATTAACTTCAGTAATTACCTCTAGAATGGTTTGGGTACTCCTTTCGCTCTCTAATGGAGTTGGCTCATCCATATGTAGAGGCTCCCCCTGGAGTGGAATCAGGTGAATTAGGCTAGCTGAGGGTAACTCCCTCTGCCTCTGAGCATCTCCTTGTCTTGCTGGTGACTGTCCAACATTTTCATCTTCTCCATCATCAGAACTGAAAACCACTTGTTCTTCTGAGCTACTTGAGGATTCTTGAGCCACAATGGCTGTCTTCTTCTTCTTCTGAGGTGGTTCCTTTTTTGGAGTTGGCATCTCTTTTGTCAACACTCTTTCCCACCAAGAGATAATCCTTACATCCATTCTCCTCATGTGATTTATTTTTGAACCTGCAGCTTGGTTCATCACTTCAGGAATACTTCCTGCTAAGTATAGACTCAGAATTCTTCCCAGATTGGGTTTCTTCAGGCTCTCTTTTATCTTATCAAACATGACTGCAGACCAATCAGTATTAAGTTTGAATATTATCCTTGTCATTAGACTGAACATGTGATCAGAGATTCGATCATGCACACCAGGCTTGCTCAGTATTACTTTTCCTACTATTTCAGATAGAAACTTTCCTTGTATGTTCATCCCTTTTCTGTTAAAAACTGATCCAATTTTTAGGTTTGAGTCTAATCCACTCCATTTCAATGCCTCTCTAGTCTTAGAAGCAGATACATCTTCTTCCTCTTTTGTTCTTGGTAGTTGAAGTACCTTTCTTAGACTTTTCTGTGTGACCTTGACTTTTATCCCATGAACTCTGCACTTAATCTTGAGTCCTGAGTCATCAAGAGTAGCTGCACACAAGAATTCAAGGACCTCCTTCTTCCAGATCTTGATTGGTTCTGATACAAGATACTCTAGTCCAGTCTCGGCAATTAGGGTTACCACACCTTTGATTTCAGGTTGCGCGTCATCAAAGGCGTGTCGCACGAGCTCATATCCTTCATTAATGTTCTCTTCTAGCTTGGGCGCCATTAGGGTTTGAAGAAATTTTGAATTGAGAGAAGAGAGATGTCGACACACAAGTTTGGTCTCGAAACTAAGGCGAGCGTGTCGACAAACAATAGGGAAAACCTATTTATACCTTTCTAAAATTGAAGGTGAAAAGGTGCGTTAACATACTTGAATTGTGTCGATACTGCTGAAAAGTGTCGACACTTACTTATAATGTCTCGACAACTATATGTCGACACAAATATAGTCGACAGAATATATGTGTCGACACTTATACATCTCAGCTCGACACTTAGTCGAGACTCTACTAGACTAATTCTATGTAAAGCCTAAGTGTCGACACCACCTTGGATGTGTCGACACCTACACTGAATGTGTCGACACTAAATCTCTGAAGTGTCGATACAGATTTCCTAGATGTGTCGACACCATTTCTCTGAAATGTCGACAACACTTCTATGTGTCGACACAAACAACTCTGTCTGTCGACACTATTTTACTTAGCCAATTTTTGTAAACTATTCTAAGTTTATCATTCCTAATTCAATTTTAAATTTATTGAATTTAGTTTCATCTAAGGGCTTAGTAAACATATCAGCTAACTGATTATCTGTCTTAACATACTCTAGAGAAATATCTTCTTTTTCAACATGTTCTCTTAGAAAATGGTATTTTATTTCTATGTGCTTAGTCCTACTATGGGAGACAGGATTATTTGCAATAGAAATGGCACTAGTAGAATCATAAAATAAAGGTGTCCTACTTACTTGAATACCATAATCTTCTAGCTGATGTTGAATCCATAGAAGTTGAGTACAGCAACTTCCTGCAACCACATACTCTGATTCTGTTGTGGAGATAGCCACACTTGTTTGTTTCTTGCTACTCCATGACACCAGCCTTCCACCTAGAAATTGACAGGTTCCTGTGGTACTTTTTCTATCTTCCTTGCAGCCTGCAAAATCTACATCTGAATAACCTGTCAGTTCAAAATCTCAATTCCTAGGGTACCAAAGGCCTCGATAAGGAGTGCCCTTAAGATATCTCGAAATTCTTTTGACTGCTGTCAAATGAGATTCTTTAGGGCAAGCTTGGTACCTAGCACAGACACATGTAGCATACATGATATCTGGTCTTCTAGCAGTCAAATATAGTAGGGAGCCAACTATCCCTCTATACAAAGTTTTATCTACAGGTTTCCCTGTATCAACTTTGCTTAGAGACATAGTTGACCCATAAGAGTTTTCATGGTAGTGGATGATTCTATACCATACTTCCTTATCAATTCTAGGGTGAACTTAGACTGGCATATGAATAATCCATCTTCAGTCTGTCTAACTTGAAGACCTAAGAAGAACTTAAGTTCCTCCATACTGCTCATTTCAAATTGTCCTTGCATGAGTTTTGCAAACTTTCTGCAAAGACTACTTTCTGTAGACCCCAAATATGATGTCATCTACATATATCTGGACTAAGATAATCTTGCCTATAGATTCCCTAAGGAATAGAGTCTTATCTATTTTCCCCCTTGAGAATTTGTTCTCAATGAGGAAACTAGACAGGGTTTCATACCAAGCCCTAAGAGCTTATTTTAACCCATACAAAGCCTTCCTAAGTCTATATACATAATCAGGTTTAAGAGAATCTACAAAACCTGATGGCTGCTCTACATAGACTTCTTCCTTCAGGTTTCCATTCAGAAAAGTTGACTCAACATCCATTTGATATACCTTAAATCCTTGATATGTTGCATAGGCAAGGAACATCCTTATTGCTTCTAGTCTTGCTACTGGAGCAAAGGTCTGATCAAAATCAATATCTTCTTCCTGCCTATATCCTTTTGCAACCAGTCTAGCTTTATTCTTTATAATAATTTCATTCTCATCCAACTTGTTCCTAAAGATCCGCTTAGTTCCAATAATGTTGTAGTCCTTTGGTTTAGGAACAAGCTCCCAGACCTTGCATCTTTTGAACTAGTTCAGCTTCTCTTGCATGGCCTCAATCCAATGAGGGGCTAGGATTGCTTCTTCAAATTTCTTTGGCTCTACTTGGGATAGAAAGCTGGAGTAGAGAACTGAACTTAGATTCCTGCTCCTTGTTTGTACCCCTTGTCTGAGATCTCCAATAATTTGATTGGCTGGATGATCTTTTAAATGCCTATTTGCAGGAGGCAGCCTGTCTTCAGGTTGTACACCTTCATTTTCTTCATCTAGCTGCACTTCTTGATCCTCTTCAGCTTCAAGAGTATCTTGTACTCCCCCTGGACAGCAGCCACCATCTTCCACTTGCTAACTTGCAGAAGAACCTTATGTTAAGGTAAGCTTCTCCATTCTCTCAGTTACACCTGTAGAGCTGCAAACACTTCTAGGCAATTCATTGTTAATGAGCCTTTCTTCATCAAAAACTACATGTACTGACTCTTCTATAACTTGAGTAGTCAAGTTGTAGACTCTATAAGCCTTATTGTTATTGCTGTACCCAACAAAGATCTCCTCTTGGGATTTGGCAGCAAACTTGGTTAGAGAAGACTTACCATTGTTAAGGATATAACACTTGCAACCAAAGATCCTGAAATAGGATAGATTTGGTTTTCTGCCCTTCACAATCTCATAGGGGGTCTTCTTGTGGCTCTTGGTGATAGTAGCCTTATTGATTACATGACATGCAGTATTAACTGCCTCAACCCAGAAATATTCTGGGAGGGAAGTGTCACTCAATAGGGTTCTACCAGCCTTTATCAAGGTTCTATTTTTCCTTTCAGCAATAACATTTTACTGAGGTATTCTTGGTGAGGAAAATTCCTGAAAAATTCCAAACTCTTCACACAGTTTTGTCATACTTTCAGACTGAAATTCAGTACCATGGTCACTTCTGATTTTGACCACTGAACTGTCCAATTCATTCTGAATTTGTTTAACAAAACTATACAAGATACTTGGTGTTTCAGATTTTTGCCTTAGGAAGAACACCTAGGAATACCTTGAGTAGTCATCAACTACCACAAATGTATAGACCTTCCTACGTAGGCTGTGAACTGGCATAGGACCAAAAAGATCCATATGCAAGAGGTATAGACACCCCACAGCATCTTTGTTCTCAAGGCTATGAAAGGTGGATTTGGTCTGCTTGCCCTTTTGACAAGCTGGGCATATCACAACCTTTATACACTTAACCTGAGGACCATTCCTCACTAACTCTTTGCTAAAGAGTTGGCCAATTGTCTTATAGTTAAGATGAGCCAGCCTCTTGTGCCATTTAACACAATGTGAGACTTTCTCATCAGCTACAAGATAAATAGGAGAAATAATGTTCTCACACATAATTTCTAGACAATAGATATTTCTCTTCCTATATCCTGTCAGAATGATCTTTTGATCACTTGACCTTTTGATATGACAACCATCCTTGACAAATGAGATGTCATATCCTAAATCACTCAGCTGACTTATGCTAATGAGGTTATGTTTCAAACCTTTTACATAAGCCACTTGAGTAATTGTAATTTGGTTACTGGAAATGTTACCAAAGCCTTTGATGATTCCTTTTTCTGAACCACCAAAGGTAACTTTAGGCCCATCTTTGATTGATGTATAATCCTTCAACAAACCCCTAGTTCCAGTCATGTGCCTGGAACATCCACTGTCAAAGTACCATATAGGGGCATGGCTACTTGGACTCACCTGCAAAACAGATTACTTACCTTAGAACCCAAATAATTCTTGGGTCCTTGGTGCAGGTTAGTTTGACTTTTAACAAAACTACCTGTAGCTCTTCTAGCAGGTAGTTTGCTACTCTCCTTGACACTTGAATTGTGCCAACAGTCTATGGCAAAGTGGTCTATCTTGCCACAACACCAGCACTCAAACCTGTTGTACCTTTGTTTTGGTACAACCCTGGCTGAAGTCTCTACAGCAGGCTTTTTGTTTAGTGCTGGGGCTTTGCCCTTAGACTTGGACCTAGCAGTCCAGGTAGGTTTTGTAAATCCTAATCCAGCCTTACCCTTATGAGGTACAAACTCATCTATCAAGGGTAAAACAGATTTGGGTTTAGAAAAGCTAGCCACAATATCCTTCTCCTTCTGAAGTCTAACCTCCAGATTCCTAATTTGATCATTCTTAAATATAATAGTACCCATCTGAATAACAGTAATGTTCTTCAGCCTAGCTATTTCATTTAGTTTCTGATCAAGCAACTTGTCTGAATTAGCAGCAGCCAATTTAAGACAAGCAATCTCCTTTGCGTGAGTTTTGGCCAAGGATTTGCTTCTCTTCAAGGCCTGCAATAAGTCCCTATATTCATCAATTAACTGATGAATATCTCCTTCAGATTCAGACCCACGCACATCACTTGATGTAGATGTATCTGATTCTGACTCTGTACTAGAAATTGAACTTGAAGAACAACTTAGTACCTTACTTGGTCCATGCTGATCCTGGATTTTGTCTCCTTCAGATAAGGCCATCAGACCTTTGCACTGATTGTCCTCATGCTCATAAATTGAGTTCATTAACTGCATGAACTCATCTTCCTCCTCTTCAGCAAACAGTCCAATATAGGCTTCAGCTTCTGAATCTGTTTCTGAAGATGACTGATCAGTCAAACTCTTATCCTTCTTGGCAACAAAGGACCTTTCCTTTTTGCCCTTAAATTGAGTCTTCTTCTTGTCAGTTGACTCCTTCCTCTTTTCTGGACAGTCAGCTACTATATGTCCTTGTCTATTGCAACAATAGCATACTATCTTTGAGGATGTAGTTTTACTTGGCTTGGACTTTCTTCTGTCATTCTTTGATGACTTACTGTTCTGATAATAGTCATCTTTTGTCTGTGAAGTGGATGGCTTAGACCTCCACTGCTTCTTCTTCAGAAACTTTTGAAACTGCCTTGTAAAGGCAGCAAAATCCTCATCACTTTCACTGCTGTCTGAGTTCTGGTTTTCTGAATTTTCTGAAGCAGTATCAGCAACCATTTGTGGTGGAGATGGAGACTTGCTTCTATACTTCCTAGTGGCTTCACTCTTGAAGGCCACATCTCTTTCCTTGTGCTCCACTCTAGTAGTCTTCTCTTCCTCCTTTCTAACCATTAACTGCATTTCATAAGATAGCAGTTTTCCAAACAAGGTTGGAGGAGGTATATCAGCTAATTTGGCCATTTCCCTAATGGCACAAATCTTAGTATCTCAGTCCTTAATCAGGAATCTTAAAAACTTATCATTCAGCTCATAGTTGTTGAATTCTCTTAAATAGGGCATCAATTCATTGACTATCCTATAGAATTTCTTGTAACATTCAGTAATGCTATCAGACTTTCCTTGTCTGAAGCTTTTATACTCCTGATTTAACAAAGACTTCCTGTCTTGTCTTACCTCTTCTGATCCCTCCATGTAAACTATTAGTGTGTCCCACATTTCTTTTGAGGTTTTACAATATATTAGGTTCTGAAATGTGGCATCATCAATTGCACTTACAATAATATTCTAGGCCCTCTTGTCCATAGTGGCCAGAATTATTTCATCTTTAGTCATTTCTAAATAGTCCTTAGGAGTTTTCTGATTTGCATCTAGAATGGAGATCTTCATTGGCACATATGGATCTTCTTTGATTGTGATGTATATTCTTGGGTCAAATGCTTCCATAAAGAGTCTAACCATCTCTTTCCATATGCCAAAAATCTCTTTTCTGCAGATTGGCAATTTCATGGATCCTAGTTCTTTGTGATTCTCAATATACCCTATTTTCTTGATTCTTGATTATTCTGATTCTGCCTACAGGATCTTTACTCAGACTGTTATGTTTTTTTGAGTAACCTCGCTCTGATACCACTTGAAAGAAATAGTACCTAATCACCTAGAGGGGGGGTGAATAGGTGAACTTAATCTTTTTTAAAATTACAGGCAGAAACACTGAATAATAAGACCTGTATTTGTAATTCTTTACAGCAATTCAGCACAGAATTTACAGCACTCACAGAATTAATCACACACATAGTACACACAGATTTTATAGTGGTTCCCCAAGGTCTGGGTACATCCACTTTCCCCCTTCGCCTATCTAGTAGTGTACTAGATTCGGCCTAACTTCTCCACTTCTTCTCAGATCCTTAGATCTTACAACTCAGAACCCCAAACAGGTTCCTACAACTCAGAGTGATCCCACTCCTACAACTCAGGCACAAAAGCCCTACCACTCAGTCTTCACCAAGACTTACACTCAGAGAACAAATTCTCCTACAACTCAGGCACTAGGCCCTACCTCAGACTTCAACAAGACCTATACTCAGAGCACACTGTCTCCTACACTTAGCCTTTATAAAATAGGCTTACAGCTCAGATCCCTTAGGATCCTACAGAAAATAGAGTTTACAAAGTATATAACCACAACTCTGAAAGAGAGAGATGAGTTGACTGGTTTCTTGATGAGTTCTTGGAAGAACTTGGCAGAGATCAACCTCCCTTGGCTTTCTTCAAAACTTCTTGAATTATAACACAGTAGGGTTGTATCTCTATGCAGATGATCTTCAATCAACTGTTGTCTTGAGATTCTAATTTCAATCTGAATCTTACTTAGCAGCCTGGTTCAACGGCAGCTCTTCTTAGAAGGAGTTCTCTCTCTCCAACTTCTTAGATCTTCTCTTGAAGGTCTTCTTCTTGTTGTGTTGTCTTTTCAATTCATTAATTGATTCTAATTTCTGTTGAAGGAGAATGGTCTTTAAATAAGCTTTCTCCAAGGTAACCGACTGATCCGGTTTCTAACAACTTTCTGATGGCTCTGACAGTTGCAGTTGACCGGTTGAAATGACAGCTGTCAAGTCATCCAGTCACTTCTTGAAATCTCTATCACTTTCTGAAAGTATCGAGACAGATAGTCTTTATGTGTCGACACAAATAGACTAAGTGTTGACACAAGTAGACTAAGTGTCGACACTAGCCTTGTTGCTGTCGACACAACTCCTTGTGTTGTTGTAACAGCTTCTCGACACTGCTTCTTCTGAATGTGTCGACACTGATTCTGTGTGTCGACACAAGCCTTCTTCTTTAATACTTAGCTGAATTCTACTAAGTGTAGACACAACTCCTTTGTGTCGACACATCTTCTTGTGTTGAAACTTGCTAAGTGTCGACACATCTTCTTTGTGTCGACACATGCCTTCTGTGTTGAAACTTTGCTGAGTGTCGACACATCACCTTGTGTCGACACATGTACTTGAACTTTGTTGAAGTTTGCTGAGTGTCGACTGTAAGATCCCCCTCCCCCTTACCAAGGAGGGCTACCGGATCTTATGCCCAGAACCGCCGTCTTACGGTGGCACTAACTCACGGGTTAGTCGACACCGCAACACGCCGATTCTGCCGGCTAGTACGATCATTTAACCTGTATGCCAATATGAGAAGAAAGAAGTAAAACTGAACGTGTAAACCATCAGTCCACAAGCCACATAGTACAATCATGTAAATGAAATGAAAAGTACATCACAATAGTCCACAATAGAGTACAAATGAAAGAGTAAGAAGGGCTTATGCCCAGTACATCAAAATCACTCTCTCTCAAAATAGTAAATGCGGAAGCTAAACTAGAACATCAGATCTCATCCCACCTGAGGACGCACAGTAGTGGTAGTAGCCTGCTGAAGCGGTATCTGCTCCTCATGTCCTGCCTCCTCGATGTGCTGGTGCTCCATCTCCACGGGCTCCTAAAAATAGTTGGTCACCGACCATTAGTCAAAAAGACTAAGTCGTTTCCTCCGCACCTCGCCCCGCAGCTCCTAGGCACCGAGCAGAAGGACGAAGCGGAGGACAACAAGGGGTAGCAAAGTGGAAGCAGGTGACAATATCTAACTAGAGTTGTAATAAGTAATGTAATTCTACTCTAGCAGTTCTAAGTACGGTACAAGTAATAAGTAAGAGCGGTGCAGTAAAGGAAAGTAAAGAACAGTAATATGAACAAGTAAATAAGCTAAGCTACCACTATGCTATCATCACAAACGTACCCTAACTTATATAAATGCCCATACAAATATATAAGTTAGGATTTCCAGGAAATTTAACTTATCATATAAAAGAGCTCATACTAATTTATATGATAAGAATCTATGAAGCGTATGACCTAATATGAATGAATGATATGATGCAATTTTATGCGCAGGCAAGTGCAACTCACACACAACGACTCTGTGATCACAGACCTTTAGTTCCCACTTTTTGAGAGCTAGCATCACTCTCGGGTACCACCGTTGTGGCTACGGCAACAGCGGAGCGGGCGTCTCCGCTTCTAGACCGGTATGCACACTACCAAGCCTTAGACCCCTCTCATACGCCTCTGTACACATCCAAGGTGCACTCTAGAGTCTCGCGTACGTACTTTGCTGACAAACCCGTCAGTCTTGTTGGGTCGGATGTGCGTTATCGGGGATCGTCCTCCAGACCGCAGTGTAAAACAACCCACTGGCCCCTCTAACTCTCACAACTGCCTGGTGCACCGTACTGCCATCGGTGTGACGAATGGCCAGTACCGCATGCCCCGCCACGATATTTATGCACATGCAGGTAATTCATACCGAGTCTCCCGCTCGCAGGACCAAACCCGTCCTGAATCCCTCAAACCCAAACCCGGGTGAGATCGCACATCAGTGCCTTTATACCAACTCCCTCCAACCCTAGACGGGTGAGCATATATCATGAATCTCTCCAACCCCCATACGGGCGAGAAGGTACAACAATGTCCTAACCTATTAAACTACTCTTGTCTACGGTTTATTATACTTAGAGATTTAAGGTTAATCCCAGGACTGCCCCCGGTATTCCCTGTGAAGGGCTCTCAAGGGGCACTAGGAACTGTGTTGGGATTACGCATAGCGTTCCATTTCGCAAGGATATTTATTTTAGTTGATGGCTACCCATGTATCTCCCCAGCTCTCCTTATTGCTTTAGTACAACCCTAGTGACTTAAGGTGTTACCGGGAAGCCGACGGTCTTCCGCCGACCCCCACTCCAGTTGCTAACTAAGACTTGCACTTTTTATCCCTCACTAAGACAACTCTACCCACCAGGGTTACTCATGTTGAACTCTCTTACTTCTGCCGATAATCAATCCTCTGGTAACCACTAAGTCAAGACCTATTTGTGTTATATGCAGACCATGTCCTATGGTTACCCTAAAAATGTGATCTTCCAATCCTTAAGGCATCTTGCCTCTAAATTTTTATCCTAGGGTGGTATAGACTAGGGGAACTACCCTATAAATTCTCATAATTTTTCTCGGCCAAATAGTCCTTTAATTAAATCTTTTTAATTTAAACACTAGGTCACTTTACACATGAAGTACTATGATTTAGCATCACTGACCTAGGAAAATTTTCTTGAGATGTATCTTGATAAAATATTGTTGTCTACAGAGTTTCATAATTTTCCTTAAATTATTTATTCCCATTTCCTATTTAATATCAAATTCACACAAATTCCATTTTTCCAAATGAAGTATAGGCATTATGTACTCAACAATTCCAGAAAAATTATAGAACTTTTAGGGCACTAATTTAGGACTATTGGCAGAGTATCATCAACATTTATTGAGTAATGGCCTATAAAATTCCATTATAACGTATTTACCATAAATGCCATTGTATTAATCTAACAACTAACAATGCATCCATTAATTCTGAGAAATTCATGCAAAAGTAATAATACCATTTTATAGCAGTAGAATAAATTCCAAATTTTTCAGAGGTATATATCCATTATTTCAGGAATTAATAAAATAAGGGTAAAATGGGCAATTTAAGATATCTACTCCAAAGGTTCTTCAAAACAGAGGAATCATATTTTTCCTAAGTCAAATGTGACATTATCTATGCCTTGGAAAACGTTTAGGATTTGTACTTGAGGAAAACCTACTTTCCAATTTTATTTCCAAAATAGCTATAATTAAAATAAATTCCAATAAATGGAATTTTGAGTCCAAAAATTTCATGATTAATTTGAGGGATGAAATTTACCCTAATGAACCACTGAAAATAATTCCAAGACCTTTGCATGTAACCATTGGGCTAAATACACCATATTTGCATTTTTGCTAATAGCACACCAAGGCATAACATAAGCTAACACATGCAAGTGGATTCTCCAACATGCAGTGAACCCAAGGTGCTGAAAATTTTATCATGCACCAAGGTTGTCCCCACTGACCTACCACCAAGATTTGGGGCCATGGGGAGGTGTAGAATTCCTTATATTTCATTTATTTGTATTTTGATATTTTGACAAAACCTATAGGAAAATTTTCTCTAAAAATTCCTAAATTTTTGCAGGGGCTAAGTATGCCCTAATCATGCATGTGCCCAAAATTTGGGACCATGGTGACTAATAGTTTGACCTGGGCATCCAATTTAATTTCTGCCCTACTCTAGGACCAGTCCCAGGAGAAATGTCCTACAGGACTGTACACTACACCAAATCACATGTTTAGGGTGGCAAATTAAAGGTACGACCCTCAGCTACCATTTTAATTAAGGTACTAAGCTCTGGAAATGCATCTAAGAGGCCTAAATTTAACATGCAAGGTGGCTGTAAAAATATGACAGATATTTCACTATTCATCAAATAATTAAATTAAATCATTTAAACTGTTGCACGAATCTTAAAGTCAAATCCGACGGAATCGGTTCATCGTCCCCGATGGTTTGACGGCCACGATTGTTTCTTCCTGGACGATGTTGGCTGGCATTTTCCGGCCAGCTGAGCCACCACCACCGCCGGCGGATATCGCCACCACCTTCGTTAAGGTGGGGGCTAGCGTTTCCCGGCGGTGGGGCCGCCGGAGTTGGCTCCTTCGGCGAACCCGAGAAAGAAGAAAAAGGCTCGGTTTATCCATTTCCTCTCATGGCATCGGGCTCGATTGAGCCCGATATCTCCCTAGATCGATCTAGAAACCTAGTACGGGAAGAGGCGAGGTGAAACGCACCTGAATTGAGGCTTGGCTGCGGGTCAGGCGGCGGTTTGCCGTGGTGGTGGTGCGCCGGCGAGCTCCACCCCGAAAACTCAATTCTCCACCATTCTCCATGATTAAGCAGTCGAATTCCACTCCTTTCTGTCTCCTGAAGCTGTTGGTGAGGTCTATTTGGACTGAGGTGGAGTATATGGGGAGGTATTTCCTATGAGAGCTCGGTTTGAGCTTTGTTTGCTCCGCCCAGCTGCCAAGTGGCTCTCAGCCCTGGTTTTCTACTGGAAATGGAGAGGGGAGGTCGGCCACCTGGTTTTGGGCAGCCAAAACTAACTGATGGGGTGGCCATGTGGCCACCATTTCTTTCATTTCCCTCTCTCTCCTCTTCTCCTAAAAATCCCAATTTTACCCCCTTGCATGTATTCTCTCTCCTGATTTAGAGGGGTAGGACGGGTCTTGTTCACTTGGGCTGACTATGGGCCAATTTTGGTGGGCTTGGTCCAAGGGGAAATGGCTTGGCCTTCATTTCACTCCTTTAGGTCAATTTGTTGACTTGTTGACTTGGGGAGTTGACTTGGTCAACCATGGTGGGTGGACTGACCCTACTTGGTGGAAATGGGTCTAGTGGCACCACCCAACTTGGTTTGGGTCAAGGGGGTGCCCCACTTAGGTTAATTAGGCCTATGAGTGTGGGTTTGACCAAATTAAGCCCAAGGTTGACTTTGGTCAATTGGGGTCAAAATGTTGACCCAGTGACATACCCTAGGGTCCACTTGGATTGTCTTTAGGGTTAGGGCAATGTGGTGGGGTCATGGTGTGCCTAGGGTCCCCACTTATGCTAGTTTGACCTAGTTTGACTATGGTCTTATAGTGGGCCCCACATGGCCACCACCCACTACCTAGGGCCAAACATAGTTGGTCTTCCTTAAATCTCACCCATGCCTAACCCAATCTAAGTTGAGGGGTCCAAGAGTAACATGGGATGTTACAAATTCCAATAAACAAGAAAATAATTTCTTCCCCGAAATTTAAGTTCGGGTCTACGGCGTTCTATTTGCAAGAATCATCAAGAAATTTAAAGACATAACTTAAATGTACCTGATGTGAATAGCTCCGGGTGTTGCTCCAGCATCAGATCCCTCGGCTCCCAAGTGTGCTCCTCCCGTCCATGGTTGGACCACAACACCTTCACAAGAGGGACCTTCTTCTTCCGCAACACTCGGATGGTTGTATCATCAATCCGGATCGGTTCCAATCTCACTGATCTGTCAGGCTCTACCGGTCCGGCTGTAGTAGTAATGTGCTGCTCCGGCCGAAGGAGAGCTCTTCGCAAGGAAGAGACATGGAGGACGTCATGTAATGCACCCAACTCCGGTGGCAGCTACAGTCGGTAAGCTAAGGGGCCGATCCGCTCCAGGATCAGGTAGGGCCCCATGTATCGTGGACTGAGCTTCTTGTGCCTCCGCACCCGAGAAACACCGTGTACTGGACGTATCTTCAAGAATACCCTGTCTCCAACCTGGAACTCCACCTTCCGGTGCCGAACATCATAATACTTTGCCTGCCTGCTCTGGGCCTCCAGTAGCCGATCCCTGATCAATCGAATCTGAGCCTCAGTATCCTGTATATAATCAGATCCCAGAGCCCTGGTATCCACATCGTGAACCCATGATAGCGGTGTCCGGCATCTCCTCCCATAAAGCGCCTCGTATGGAGCCATCCTAATGATAGCCTGGTGGCTGTTATTATACGAGAACTCGATCAATGGCAGCAGCCTCTCCCAAGGCTTCCCCGTATCCAATATGCATAGTCTGAGCAGGTCCTCCATGGTCCGGATGGTCCGCTCGGTCTGTCCGTCGGTCTGCGGATGGAAGGCGGTACTAAAGGTAAGCCGAGATCCCAAGTAAGCATGTACGGCCCTCCACTCGCTCGAGGTGAACTAACCATCACGGTCCGAAACAATAGTCCTAGGGATGCCATGATATCTGACGTACTGCTCCACAAATAATCTTACCAGAACTGCAACTGAGGCATCCTTTCGAACTGGAATAAACCGCGCTACCTTGGTCAATCTATCCACTATAACCCATATAGAATCATGCCCAGAGTGGGAGCTAGGCAATCCGTGTACAAAGTCCATAGCAATGTCCTCGAACTTCCACTCTGGAACTGGCAGTGGCTGTAGTAAACCTCCCGGGCTCTTGCATTCTGCCTTCACACGCTGGCAGGTCTCGCAATGGGTCACAAAATCCGTGATCTCCCTCTTCATCCCGGGCCAATACATAGACCTCCGCAAATCTGCCCACATCTTGGTGATGCCGGGGTGCACTGAATATCTCGAGCAATGTGTCTCTCGGAGTATGTCATCCCGGATACTGCCCCCTGCTGGTATGTAGATGCGCCCCCGGAACCGTAGAAGATCATCCTGTAGCATGTAGTCCTCGACCTTGCCCCTCTCTAAGGCACTGAAAATCGGCTGTAACGCAGCATCCAGCCTCTGATGTGCTCGGATGCGCTCCTGTATATCATCGCCGCTGATCACTGAGCTCAAATACTCTCTATATACAACTGGCTCGGTCTCGGACACCATGGTAATGTGCATGTCCTCCATCATCTGTAGCAGCTCTATATACAACAATCGGGGCTCCGGTCCAGAAGTGTCGGCCCTCCTGCTCAAGGCATCCGCAACCGTGTTCGCTTTTCCCGGGTGATAGTGGATCTTGTAATCATAATCACAGAGGAACTCCAGCCACCTCCTCTGTCTCAGGTTTAGGTCCTTCTGCGTATCGATATACTTGAGATTCTTGTGATCTGAAAAGATGTCACAATGAATCCCATATAAGTAATGCCTCCATATCTTTAGGGCGAAAACCACAGCCCCGAGCTCTAGGTCATGTACTGGATAGTTATGCTCATGCTTCTTCAACTGTCTCGAAGCATAAGCAATAACGTGTCCATGCTGCATCAGGACTGCACCCATCCCCTGATAAGAGGCGTCCGTGTAGATCTGGAATCCTTCGCTCCCGGATGGAAGCGCAAGAATGGGGGATGAGATGAGTCGGTCCTTCAGCTCCTGAAAAGCCGTCTCACACCGCTCTGACCAAACAAAATCTGTGTCCTTCTTCGTCAAGGACGTGAGGGGGAGTGCTATCCTCGAGAACCCCTCCACGAACTTGCGGTAATAGCCTGCTAGTCCCAAGAAACTACGGATGTCAGATGCGGTCTTCGGCCGTGGCCAATCCCTCACTGTCTCTATCTTGGCTGGGTCCACTGCTAACCCAGCCCCACTGATCGTGTGCCCCAGGAAAGCCACCTCCTGCAACCAGAACTGGCACTTTGAAAATTTTGCGTACATCTGGGTCTCCCTCAGCCTCTGCAAGACCTGTGCCAAGTGCTCCGTATGCTCCTCCTGAGTCCGAGAATATATAAGGATGTCGTCGATGAATACAATCACGAAGCGGTCTAAGAAAGGCTCGAAAACACGGTTCATTAGACTCATGAATGCAGCAGGAGCATTCGTGAGCCCAAAAGGCATCACCGTGAACTCGTATAATCCATAGCGTGAACTGAATGCCGTCTTCGGTATGTCCTCTTCCCTGATACGGAGCTGATAGTAGCCGGATCGCAAATCTAACTTGGAGAACCAGAAGGCTCCCTATAGCTGGTCAAATAACTCATCTATCCGAGGCAGAGGATAGGTGTTGCGGACCGTCAACCGGTTCAGCTCCCGGTAATCTATACATAATCGCAGTGATCCGTCCTTCTTCTTCACAAAGAGAACTGGCGCTCCCCATGGCGATGAACTAGGCCGCACAAATCCTGACTCGACTAGCTCCTGTAGTTGAGTCCTGAACTCTGCTAACTCCCTGGGAGCCATCCTGTAGGGTGCCCGGGACACCGGCCTCGCTCCCGGTACTAGCTGAATCCTGAAATCCAAGTCTCTAGCAGGTGGTAGCCCGGGCAATTTCTCCGGGAATACGTCGGAGAAATCCCGGACCACCGGAATATCTGAGATAGTCGCTCATGTTCCCACCATCTCGAAGCAGACAAGATAAACTTCTTCACCCTGCTCATGGGCCTTCACAGCCTGTACAAAAGATAATAGTAGGTGGCAAATAGACTTGATACCTTCAACGATAACATGAGAGTCGCCATGTCTTAGCGTGATCCTCCTGGACGGACAATCTATCTGGGCATGGTTCCGATGCTACCAGGCCATGCCCAAGATCAAGTCAAAATCCTGCAGCTTCAGAATAGTTGCCGGCGCCTCAAATGCCTTGCCGCCAATCTCGGCCTCCATATCACAATGTGCAGTGGTCCGCAGCTCCGACCCATCGGGTAGACGCACCCTCATCTCTAGTCCAGGAAACCTCTCCACGCCTTCGAGTTCGTCGATGAAGGTCTCGGATACGAACGAGTGTGAAGCACCCATGTCGAAGAGAGTATGAGCGGGCTTGCCGCTGATCATAACTATGCCTGAGGTTTGTTTATGTGAAAGTTAATTGTTATCATATAGTTCCAGGTACTATATATATAATTGAAAATCCAAGAAAATCCATAATTAATTTTAAGTACCTGTGATAACCTCCTCGGGGTTCCTCGGCTTTGTGAGGTCCAAGGCGTATATCTGCTCCTGCTCGCATCTCCTGCCATGATATCCCTGACCTCAGCCTCGTCCTCGGCCTCGTCCTCGGCCCTGCTGTACTGGGGCAACTGGAGGTGGAGGAGGAGGAGGGGGATGGAATCGGTGCGGGCACTCCGACCTGATGTGCCCGGGCTGGCGGCATCCGTAACAAACCACTTGTCGGTGGCCTCGGTCATCCTTTCTCCTCGGATCATGCATCTGTAGAGGTGGGGGAGCCAATGCTGGAGGAGGCCCCTGCTCCTGCCTGAAGTTGGGACGACGACGTCCCCCACCCTTCCTGTATCCGATGGTCCTGCCTCTCTGAGAGCCCCTGCTACTCTCTCCTGATGTCGATCCATCAAATGGTCTCTTCCCTCCGGCTCGCACCATCAGCTGGTCAGCCTCCAGCTTTTTCGCCATCTCAATGATCTGCCTAGATGTGCCATGAGAAATAAACAGCAAGGCCTGCCTCAAATCGTCCCTGAGGCCCCGGTAAAATCTCTTGGCATACCTCCTATCATCGGTATCCTGAATCCCTGCGAACCTGGCCAAGTGGGAGAACTCTCTCTGGTACTCTATCATCGATCTAGTCCCCTGCTTGAGGTTCAAAAACCTCTCCTCCAAAGCATCTCTGTCCGTAGCCGAGACGAAGTGCTCCAGAAACACATCGCCAAACTCCTCCCATGATATCTCTGACAGGTCAAAATCCGCATAAGTAGACTCCCGGACTGATTTCCACCATCTCTTCGCATGGGCCTCTAGCACAGAGGTGGCTAGAGGTACTGCCTGGCCGACTGGGCAGCTGATGCCCGCTAAGATCTCGTGTATGGCCTCCAGCCATTCTTCCGTCTTCACCGCATCCTCTGTCCCACGGTACGTCGGTGGAGATAGGCTCTTGAATGCACTCAGCCAGCTCGACCCCGGATTTGGCTGTGGAGTCGGGACTTGATGTGCTCTAAAGGCATCCAAAATCGCCGTCAGGGTCTGCCCCATCTCCGTATGTAGGAATGGAGTGGCAGCTGGAGGGGGAGGAGCCACATTTTGTGGCGCGGCGACCTGTGGGGGTTGCATAAAAGTAAGGTTAAAAACAAAACTGGCCTAACTCATTGTACTTTGTGGACCATTTATGTGACTTTACACATGGGCACACCACTGCTTCCGCTGCATAGTTTGTCCGCAAACTAATGCTCGGGTGGGGGTGGTCCAATGTTGTGGACTTCTTTCTCATATGATCGTTGTTGAAGTGATACCAGTTTGTAAGACCCCCTCCCCCTTACCAAGGAGGGCTACCAGATCTTATGCCCAGAACCGCCGTCTTATGGTGGCACTAACTCACGGGTTAGTCGACACCGCAACACGCCGATTCTGCCGGCTAGTACGATCATTTAACCTGTAGGCCAATATGAGAAAAAAGAAGTAAAACTGAACGTGTAAACCATCAGTCCACAAGCCACATAGTACAATCATGTAAATGAAATGAAAAGTACATCACAATAGTCCACAATAGAGTACAAATGAAAGAGTAAGAAGGGCTTATGCCCAGTACATCAAAATCACTCTCTCTCAAAATAGTAAATGCAGAAGCTAAACTAGAACATCAGATCTCGTCCCACCTGAGGACGCACAGTAGTGGTAGTAGCCTGCTGAAGCGGTATCTGCTCCTCATGTCCTGCCTCCTCGACGTGCTGATGCTCCATCTCCACGGGCTCCTAAAAATAGTTGGTCACCGACCATTAGTCAAAAAGACTAAGTCGTTTCCTCCGCACCTCGCCCCGCAGCTCCTAGGCACCGAGCGGAAGGACGAAGCGGAGGACAACAAGGGGTAGCAAAGTGGAAGCAGGTGACAATATCTAACTAGAGTTGTAATAAGTAATGTAATTCTACTATAGCAGTTCTAAGTACGGTACAAGTAATAAGTAAGAGCGGTGCAGTAAAGAAAAGTAAAGAACAGTAATATGAACAAGTAAATAAGCTAAGCTACCACTATGCTATCATCACAAACGTACCCTAACTTATATAAATGCTCATACAAATATATAAGTTAGGATTTCCAGGAAATTTAACTTATCATATAAAAGAGCTCATACTAATTTATATGATAAGGATCTATGAAGCGTATAACCTAATATGAATGAATGATATGATGCAATTTTATGCGCAGGCAAGTGCAACTCACACACAACGACTCTGTGATCACAGACCTTTAGTTCCCACTTTTTGAGAGCTAGCATCACTCTCGGGTACCACCGCTGTGGCTACGGCAGCACCGGAGCGGGCGTCTCCGCTTCTAGACCGGTATGCACACTACCAGGCCTTAGACCCCTCTCATACACCTCTGTACACGTCCAAGGTGCACTCTAGAGTCTCGCGTACGTACTTTGCTGACAAACTCGTCAGTCTTGTTGGGTCGGATGTGCGTTATCGGGGATCGTCCTCCAGACCGCAGTGTAAAACAACCCACTGGCCCCTCTAACTCTCACAACCGCCTGGTGCACCGTACTGCCATCGGTGTGACGAACGGCCAGTACCGCATGCCCCGCCACGATATTTATGCACATGCAAGTAATTCATACCGAGCGTCCCGCTCGCAGGACCAAACCCGTCCTGAATCCCTCAAACCCAAACCCGGGTGAGATCGCACATCAGTGCCTTTATACCAACTCCCTCCAACCCTAGACGGGTGAGCATATATCATGAATCTCTCCAACCCCCACACGGGCGAGAAGGTACAACAATGTCCTAACCTATTAAACTACTCTTGTCTACGGTTTATTATACTTAGAGATTTAAGGTTAATCCCAGGACTGCCCCCGGTATTCCCTGTGAAGGGCTCTCAAGGGGCACTAGGAACTGTGTTGGGATTACGCCCAACGTTCCCTTTCGCAAGGATATTTATTTTAGTTGATGGCTACCCATGTATCTCCCCAGCTCTCCTTATTGCTTTAGTACAACCCTAGTGACTTAAGGTGTTACCGGGAAGCCGACGGTCTTCCGCCGACCCCCACTCCAGTTGCTAACTAAGACTTGCACTTTTGATCCCTCACTAAGACAACTCTACCCACCAGGGTTACTCATGTTGAACTCTCTTACTTCTGCCGATAATCAATCCCCTGGTAAACCCTAAGGCAAGACATATTTGTGTTATATGCAGACCATGTCCTATGGTTACCCTAAAAATGTGATCTTCCAATCCTTAAGGCATCTTGCCTCTAAATATTTATCCTAGGGTAGTATAGACTAGGGGAACTACCCTATAAATTCTCATAATTTTTCTCGGCCAAATAGTCCTTTAATTAAATCTTTTTAATTTAAACACTAGGTCACTTTACACATGAAGTACTATGATTTAGCATCACTGACCTAGGAAATTTTTCCTGAGATGTATCTTGATAAAATATTGCTGCCTACAGAGTTTCATAATTTTCCTTAAATTATTTATTCCCATTTCCTATTTAATATCAAATTCACACAAATTCCATTTTTCCAAATGAAGTATAGGCATTATGTACTCAAAAATTCCAGAAAACTTATAAAACTTTTAGGGCACTAATTTAGGACTATTGGCAGAGTATCATCAACATTTATTGAGTAATAGCCTATAAAATTCCATTATAACGTATTTACCATAAATACCATTGTATTAATCTAACAACTAACAATGCATCCATTAATTCTGAGAAATTCATGAAAAAGTAATAATACCATTTTATAGCAGTAGAATAAATTCCAAATTTTTCAGAGGTATATATCCATTATTTCAGGAATTAATAAAATAAGGGTAAAATGGGCAATTTAAGATATCTACTCCAAAAGTTCTTCAAAACAGAGGAATCATATTTTTCCTAAGTCAAATGTGACATTATCTATGCCTTGGAAAACGTTTAGGATTTGTACTTGAGGAAAACCTATTTTCCAAGTTTATTTCCAAAATAGCTATAATTAAAATAAATTCCAATAAATGGAATTTTGAGTCCAAAAATTTCATGATTAATTTGAGGGATGAAATTTACCCTAATGAACCACTGAAAATAATTCCAAGACCTTTTCATGTCACCATTGGGCTAAATACACCATATTTGCATTTTTGCTAATAGCACACCAAGGCATAACATAAGCTAACACATGCAAGTGGATTCTCCAACATGCAGTGAACCCAAGGTGCTGAAAATTTCATCATGCACCAACGATGTCCCCACTGACCTACCACAAAGATTTGGGGTCATGGGGAGGTGTAGAATTCCTTATATTTCATTTATTTGTATTTTGATATTTTGACAAAAACTATAGGAAACTGTTCTCTAAAAATTCCTAAATTTTTGCAGGGGCTAAGTATGCCCTAATCATGCATGTGCCCAAAATTTGGGACCATGGTGACTAATAGTTTGACCTGGGCATCCAATTTAATTTCTGCCCTACTCTAGAACCAGTCCTAGGAGAAATGTCCTACAGGACTGTACACTACACCAAATCACATGTTTAGGGTGGCAAATTAAAGGTACGACCCTCAGCTACCATTTTCATTAAGGGACTAAGCTCTGGAAATGCCTCTAAGAGGCCTAAATGTAACATGCAAGGTGGCTGTAAAAATGTGACAGATATTTCACTATTCATCAAATAATTAAATTAAATCATTTAAACTGTTGCACGAATCTTAAAGTCAAATCCGACGGAATCGGTTCATCGTCCCCGATGGTTTGACGGCCACGATTGTTTCTTCCTGGATGATGTTGGCTGGCATTTTCCGGCCAGCTGAGCCACCACCACCGCCGGCGGATATCGCCACCACCTTCGTTAAGGTGGGGGCTAGCGTTTCCCGGCGGTGGGGCCGCCGGAGTTGGCTCCTTCGGCGAACCCGAGAAAGAAGAAAAAGGCTCGGTTTTCTCCATTTCCTCTCATGGCATCGGGCTCGATTGAGCCCGATATCTCCCTAGATCGATCTAGAAACCTAGTACGGGAAGAGGCGAGGTGAAACGCACCTGAATTGAGGCTTGGCTGCGGGTCAGGCGGCGGTTTGCCGTGGTGGTGGTGCGCCGGCGAGCTCCACCCAGAAAACTCAATTCTCCACCATTCTCCATGATTAAGCAGTCGAATTCCACTCCTTTCTGTCTCCTGAAGCTGTTGGTGAGGTCTATTTGGACTGAGGTGGAGTATATGGGGAGGTATTTCCTATGAGAGCTCGGTTTGAGCTTTGTTTGCTCCGCCCAGCTGCCAAGTGGCTCACAGCCCTGGTTTTCTGCTGGAAATGGAGAGGGGAGGTCGGCCACCTAGTTTTGGCAGCCAAAACTAACTGAAGGGGGTGGCCATGTGGCCACCATTTCCTTCATTTCCCTTTTTCTCTCCTCTTCTCCTAAAAATCCCAATTTTACCCCCTTGCATGTATTCTCTCTCCTGATTTAGAGGGTAGGACTGGTCTTGTTCACTTGGGCTGACTATGGGCCAATTTTGGTGGGCTTGGTCCAAGGGGAAATGGCTTGGCCTTCATTTCACTCCTTTAGGTCAATTTGTTGACTTGTTGACTTGGGGAGTTGACTTGGTCAACCATGGTGGGTGGACTGACCCTACTTGGTGGAAATGGGTCTAGTGGCACCACCCAACTTGGTTTGGGTCAAGGGGGTGCCCCACTTAGGTTAATTAGGCCTATGAGTGTGGTTTTGACCAAATTAAGCCCAAGGTTGACTTTGGTCAATTGGGGTCAAAATGTTGACCCAGTGACATACCCTAGGGTCCACTTGGATTGTCTTTAGGGTTAGGGCAATGTGGTGGGGTCATGGTGTGCCTAGGGTCCCCACTTAGGCTAGTTTGACCTAGTTTTACTATGGTCTTATAGTGGGCCCCACATGGTCACCACCCACTACCTAGGGCCAAACATAGTTGGTCTTCCTTAAATCTCACCCATGCCTAACCCAATCTAAGTTGAGGGGTCCAAGAGTAACATGGGATGTTACATCGACACATCTTCCTAGTGTCGACACAGCCTCCTAGTGTCGACACTTTTACTGTCGACAAAGTTTCTCTGGGTGTCGACACTGCCTCTAAGTGTCGACACAGATAATGTTGACAATACTTCACTGTGTGTCGACACAACCTGTATGTGTCGACACTTTTCTTCTGGTGTCGACTCTGCCTTCCTGGTGTCGACACAATTACTCCAAGTGTCGACACAACTTCTCTAGGTGTCGACACAAGCCTTCTTAAGTGTCGACACTCTTATTCTGGGTGTCGACACATGGACTTAGAAACTTTTATGCTTTCCCTGCAATTACTTAACCTGCACACATAAACTCAAAGCACATCAAATACACCTTGATGTATATCATTGAGTAGGGTGAGGCTTCTTCAAATCTGGTACATATATTCCAATGTACTCAACACTTTTGCTTGCTGGCGCACCGGACTTTTGTTGGCGAAGTGCTAGACACACTTGCCAAGTCAGCGTATTGGCGTCGGTGCATCGACCCTCCAATACCGAAGACCCACCACCTTAATTTTCTTTCCTTTTATGCACATGCAAATTTAACGTATCCAAAAACCGAGCTGAAGCTCCCCGGACTAAAATGTCCGTCTCAAACAATCGAGTCGAAACTCCCCAGACCAAAACGTCTGTTTCTTAACTATACAAGCCGAAGCTCCCAACTATCTTCTTGTGCTATCTGTGTTCGTGAAATGTGCAACCCTAATTACTAAGTTACTCTTTTCAGCTTGTTGATACAATTTACGTTAACCCAGGACTGCCCCCGGTATTCCCTGTGAAGGGCTCTCAAGGGGCACTAGGAACTATGTTGGGTTTACGCCCAGCATTCCCTTTCGCAAGATACTTATTATTATTATTGGTTGATTCCCTTACCCATTAACCTCTCATATTACAATAGGCTAATACTAGGGTGATTTGACTCTACCTCACCTTGGAAAAGATGATCTTTCGTCGAACCCGAGCGCCTCTAAACTCTAGCCAAACCAATTTCTCACCACTCTTCCTATCCTTCTATGGTTAACTCATCCACATCTATCCAAAATGACTAACTCATACACCATGTTCCATCGTATCTTATTGCAATTTACCCATCTTGCCAAATGTAGAACATCATAGGCTATATGCCGGACCGGACAGGAGATAATCCAAATACTCATCCAAATGGCCTACCTTATTTACTGGAGACTTATCATGACACAAATAGACTAAATCCAGGAAATTATAATCTTCCTAATTTATCTGGCATTTAATTAATTTCCTTAAAGCTTCCAAAGGCTACCAGTTTGAACATAAACTACCCTAAGTACTCATGCAAGATGCCTAACAAAATTATGATAAATATTAGGTTATCTCAATATGGTAAATCCAAAGTATCACAATTTTTCTATCATCAAAAGGGCACTAAAACTATTTTAGCAATATTTATTATCTTCCGTTGTTTATGAATCAAGTACAGAAAATATCCATCAAAAAATTATAAATTAATTATACTATGCAGATACAACCTTAAAGGTAGCATTGGCCAAGTTTCATAATTTTTCAGCAAATATTAATCTCTGAATAAATTAATTATCAAAAATCTCCATATTATGGACTTGTAAAGTACGTACTGTAATAATCCCTCTAAAACTTATGAATAAATTCCTACAAGCATATTTTGGCCTGAAATCATCAGTACCTAAGTGTCATGATTTTGCAACAGATATATCATCTATAAATAATTTTATACCACCAAAGCCCCTTTTTGAAACTAGTGAAGGAAGTACTAAATATCATCCATTAAAACTTGTAACAAAATTCAAAGATATTCACTTAGACCTAGGTCATCTACTGACCAAGTTTCATCTATTTCAAATGAACAGAATAATCAAATTAATTAAAATACCATTTTGGGCCTATTGATATTTAACAAATAAAGTACTAGAAATATAATCCATAAAATTCTAATAACATTACTAGGGGTTCTAGATGGTCTAAAACTTACTCTACCCAAGTTCCACAAACTTTAAATAAGGTTTAGTGGCTGAATTTACAAAATTGTGCTTCTACCCTAAAACTAGGGTTTGGGTTTTGAGGTGTCTACCTTCCTCCAAGTCCTATAAGATTCCTTCCAGAGAACTTAGGTTACACTACCTTCAATTCTACTAAGTTTTCAAGGTCATACAAAGGCATTAGCCCCCATGTCCTTCACAACCCCCAAAAGTCCTTCCTTAGGGTTTGAGGTTGAACCCCAGGGTAAATCAAGCCTAAATCACCTCATTTTCCTTAATAGGGTGACATTGGTCATACTAAGTCAGTGTACAAAACCTCAGCCTCTGTTGAGGGGAGGTGGCCACCCTAAGCCCATGGTGCACTTTTAATCAAAAACACCTCCTTAAGGCCAAACTAGGGTTTGGTGATTCCCTAACCAAAACCCATCCAAATGAGTTGAAATTTTGTAAAGAGCTAGGTAATGATGCCAGGGAACACTCACCAAAATTTGGGAGGGTTTGGAGGTAATTAGACCACTTAATTAAAATACCTTAGCATTATTAAATAAAAGTACAAACTTTAGGCAAAGTGCCTCCAAAAAATCCTAATTTTGGATAGACCCTAGATATAGTTAAGACTGATCCCCTGTCAAAATTTTAGCTCATTTGGGCAAGGGACGAAGGGTGGGCATCCATTTGAATCTCAGGACAGCCCTAAGTATAGGTCCCACCAAAATTGGTGCCCTGGTCTAACTAGAGGGCCAAATTGGTCCAAATGAATTTTGGATTAAAGTAGACCCATAGGGCTACAACTTTCATATTGAACGTTTGCCCACCAGGTGGCCCTAATTATACTTAAAAATTAAAACCATTTACTGTAAATAATGTGACAGAAATGAAATTAAATCAGAATAATCAGATTCTTATCAAAGGCGCCGCACGAATCTTGGCGCAATCCAAGGGCAGCTGAGTTGTCTTCCCCCTTGAGCCGACGGCCACGATGTCCCCGTCCTGGGCCGCCTTGCGGGCTCATTTCCCAGCCACCCATCCACTTCCCCGGCCGACCACCGCCACCACTCCCTTCGTGGATGTGGTGGATACCCTCAGCCGGGGGCACGGCCGTCGGAGGGGCCGTTTCTGGCGATCCCGATAAGAAGAATTTCCTTGGGAAAACCAGGAAATCGAAACATGGATCGGGCTCAATTGAGCCCGAACCTTGAACATAATTAGCCCTAAGATCTACCCATGATGTAAGGAGAGGGGGAGGACCTTTCTGGCGGCCTGAATACGGGAGGAACGGCGGGATGCCATGGTCTACGGCGGAGGTGCTCGGCTTCTGCAGCAGCACAGTGAGACGGCTTGTTCCTTCCAGTTAAGAGTTCGAAAATGCTCCCCTCTGCCCACTGATGATGTTTAAATGGTCAATTGGGGAGGGGGCGGCTGGTTCTTCAATGCCCATCAAACACCATTAAAGGTGTGGCTCGGGTTGAGTGGGGGGCTGAACCTACCTCTTGGTGGCCGGGAAATGGCTGGAATCAACTCCTATTCCCTAGAGGAGTTGATTGCAGCCATAAAGGATGGCTGTTGACCTCCTTTGGTCGGTTCCCACCCATCCCTTCCTCTCCCCCAACTCTCTCTCTCCACCATTTTTATGAAAGGAAGATCCTTTCTCTCTCCTAGTCACCCATGTTGATTGGTCAACTCCATAGGATATGTGCAACCCACTTAATCATAATAATTATGAAAAGTGAGGTTAGACTATGGGAAAAATGGCTTGAGCTTAGGTTAGCCCATTTGGGCTAGGTTTGACTTGGCTTAGGCTAGGGTTGACTTGGGTCAATTTGATCATTTGGGTTGACCCCAATGGGTCCTTGGTGACCCATTGCCATCCCCTAAGGTCTATATAGGGTTTGGTAGGGTTAACTTGGCACCTTGGAGGTCACTTGACCCTTGGTAAGGGCACTTTGACCACTTTGGGGCTTGAGTTGACTTGGGTCAACTTCGCCACTAGGTTTGACTACAATGGGTCCCTAATGACCCATTGACCTCACTTTAGGTTTAGGAAGCCCTGAGTAAGGTTGGTTGGGCACATTATAGGTCAACTGCCCTTGATTAGGGCACCTTGCCCTATTTAGGCATATGGTGGTCCTAGGTCAAATTGGCCACTTGGGGTTGACTCCAATGGACCCTTAAGGCTCTAATGGACCCTCTAATGGGTTAGTGATGTTGTGGTGGGGTCACGGAGTCATGGTGAAGCCCTAAGGTCAAACCCTAGGTTTGGTGATGAGGTTGTGCCATAGGTAGACTATGGTGATCCTCACCTTGGCCTTCTATCTCTTGGCCCATTTCTGGCTTCCTACGATTTTGTCACGACCTAGCCATGGCCAAAACCACTCTTAGGGGTCTAGTTGGAAATGAGATGTTACAAATCTCAATAAACAAAACAAATATTTCGTCCCCGAAATCAAGGTTAAGCCTACGGGAATATCTACCGAAGAAAAGAAACTTGTAACATCTCATCACGATGCCATGTTTGATAAATTAGGTTTAAAGGGAAACCTAAATCTATGACCAATTCGCCAAATTGGCAAACCAAGATCCCAATAAACAAAAGATTAGCCTTTACTCTTCCTGGAGCAGCCTTACTAGTTTAAAGCAAGAAAATAAATTAAACATCTCGAGGGGTTGTGAGGTATACCTGACTGAACAGCTCTGGGTACTTTTGTCGCATCAGGTCCTGCGGTTCCCAGGTATGCTCCTCCTGGCCGTGATTCCTCTACAGAACTTTGACTAACGGAACCTTCTTGCGACGCAAGATTCGTAATCCTCTATCGTCGATCCGAACCGGCTCTAAGCAAACTGACCGGTCTGAAGCTACCGGTCCATCTGTGGTCGAAATATATAGCTCTGAGCATAGTAAATCCCTCCTGAGCGAGGAAATATGGAACACATCATGCAAGGCTGCCAGCTCTGGTGGCAACTCCAGCCTGTAAGCAAGGGGTCTGATCCATTCCAGGATCCTGTAAGGGCCCATATACCTAGGGCTGAGCTTCTTCTTCCGACCACGCACCCGTGAAACTCCATGCATGGGCCGGATCTTCAGAAACACTCGGTCCCCCACCTGAAACTCCACCTGACGATGTCGGGCGTCATAGTACTTAGCCTGTCTGCTCTGCGCCTCTAACATCCTGTCTCTGATCAGCCTCACCTGAGCCTCGGTGTCTTCAACAAAATCCGATCCCAACACCTTCGGATCCTCATCCTGAATCCAAGAAAGTGGGGTCCTGCATTTCCTTCCATACAAGGCTTCGTAAGGCGCCATCCTGATGCCGGACTGGTAGCTGTTGTTATAGGAGAACTCGACCAGGGGTAAGAGCTTCTCCCACGGTTCCCCACGGTCCAAAATGCATAGCCTCAAAAGATCTTCCAGCGTCTGATTGGTGCATTCTATCTACCCATCCATCTGGGGATGGAATGCGGTACTAAAGGTCAATCACGTGCCTAAGTAAGCCTGCACGGATCTCCACTCCCTGGAAGTGAACCGACCATCCCGATCCGACACGATCGTCTTGGGCACCCTATGATATCGAATGAACTGCTCCACAAATCTCCGCAATAATACTCCCACAGAGTCGTCCTTCCTGATCGGAATGAATCTGGCCACCTTCGTCAACCGATCGACGATGACCCAAATCGAGTCATTTCCCGTCCGTGATCGGGGAAGTCCATGAATAAAGTCCATCGCGATGTCTTCAAACTTCCACTCCAGTACCGGGAGTGGTTGCAACAATCCTGCGGGGTTTTTGCACTCCGCCTTCACTAGCTGGCACGCTTCGCAGTGGGTCACAAACTGAGTGATATACTTCTTCATGCCTGGCCAGTACATAGTCTTCTTCAAGTCCGCAGTCATCTTTGTGATCCCTTTGTGCACCGAGTATCTGCTGTGGTGGGCCTCCGCCATGATATCTTCCCGGACCTGGCCTCCTTCAGGTATATAAGTCCGACCACTAAAGCATACCACACCGTCCCTCATCGTGTAATCCCCTGCTGCACCGTTCTCCAAGGCCCAGAATATCGGCTCCAATTTGGCATCTCGCCTCTGCCCATCTCTCACTCGGTCCCGAATATCGTCTGTAGCACTCATCGCAGCTAAATACTCCATATAAAGCTCGGGGTCCTCGGACGACACCAGTGTGATGTGCATATCCTCCAATTTCCTCACCAGCTCCATAGACATAACCTGGGGCCCGGCTTCGGAAGTGGATGCTCTCCGACTCAACTCGTCGGCCACCACATTTGCCTTCCCTGGATGGTAGTGCATCTCATACTGGTAATCCGCTAAGAACTCCACCCAGCGCCTCTGCCTGATGTTCAGTTCCTTCTGCGTGTCCACGTATTACAGGTTCTTGTGGTTGGAGTAGATGTCGCAGTGGACTCCATAAAGATAGTGGTGCCAGACCTTCAAAGCAAAAACAACTGCCCCCATCTCAAGGTCGTGCACTAGGTAGTTCTGTTCGTGCTTCTTCAACTGGCGAGATGCATACGCAATCACATGACCCTTCTGCATCAGTACAGCTCCCATACCCTGGTATGAAGCGTCGGTGTAGACCTGAAATCCTTCTCTCCCCGAGGGGAGAGCAAGTATGGGAGCCGAGGTGAGTCGATCCTTCAGCTCTTGGAAAGCCTCCTGACACTGCGGGGTCCACACGAAAGGTACCTCCTTCTTCGTCAAAGATGTGAGTGGGAGGGCGATTCGAGAGAATCCATCCATGAACTTCCGGTAATAACCGGCAAGTCTTAGGAAACTTCGTACGTCGGTGGCTGCCTTCAACTGCGGCCAATCCCGAACTGCCTAAATCTTTGCTGGATCCACTGCCAACCCGGCTCCACTGATAATATGGCCTAAGAAGCCCACCTCCTTCAACCAGAACTGACATTTGCTGAACTTTTCATATAAATGATTCTCCCGCAGTCTCTGTAGGGTCAGTGCCAGATGGCGAGTGTGCTCCTCCTCCGTTCTCGAGTAGATGAGGATGTCATCGATAAACACAATGACAAACACATCTAGATACTCCTTGAAAACCTGGTTCATGAGGTTCATGAATGCCGATGGTGCATTCGTGAGCCCGAAGGGCATCACCGTAAACTCAAACAATCCATATCTGCTACTAAAAGCAGTCTTCTGAATATCCTCCTCTCGAATCCGAAGCTGGTAGTAGCCCGACCTCAAATCTAATTTTGAAAAGAACTGCGCCACCTGCAGCTGGTCGAACAGCTCATCTATCCTTAGTAGTGGATAGGTATTCCGGACCGTCAGCCGATTTAGTGCTCGGTAGTCGATGCACAACCTGAGTGTCCCGTCTTTCTTTTTGACGAACAATACCGGAGCTCCCCATGGTGAAGAGCTTGGCCGGACAAATCCGGCTTCCACTAGCTCCTGAAGCTGGTTTCGAAACTCTGTCAATTCCCTTGGGGCCATCCGGTAAGGGGCCTTAGATGCCGGCTTGGCCCCCGGCACCATCAGTATCTGGAAATCCTGCTCCCTGTGCGGGGGTAATCCTGGTAATTTTTCTGGGAAGACGTCCGCAAAATCCCGCACCACCGGGATATCCGATATAGAATCCGTGGCCTCCGCCATTTCAAAAAGCACCTCGTAGACCTCCTCCCCCTGTAAATAGGCCTTAACGGCCTGTACTGAAGATATGGGTATACGAGAGGCAGGTCTTATACCTTCGATGATAATGACAGAGTCCCCGTGCCTAACGGTGATCCTCTTTGCTTGATAATCAATCTGGGCATGGTTCCAGTGTAACCAAGTCATGCCCAGGATCAGCTCGAAGACTGGCATCCTTAGGATCGTTGTCGATACTTCGAATGACTTTCCTCCAATCTCCGCCTCCATGTTGCAGTGGGCAGAGGTGAGTATCTCTGATCTGTCGGTTAGACGCACCCTCCTCATCAGGCCTGTGAACCGCTCCACTCCTTCCAGCCCTTCCAGAAAGGCCTCCGACACAAATGAGTACGAGGTACCCATGTCGAACAGAGTGTAGGAGGGCTTGCCGCAGATGAAGACTATACCTGGGACGGTTAAATGTCTTAGTATTTTATAACGAGTTTTCTTTCCTACTTATTCTACTTAGGGCAGTTCTACTTGTTGGGCAATTGATAAAGGGAACTCTATTTAAACAATTTAAATATCTTGGCGTACCTGCTATGACCTGCTCTAGATTTCGAGGCTGCGCCAGGTCCAAAGCATACACATGCTCCCTTTCTTGTCTACGATCCCCTCCCTGGTAACCACGTCCTCGGCCGCATCCTAGGCCTCCGAAATGCTGAGCAGGTGGGCCATCGTGTGGTGCTGGAGGTGGTGCCCCCCTCATGGGGCAGTTTCTCCGAAGGTGTCCAACCTGATGACAATGGAAGCACTCTGGTGGGGGATATGCCATACCCCTGGATCTTGGCATCTCCTGCATCCGAAGAGGTTGAGGGGCCAATATCACCTGCTCCCTCGACTCCTGCCTCACATCCTGACGAGGCTGGTCCTCTGTCCTTCTCCCATCTGGTATAGCACCTCACCGCTGATCATTTCTGGCTCTCCAGCCCTGATCCTCCGCTTGCCGCTTCCGACCCCGAGTGGTGTGCCAATCAGCCTCAATCCTCTTTGACATCTCCAAAATCCGGGAGATAGGCCCGTCAGATACAAACAACAAGGCCTCCCTCAACTCCTCTTTCAGACCCTTATAGAACCTCTTGATGTATCCTGCTTCGTCCAGCTGGTAAGAACCTGCATATCGTGCCAAATGGTCGAACTCCCGATGGTACTCCACCACCGTCCTGGTGCCCTGCTTCAGCTGTAAGAACCGCTCCTCCAACTCATCCCTGGCCGACTGCGGAATAAAATGCTCCAGCAACGTGGCCCTGAACTCTTCCCAGGTAATTTCCGCAACCTCCCTATCGGCAAACGTCGTGTCCAGCAGCGTCTTCCACCACCTCTTGGCCTGGGACTCCAGGCAAGATACCACCAAAGCCACCCTCTCCTCCCAGGGGCACCGTATCCCGGTCAGCATTTCGTACATAATATCCAGCCACTCTTCCGTCCGAACTGCCGACTCTATCCCCAAGTAGGACGGGGGAGAAAGTCCTCGGAAGATGCTCAACCAGTTGGCCCCCGGGTTCGGCTGCGGAGCCGGAACCTGTTGGGCCCTAAAAGCTTCCAAAATGGCTGTCAGAGTTTGTCCCATCTCCTACTGTAGGAATGGAGTGTGGACCGGGGGAGGTGGTACAATGTCCGGAGTCTGCTGAGCTCCGTCTTGTGGGGTGGGCTGAGCTGGGGGCTGCAAAACGAACTACATTAGTAGGTAATCGACTCAATACTTAATAAGAAGTGGACAATTTACATGTGATCCCTCATATGGGCACACCACTGCTTTCGCTGCTTAGTTTGTCCCCAAACTAAACTTGTGCGGGGGTGACCCAGGGGTTGTGGACTATTACTTTTCGATCGAGGTCTGATCTGATACCACTTGTAAGACCCCTTTTTTTTCTTATTAAACACCGGGGTCTTAGGCCCAGAACCGTCATTTTGTGGTGACTCTTTCACGCCCTGAAGGGTCATCACCACAAAGCGCCGATTCTGCCGGCCAATTCGATCACAGAAAAGTAGCAAAACAAAGTAAACGCAAACTAGCAGTCCATAGAAAATCACAAATCATATAGATAATCTCCACGAAGGGAGTGTCCACAGAATAATATATCAGAGTACTAAAATACGGGCTTATGCCTGGTACATCATGTCTTCACTACAAATCACTCATGCGGAAGCAAAAACAGAACATCTACTCAAGGTCGAGATTCACGGTCTCGGCTGTATGAACTCCGGAGCTAGACTACCCCATCTCCAAGCGCACCGGTATCTGAGGCTGCTCCACCATGCTGGGCTCCACGATTCCCTAAAATGATGCGGTTCGAAAACCGTTAGTCTAAAAGACTAAGCCCTATCATCCCCCACCCCTTCCCCCATGGCTCCTAGGCACCGAGCGGAGAGGAAGAAAGGGGAGGACTTGAAGGTGGAGAATAATCAAAAACAGATGGTAGCGGACCTATACTAGCAATTCTATAATAGATATTGACAATAAGATGAATTATGAAAAGTAACCTTCACTTATGTGAGAACACATAAGCCAAGGGGTCTTTTGCAAGGCTCCCATCGTATAAAAAGTCTCATACCAATTTATACGTTGGGGTGTCGGTTATCAAACAGCAGTAAATATATATCAAAATTGACCTTAATTTATAAACTTGCCCACACAAGCTTATAGACCAAGGGGTCGTTTTGCAAGTCCTAATGTATAAGCATCCCATTCCACTTATACCATAGGGGTCAGGGGTTAAATAAATCGATTATGCTATGACATGCAAGTGGGTATGATGGATCATGCAAATGCAACACACACACCCGACTCTGTGCACACAGACCTTTAGTTCCCCCTTTATGGAGCTGTAACCTCCCAGGATACCTCCGTAGTGGCAGACGGAAGCGGTGGGTTGGGCCTCGCCCACCTCTAAACCAGTAAAGCACTAGCGGTCAGACCTATCGTACGCCTCAACGCTGGTGCACAAAGCGGAGCTCCTGCGTACTCTTGCCGGCTGGTGCACCGGACTTCTGTTGGCGAAGTGCTAGCCACACTTGCCGAGTCAGCGTATTGGCGTTGGTGCATCGACCCTCCAATACCGAACACCCACCACCTTAATTTTCTTTGCTTGTATGCACATGCAAATTTAATATATCCAAAAACCGAGCCGAAGCTCCCCGGACTAAAATGTCCGTCTCAAACAATCGAGTCGAAACTCCCCGAACCAAAACGTCCGTCTCTTAACTATCCAAGCCGAAGCTCCCAACTATCTTCCTGTGTTATCTGTGTTCGTGAAATGTGCAACCCTAATTACTAAGTTACTCTTTTCAGCTTGTTGATATAGTTTACGTTAACCCAGGACTGCCCCCGGTATTCCCTGTGAAGGGCTCTCAAGGGGCACTAGGAATTATGTTGGGTTTACGCCCAGCGTTCCCTTTCGCAAGGTACTTATTATTATTATTGGTTGAATCCCTTACCCATTACCCTCTCATATTACAATAGGCTAATCCTAGGGTGATTTGACTCTACCTCACCACGGGGAAGACGATCTTTCGTTGAACCCGAGCGCCTCTAAACTCTTGCCAAACCAATTTCTCACCACTCTTCCTATCCTTCTATGGTGAACTCATCCACATTTATCCAAAATGACTAACTCCTACACCATTCCCCATCGTATCTTATTGCAATTTACCCATCTTGACAAATGCAGACTATCCTAGGCTATATGTCGGACCGGACATGAGATAATCCAAATACTCATCCAAATGGCCTACCTTATTTACTGGAGACTTATCATGACACAAATAGACTAAATCCAGGAAATTATAATCTTCCTAATTTATCTAGCATTTAATTAATTTCCTTAAAGCTTCCAAAGGCTACCAGTTTGAACATGAACTACCCTAAGTACTCATGCAAGATGCCTAACAAAATTATGATAAATATTAGGTTATCTCAATATGGTAAATCCAAAGTATCACAATTTTTCTATCAACAAAAGGGCACTAAAACTATTTTATCAATATTTACTATCTTCCGTTGTTTATGAATCAAGTACAGAAAATATCCATCCAAAAATTATAAATTAATTATACTATGCAGATAAAACCTTAAAGGTAGCATTGCCCAAGTTTCATAATTTTCAGCAAATATTAATCTCTGAATAAATTAATTATCAAAAATATCCATATTATAGACTTGTAAAGAAAGTACTGTAATCAGCCCTCTACAAATTATGAATAAATTCCTACAAGCATATTTTCTCCTGAAATCATCAGTACCTAAGTCTCATGATTTTTCAACAGATATATCATCTATAAATAATTTTATACCACCAAAGCCCTTTTATGAAACTAGTGAAGGAAGTACTAAATATCTTCCATTAAAAATTGTAACAAAATTCAGGGATATTCACTTAGATTTAGATCATCTACTGACCAAGTTTCATTAGTTTCAAATGAACAGAATAATCAAATTAATTAAAACACCATTTTGGGCCTATTGATATTTAACAAATAAAGTACTAGAAATATAATCCATAAAATTCTAATAAAATTACTAGGGGTTCTAGATGGTCAAAAACTTACTCTACCCAAGTTTCACAACCTTTAAATAAGGTTTAGTGGCTGAATTTACAAAATTGTGCTTCTACCCTAAAACTAGGGTTAGGGTTTTGAGGTGTCGACCTTCCTCCAAGTCCTCTAAGATTCCTTCTAGAGAACTTAGGTTACACTACCCTCAATTCTACTGAGTTTTCAAGGTCATACAAAGGAATTAGCCCCCATGTCCTTCACAACCCCCAAAAGTCCTTCCTTAGGGTTTGAGGTTGAACCCTAGGGTAAATCAAGCCTAAATCACCCCATTTCCCTTAATAGGGTGACATTGGCCATATTAAGTCAGTGTCCAAAACCTCAGACTCTGTTGAGGGGAGGTGACCACCCTAAGCCCATGGTGCACTTTTAATCAAAAACACCTCCTTAAGGCCAAACTAGGGTTTGGTGATTCCCTGACCAAAACCCATCCAAATGAGTTGACATTTTGTACAGAGCTAGGTAATGATGCCAGGGACCACTCACCAACATTTGGGAGGGTTTGGAGGTCCTTAGACCACTTTATTAAAAAAACCCTAGCATTATTAAATAAAAGTAAAAATTTTAGGTAAAGTGCCTCCAAAAAATACCACTTTTGGCCAGACCCTAGGTATAGTTAATACTGATCCCCTGTCCAAATTTCAACCCATTTGGAAAAGAGACAAAGGGTGGGCATCCATTTGAATCTCAGGACAGCCCTAAGTATAGGTCCCACCAAAATGGGTGTCATGGTCTAACCATACGGCCAAATTGGTCCAAATTAATTTTGGATTAAAATAGACCCATAGGGCTACAACTTTCATATTGAAAGTTTTCCCACTAGGTGGCCCTAAGTATTCTTAAAAAGTAAAACCATTTACTGTAAATAGTGTGACAGAAATGGAATTAAATCAGAATAATCAGATTCTTATCAAAGGCGCGGCACGAATCTTGGCGCAATCCAAGGGCAGCCGAGTCATCTTCCCCCTTGAGCCGATGGAGATGATGTCCCCATCTTGGGCCGCCTTGCAGGCTGATTTTTCGGCCACCCGTCCACTTCCCCGGCCGGCCACCATCACCACTCCCTTCGTGGATGTGGTGGATACCCTCAGCCGGCGGCACGGCCGCCGGAGGGGCCGTTTCTGGCGATCCGATAAGAAGAATTTCCTGGGAAAAACTAGGAAATCGAAACATGGATCGGGCTCAATTGAGCCCGAACCTTGAACCTAATTAGCCCTAAGATCTACCCATGAAGTAAGGAGAGGGGGAGGACCTTTCTGGAGGCCTGAATGCGGGAGGAACGGCGGGATGCCATGGTCGACGGCGGCGGCGCTCGGCTTCTGCAACAGCACAGTAGGACGGCTTGTTCCTTCCAGGTAAGAGTTTGAAAATGCTCCCCTCTGCCCACTGATGATGTTTAAATGGTCAATTGGGGAGGGGCGGCTGGTTCTTCAATGCCCATCAAACACCATTAAAGGTGTGGCTCGGGTTGAGTGGGGGGGGGGGGGGCTGAACCTACCTCTTGGTGGCCGGGAAATGGCTGGAATCAACTCCTATTCCCTAGAGGAGTTGATTGCAGCCATAAAGGATGGTTGTTGACCTCCTTTGGCCAGTTCCCACCCATCCCTTCCTCTCCCCCAACTCTCACTCTCCACCATTTTTATGAAAGGAAGCTCCTTTCTCTCTCCTAGTCACCCATGTTGACTGGTCAACTCCAAAGGATATGTGCAGCCCACTTAATCATAATAATTATTAAAAGTGAGATTAGCCTAAGGGAAAAATGGCTTGAGCTTGGGTTAGCCCATTTGGGCTAGTTTGACTTGGCTTAGGCTAGGATTGACTCGGGTCAATTTGATCATTTTGGTTGACCCCAATGGGTCCTTGGTCACCCATTGGCCTCCCCTAAGGTCTATGTAGTGTTGCATAGGGTTAACTTGGCACCTTGGAGGTCACTTGACCCTTGGTAAGGGCACTTTGACTTAGGTCAACTTAGCCACTAGGTTTGACTCCAATGGGTCCCTAGTGACCCATTGACCTCACTTTAGGTCTAGGAAGCCCTGAGTAAGGTTGTTTGGGCACATTAGAGGTCAACTTCCCTTGATTAGGGCACATTGCCCTATTTAGGCCTATGGTGCTCCTAGGTCAAATTGGCCACTTGGGGTTGACTCCAATGGACTCTTAAGCCTCTAGTGGACCCTCTAATGGGTTAGTGATGTTGTGGTGGGGTCATGGAGTCATGGTGAAGCCCTAAGGTCAGACCCTAAGTTTGGCGATGTGGTTGTGCCATAGGCAGACCATGGTGATCCTCACCTTGGCCTTCTATCTCTTGGCCCATTTCTGGCTTCCTAGGATTTTGTCATGACCTAGTCATGGCCAAAACCACTCTTAGGGGTCTAGTTGGAAATGAGATGTTACAATATATATACATTGCATCACAGGCGTTGACACGCACGACCACACGCCCCGTGCACTGAGGGCACATTCTCGGTGAACCGGTCAATGTCACATTAATTTAAGCCATAGAAACCCCGGTCTCACCACCGCCACTTCGACGGCCAAAATATGATAATTTTGTCTTCCCGTCATGGGTCACGTCAATTTAAGTCATAGACCGTCGAAGAACCTCATCTATGCCAACGGCTCACACCGAACGACATAGAACGGGTACGGTTCCGTCTAACCCGTGCTCACATCGTAACGACAATTTAAGCCATATGCGTGGATCAAACTTCTCCTGAGTCCCATTTCTGTTACATGCTTCACATAACCTGGTTATGTTCAAGTTGGCTCCCAAGCCACCAAGTTGGTAGAATCACGCATCTGCCCAGTTTTCCGGGTGCACCTTCGGGTTAATCCCCAAGGCTCCTTGTTGCAATCTACCACGTAGAAAACCCGAAAAACAAACATTCGCACGGAGTCTTCTCCGGCCATTTATGCAATGAAACATCACCGATCTAGACCAACTTGTCCGGGTAGGCTTCACACATCATGCCTATATCCATTCTCGATTACGGACCTTATATGTACACAACGGGGACTATTCATGTCTACCCGAAGGAATGCCTCAACTCACCGCAAACTCGCGAGAGCGGGCTTCCTATGCAAGGGAAAATAAGAGCTTCACGTGCTCAAGTAGAGAATCGTTACCCTAGCATTTTTCCTTGGAGACATGGAGAAGTATGCGGATGAAAAGCACCGCCCTCTCCTTGCCTCCGTAGATCCGAAGTCGGTTCACGATTTGGAGCTCCGAAGCTCCGCCGGTGACCGGATCTAGACTTCTTCTTCCTCGTTGCTCTCGCCTCTCTCTAGAACTTAGACAGAGAACCAGCGAACAGAAGATGAGGGTTTTGAAACCCTACACTCGGGTATATCCCAATAGGAATAACCTCCAGCCGTCGGATCCCAACATAAAGAAATGTACAGCTACGATCCGGGTCTGACATGGAAAAACTGGGCCGAACACCGCACGGTTCACAAACCGGAGCAGGACACGTCCGCGACAAACTTAAACTGTGCCGGGACATTTAGCCGAGACCCTGCCAAGACCCCTGTGTCGACACTCTATGTCGACACAGCAGGCCCTGTGTCGACACAGCAGGCCCTGTGTCGACACAGCAGGCCCTGTGTCGACACAGCAGGCCCTGTGTCGACACAGCAGGCCCTGTGTCGACACAGCAGGCCCTGTGTCGACACAGCAGGCCCTGTGTCAACACAACAGACTGTGTCAAACACACCTCAACCTGCCAAGGACACGGCCTATGACACGCCCGTGTCCCAGGCCGTGCCACCCCTGTCAAACTCTAAAGTTTACGCAAAATGCCTCCCGTCGCTCTTTTGAGTTTCGGGGCGTTACATGACAGGTCACACCCATGACGTGGAGGTCATGGCGCTTGGTAACGCCCGAGGATGTGTAACTTTAAATGAGTTCCCAAGCATGATCTGGATCGAGAGGAGGTTCGCGGTCGTGAAACCATGACACGCCCCAGGTCACACTCGTGACCTCGGGCGTGTACTTTGACTTTTTATCAGAAATTCTTCAAATTTTCACTTGATCATGTTCATGAGCTTCAAATTACTATCAGCACCCCAATTATTTCTGAAAACACAAAATGAAGCAAACTAGACTATAATTAACATAAAAAATGAATAAACATTGATTATTTATTGAGATATACAACTTGTGTTGAACACTTTCCTTAAAAATGCACAGATATATGTGTTTTTTCAGTTTGCATGTACATGTGCAAAAAACGTACAGCGTGTATATTCATAAAACCGATATATATTGACAGTACATTATTAATATATATTTTATTATAGTTTTTAGTACTAAAATACTATAATAAAATATATATTAATAATGTACTGTCAATATATATATCGGTTTTATGTATATACACGCTGCACGTTTTTTGCACATGTACATGCAAACTGAAAAAACACATATATCTGTGCATTTTTAGGAAAAGTGTTCAACACAAGTTGTATATCTCGTCGAGATCTACAACTTTTATGTTGAACACGTTTTCCAAAAATACATTGTTTGGGCGTATTTTCAAAAGGCGTGAAACTGGGCGTAGATATTGCGAATTCTCAATAGTTACGCCCATGTTATTTTCGGGGCCAAAATACGTCTTGTCAGTGCATTTTTAGGAAAAGTGTTGAACACGAAAGTTGTATATCTCGATTGTGTCCAACACTTTTCCTAAAAATGCACGTATATAAGAGTATTTTCATTTTACGTGTATATGAAAAAAACATGTGGCGCGTATTTCAAGTGCCCCCTATATCTCTAAGATATATATATATATATATCTTCAAGCACACCAAACACTTCATCTCAATCGTTTGATCGAAGAGTATATTAAATCTCATCTTTTAGATGGAGAGAGAAAGAAAGATTGAAAAGAGAGGAGGAGAGAGGGAAAAAGGATATTAATAGGGCTCTTAAAACTACATGAGAAAGAGAGGGAGAGAGAGTGTGTGAGAGAAAATAATTTTTTACGACAAAATGTACATTTAAAAAAAATAAATCTTGATTTATATTTTTTACCATTGATTTGAGTACTCATATATATATGCTGCGGGTGAAGCCCTTTTTGATACAGTCGCAGCCTGCAGTGACACATCGAGCACGGGTGAAGCCGGCAGTGACATATCGAGAATGGGCAAAGCCCGTGCGGAGGGAGCAAAGCCCGTGCGGAGGGAGCAAAGCCCGCGCGAAGGTGGCCGAAGCACGCCTGGATGTAGCCGAAGACAGCCCGAGAGCTTCAAGCACGAGCATAGCCCATGCGAATAAACTCGTGTGTGTGTGTGTGTGTGTGTGTGTGTCTCTGTGTGTGTGTGTGTGTGTGTGTGTCTGTGTCTGTGTCTGTGTCTGTTTCTGTGTCTGTGTCTGTGTGTCTGTGTCTGTGTGTCTGTGTCTGTGTGTCTGTGTGTGTGTCTGTGTCTGTGGTTGTGTTATATAAAGATATTCCGCCATCTATAGTACCCATGTCTGTCGCAGCTTGAGTTGCCTTTTTCAAATCTTTTTTTTTAAAAAAACTTTTACTGCCGCAGCCGAGCCACCGGCGGGTTCGCCGAACCCCGGCAAACCCGTCGGGACTCTTCTGGCAGCCAGCAGGCTGGCGGTGGCCCTGCCCACTGGCCGATGGAAAAGTCCCAGCGAAACCGTCGGTGGGGGTCGGGCAGGACGACGGTGCTTCGCCGACGGCAGCGGCGGACCAAGCCTTCACGAACAGACAGATTGCATGCGAGGCGGCGGGATGCAGGTGAGGGCGGTGCATGCAGGCGGCGGGATGCAGGGAACGACAAAATTAAATAAAAAACTTTACACATTAGGCAGATTATTTAATATAATTTTAAAATTAATTTAAATATATTTAAAATTATTTAAAATAATATATAAAAAATAATTCTAAAAAAATATAATAATACATATAATGATTTAATGAAGCCCGTCGGGGGCGGGCTGCATCGCTGAGGGGCGGGCTACATCATCGGGGGGCACTTGATACTCTGGACGGCCTTCGGCCCGCTTCGACGCAATCCACCAGCTCGACATCGCTCCCGCCACTCACACCCCACTGAGCGCTTGTGATGCCGAGCTGGTGGATTGCGTCAAAATCAATTAATCTCATGTCCCTACTGTTGAACTTGATTAATTAATCCCAATTATTGAGATGTCGGAAGATTAATTAGCGCGGCTAATGTTGATTAGCAAATTCATATATATATATATATATATATATATATATATATATATATATATATATATATATATATATATATATATATATATATATATATATATATATATATATATATATATATATATATATATATATATATATATGATGTAGGCTACGGTGTTTGGCGCTATAATGGCAAAGGGAGTAACACGTACGCCTCTCTATTTCCACTATTACGCTCACACAATAACTAAACGCAGCACACCCACGAACAACGTTATCAACTATCGCTAACGTACGGTAGCCACGCCGATTAAAGATCTAACAAACGACTAGAGGCCGATGTTCTCTCAAGCTAAAAGGACCAATCTTGGGTCTGACCGAGCGATGGTTGTACCAAAAGAGATCTACCGAAAGGTTCGGTTCGGAAATGGTAGATCTCCCCCAACAAAACAAAAGCGAGGCTCCCCAAAACTCTCGGAAAATTAAACAATTAGAAAGAACAACACATGCGATCGGAAAGATAAGTCACGAACGAAAAAACGATTCCAAAGTAATACAAAGGTATTCCACCAATTAAAAATCTAAAGAGATAAGAATCACACAAGTGGTAGAAGATCTCGTTACCCAACCGGAATAGATGATTCTGGTTCACTTTCAAGTATCGTTCTTCCACGACTCCGCCAGAATGTCGCTAGATGGAGAGAAACTTGTCCGCTTCCTTTGCTTCACGCCGTGTTGGAGGAAAAAACCACAAAAGGGAGAAAAAAAACACCTTTGATCTTGGTCGATTTCACTATGGAAGGGGGCTGATTTGGGGGCTCTTGATGGAGGTCGGGCTTTGGATAAGGGAGAGGATGGTGGTTCGGTTTGGGGTGTGGAAGTGACGGTCGGCTTGAGAGTGGTGGCCGAATCTTGGGAGGTGGAGTTGAGGGGAAACCGAGGGGAGCAAAGGAGGAAAGGGGAGGAGGGAAGAGGAGGGAGGCCGAGCAAGAGGAGGGGAGAGGAAAGGCAGCCGGCGGCCAAGAGCTAGGGAGGAAGAGGGGGGCCGAATTTTGCCTAAGGGGGAAAAGAGAGGTGAGGGGGAAATTCAAATTTTGAATTCAAGTTTTAATTTTTTCATTCTCTAAGTAAAACCATGAAAGTCCATGCCTATATATAGGCTTTACAAAATGCATAGGCTATGTGCAGCCCACTAAATAAAAATAAATCAACACCTAAAATACTTAAACATTACATGATGAAAATAAAAATGCAAAAGAAATAAACTAAATAATATTTAAAAGCCTTCATCTCATGTAGCTCCACATCATGTAGTCATCATCTTCAACATGTAGGAGAACGCCATCGTCGTCGCCGTCATCATCTTCAACTTTAACACGTTGGGGGTTGCCGCCATTGCCGTCGCCGTCGCCGTCATCATCTTCAACTTTAACTTGGGGGTTGCCGCCATCGCCGTCGTCGTCGCCGTCATCATCTTCAACTTTAACACGTTGGGGGTTGCCGCCATCAATCCTCCCCCGCTCAAAATAACTCATCACCGATGAGTTGGCATGGTGGTGCTGGCGCCGAAGAACATCATCCAAAAGAACCATCGCCGAGTCCGAAATCCAAGGGTCACCGGAGACCGGGCGAGCACACCATCGTATCACATAATGCTGAATACCACCGCTTGGAGAGGAGAGCAAAACACCAAATGTGAACCTGTCTAGCAAAAAGATTGTCCCGGAGAAACTGGGAAAAGCATTAGGCAAATAAAGAGGAAAAATTTCTTCATCAACAGTCAACGTACCTCCGTTGGAGACCAATGGAGAGAACGATCCAAGAACAAGCTCACCCCCCAACCCAAATGAAAATATAGTGGCACCAAACGTAGAGTTAGATATTTCAAAAGGTGGAAAAATACAATGTGTGAAAGTGGAAACATTTAAAGTAGGGGAATTACCCCATTCAGTGGTTAACTTCAACAGATATGTTGTTTCTCCTAACTGATTAAAAATCCGAGAAGTTCTAACTCGCTGACTCGCCAACGTTTCTATAGTGCTCGTAGGCATCCGTTCAGGGACGAGTCACACCAAGAGTAAACCGAAAACCTTATATGGAGATGCCCTCTTATGTAAGTTAGTGATATATTGATAAGAAGACATGTGTGTGACTAGCACTTCCTTACTGTGCTTATGTAAAATGAAAGCGTGAGAGGCAAATACTATTGCAGGCAGACTTGACATGTAAAATAGCTTTAACGGAACTACTTGAGATGGAACCAAGGGAACTAAATATGGGGGCGCCAACGGAAAGTAATAGGGTGGCACTAGTGGAACTACATATGGTGGCACCAACCCAACGAGATCTGGTGGTACCAACAGAATGCGATTGTTGAAGCCAAAATTTGACTTCGACAAATGTTCGCAAAATAGGGGCGTAGCCGGCACCTACTTGGCCTAAGCTCCGACCTCCGACTGGTCGTGAAGGACTAAGAAAAACTGGCCCAAAGCCGCAGCAGGGAGGTCCCACCGCTTACCCGGAAGGTCACAGAGAGCTTCCCCTCCAAAGCCAAAAGCTGGGCTTGGAGTTCCTCAGAAGACTGTGCCAATGACTCCTCTTAGGAGTCTGAAAAAAGTCCTTTCTGAAGAACCCCTATGGGCTTATTTATAGATTTCAGAATCTGAACTGCCAATAACAAGACTGCACCGGTCTGAAATTATCGGGGTTCCCTTGGCTGGGTCTGCCAACAGCCAAGCTTCGCTGTTCTGAGGAGCTATATGCAGTCCACTAAGGGTAAGAGGGTAAAAAATACTCGGGGTAGAAGAGTAAAAACCCCTGTTTGACAGGGAAATATATAAAAAAGGCCTCTTCTCCCCCTGGCGAGTGGAAAAGCACCTGCCGGCGAGAGGGACCCCACTGCCCGTCTCGCCGGCGCCTCTCGCCCTTTGCTGCGAGATCTCCTTGCTGCTGGAGACTCTTTCGCCCAAGGAGGCCCTCTCGCCCCTAGAGGCCCTCTCGCCTCTGGAGGCCCTCTCGCCTCTGGATGGGGGTATCTTGCCCATTAGAGAGTCCATCATCTCGCCTCTTGTGAGTGGTCCCCCTGGTCCCATTCGCCCATCTCGACCTATTTGCTTCTTGGGGGCTCTTTGCGAGCCCGAGGTTGTACACAATCCCCGCTCTTTTTGAGATTATTCTAAGCTCGAAAAGAATGTTCAACCGAGGCTCGTTATTTAAGGCGCATTAAAAAACGTATTTATGAGGAATCTTTTGAGGCACCCACCGGGGCCTATAAATATATGATTCCTGCCCCGCACACCTGGCGCCCTGCTCTGCATATTCTTCTTCCCTATCTTGAGTCTTTTGTTATGACGCACAGCCAGAGCTTCCGCGAACGTCTCGCACTGGTGCGAGAGCAGCACAAGGCCAACGTGGCCTCTTTTACCTCTTCTTTAGTTTGCCCCCTCCCCCCGTCGTCTCGCCTAAAAAGACGAAGACTGGTGGCCCGTCACCTGCCGCAGGAGATCTGTCTCGCGCTGCTTTGGAAACCATCCCCACTCCCCATGCGCCTTCCACGGAAAAAGAGGTGGGTACTCGCTTTTACCACTGTTATCTCCGCGACCGGGTGCTCTCTTTTGCTGACTAGTGTTTTTCAGGGGGCTCTCGTGGTTCCGCAGCCCCCGAAGAGTCCGCGAGACGGTTCTGTTGCCCACTGCGAGGAGTTCGATTCGCAGCCCTCTTCTACTCCCCCAACTACTCCCAGCGAGAGGAGGAACGACCCTTCCCCGGCCGCCGATACCTCTCGCCATCCTGGTAAGGGACCTTCCCTCGCCCTTTTGAATCCCCTTCGCTATTCTCACTCCCTTCTGCGAGTGCCTCTCCCACCTTGCCTCTGCACCCCTTGCGTAGATTCTCGGGCCAACTCTCCTATTGAGGAGCAGCCAAAGCGAATCTCCGTCACGCCTCCTCCTGTAGACGGGATTGAAGACTATCTGGGTGACCCATCAAATCCAGCGGAGATGAAGCGCAAGACGGCTGAGCTTTTTCGAAAGCACGCGCGCATCATCCACTACTTGACGCTGGATAAGCAGGCCGCGGAGAAGCGCATCAAATCACTGGAGAGCGAATGCGCTCGCCTATATTCCGGAGCTAATGCCGAGCTAGATGTCGATGGCACCAACCCCGAGGCCATCATTAATGAGACTGATATGCAGCTCCGTCTCGTGCGCCGCGGTCTTCAATCCATTCGCTCCTTCCACTCTCGGAGTAGACCTCCCCGTGGGGGAACTCGCGGTGGTCGCTGGGAATGGCGCCCGTACTGAAGGATGTCCGTCTCGCTACTTGTCTTTTTCTTCTTCTCGTGAAAATTGTAATAATAGTAGTCTTGCGGCGTTGTCTCGCCAAGATGTGTAGGGAACTGGGTGGCCGCTATACGCGGGACGATCTTTGAACATATATTTTTATTGCTGATATTTCGTTCCTTTTTTAACTCTTTTTAATTTGTGTCACATATATATATTTTTTCCTGATTGCGATGGGTCGCGCCGATCGAGATTTTTAGGAGAGAGAAAGGAACTATTGACTCTTCCCCTCCCCTCATGCTTTTCCCGCCCATTAATCATTTGTTATTCATCGGTTATAAATATGCCTTGTCCGGGATTAGATACCACACTTTTCACTTCTGTTGTTACCCAAGCTTTTGGCTTTCTGACCTCTCTGTCTCGCCGGCCCCTCTCGCCTTCCTTTCTTGGATCTCTCGCCAATTTCTTCCTTTGTCTCGCTGAAGACCATTTCGCCAAAGAGGATGGGTAAGAAGAAGGTGGAGGAGGGTGAGGGGCGCAGTTGCTGCGGGAAGAGGTTCACTGACCATGACTTCCCGCTCGGCCGGCTCCCTCGAGAAGATCATGATAAGTTTGCCTGCGAGTACCTGGGGGAAGGGGTCAAGTCGCGTCCTCCCAAGGTCGGCGAGTGCATCAACACCTATTACCCGGGGGAGCTCGCCTTCCCCGTCTCGCATTTCGAGGCGGGGTTGCGGCTGCCCCTTTGGCCTGAGGTGAAGCAGGTCTTCAAATACTTTGGTGTCATCCCGGCACAGTTCAACCCTAACGCCATCTCGGTGTTGATCGCGTTCGCCTGCTATATGCGCCGGGAGCGCATCAAGTTCAGCTTGACGGCCTTCCGCAAGCTTTTCATCTACCACGCCAACGCCGATGGCGTCTCGTATTTTAGTGGGCAGAGGCTTAAGGTATGCGAGACGCCCAACAAGAACCATCATTGGCTCACCCGATTCATCTTCATCCGGGGAGACCATGCTGACTTCGGCGGCATCCCTCTCGCGCCGGTCTCTCTGCCAGAGAGCTTTTACGCCATCCCCCAAGTCAGTGGTCCAGAGAAGCTGCTGTGCGAGTACTTGGTAGGCAAGAATTTCGAGGTCAACTTCTTGCGGCGAGGTCTCGACTCGCTTCTCCCAGTGCTCCCGGGCGAGGGTATTCTTATCTTATCCTTTCATTCCTCTCTTCTCGCTATTTTTCGTCTCGCTTCTTCATAACCCCTGCTCACTTTTAGGTGAGCGAATTGTTCCAGCGTTCCCTCCTTACAAGATCAACATTCACCCCGCAAAGGGTCTTGATCTCGCCAACGCAGCGGCAGAGGCGGCGAGAGAGTCTCTGGCGGTCATCCCGCCGAAGCGGCCTGGAGACGACACGGTCCCCTCTCGCTCCAGCCCTCCCAAAAAGAAGATGAAAAAGGCTGTGGTTATCTCTAAGGAAAGGAGGAAAACTCCCCAAGGGAGCCCTATTTCTATAGGGGAAACTCCGCCGCCCCTCTCGCCTAATCACCAGGCCGTCTCGCCTACTCGCGAGACGGTACTCTCTGATCAACCTGCTGCCGCCTCCAACCTGCCCGCCACGGCTTCCAACCTGCGAGCTGTTGCTCCTGAATAGGCGGCTGCCACCTCCTCTCGCGAGGGTGACTCCTCTGGCAGTCCCGCTACCTCCTCCCATATGAATTACAACCTGGGTCCCGTGGTTCATGATGCCGTCGGCGACCCGGTTCTGTTGTGGGGGCGGGACGCCAACCGCGTGTCCATCTCCACCCTTCTTCCATCTTGGAAGGAGCAAGAGGTCCCTACCAGCCACGCCTTCACCATAGGGTACGGCCTCTATGGCGGCCTTGATGCCGTTTCGCCTGAGAGCGAGTCCACCAAGGACCTTATGCTGAAAACTTGCCATCACCAAATGTGGGCCTTGGAGTTCTCTCACTGCTCCTCTCGCCACCTCATTTATATTAATTCAAAGTGGAAGGCCAGTGAGGAAAATCTGGAGGCGGAGCGGGAGAAGTCCACCGATCTAGCGAGAAGGTTATCAGATGCCGAATCCCTCCTCGCGAAGGCCCAAGGCGGCGTGGTAAGCCATAACTTTTTCCTTGGGTCTTTTTCTTTTTCCATCATTCTTGGCTAATTGCTAGGTCGTCCCGCAGGATGCCGAGATGGCGGAACAACTGCGCTCGCGCGTGGCGGCTTTGGAGGAGGAGGTCCGGGTATTGACAGCTGAGAACGCGCGCCTTCAGGCTGATGCTGCGTCGTCGTCTCGTCGCGAGCCCTTCCGGACACCTCTGCCACATTACTCTTATGAGGAAGTCGAGGAGCAGTGTCGAGACGCTGGTGTCCGTGCGGCAGAGCTGGTGCTGCAAATGATGAAAGATCTGGGGGTTGTGAAGGATGAATCCGAGACTGTGACTGCACGCGACTTGGTCCCTGAGCTGTATAGCGAGGAGAGCGATGATTCTTCATCTGGCGAGGAGGACTGATGCGCGGCCTCCAAGATTTAGAATCACTCTCTCCTCCTTTTGATGTTGTAAAAACTTTAAACCATATTTTTGTGGCATCTGCCAAGTGACGAGCGAGTGCTTATTTTGGTTGTCTCTATTTTTGTTTTCTATTTTGTGAAGTTAATCCCTGGTTTGTTTTTGCCTGCGGGAAGGTGCTACCGCTTCGTCTCGCCGCGTAACCTTTCTATATCTGCTTTTTTTATGTTCTACGCGAGACGGCTTCTCAACGCGCTTACGGCCGCGAGTTGATGCAATGCCTTGCCTCACGAGTGCCCTTTTGCTACCGGCGAGACGATCCTCAAAAGCCATCCGCTGCGAGTGCTGCCACCTGCCGTACTCCACACCCCTTTTCCCTTAGTTTATTTTTGTACCTTAGGACTAAGCCGAGATACTAAGGTGTAATGTCGTTTAAGGGGACTTTTCACCCTATTCTGCCAAAGTGAATCCACTGTCCTGTCAGTTTGATGCTGATGGAGATAGCTTGGCCCAACCCTATCCCCCGCAGCCGAGCCTTCAGACCTGCCAGCTAGATGAGAGCCTGCGCAGCGGATCTTCCTGGGGCAGAGCCGAGCTCGGGGTGCTAATGAAGATCTCAAACCAAAACCTATCCCCCACAGGCGAGCCTTCGGACCTGCCAGCTAGATGAGAGCCTGCGCAGTGGGTCTACCTGGGGCCGAGCCGAGCTTGGGGTGCCGATGAAGATCTCAAACCAAAACCTATCCCCCACAGGCGAGCTTTCGGACCTGCCAGCTAGATGAGAGCCTGCGCAGCGGGTCTACCTGGGGCCGAGCCGAGCTCGGGGTGCCGATGAAGATCTCAAACCAAAACCTATCCCCCACAGGCGAGCCTTCAGACCTGCCAGCTAGATGAGAGCCTGCGCAGCGGGTCTACCTGGGGCCGAGCCGAGCTCGGGGTGCCGATGAAGATCTCAAACCAAAACCTATCCCCCACAAGCGAGCCTTCGGACCTGCCAGCTAGATGAGAGCCTGCGCAGCGGGTCTACCTGCAGCCGAGCCGAGCTCGGGGTGCCGATGAAGATCTCAAACCAAAACCTATCCCCCACAGGCGAGCCTTCGGACCTGCCAGCTAGATGAGAGCCTGCGCAGCGGGTCTACCTGGGGCCGAGCCGAGCTCAGGGTGCCAATGCAGATCTCAAACCAAAACCTATCCCCCACAGGCGAGCCTTCGGACCTGCCAGCTAGATGAGAGCCTGCGCAGCGGGTCTACCTGGGGCCGAGCTGAGCTCGGGGTGCCGATGCAGATCTCAAACCAAAACCTATCCCCCACAGGCTAGCCTTCGGACCTGCCAGCTAGATGAGAGCCTGCGCAGCGGGTCTACCTGGGGTCGAGCCGAGCTCGGGGTGCCGATAAAGATCTCAAACCAAAACCTATCCCCCACAGGCGAGCCTTCGGACCTGCCAGCTAGATGAGAGCCTGCGCAGCCGGTCTACCTGGGGCTGAGCCGAGCTCGGGGTGCCGATGCAGATCTCAAACCAAAACCTATCCCCCACAGGCGAGCCTTCAGACCTGCCAGCTAGATGAGAGCATGCGCAGCGGGTCTACCTGGGGCCGAGCCGAGCTCTCGGTGCCGATGAAGATCTCAAACCAAAACCTATCCCCCACAGGCGAGCCTTTAGACCTGCCAGCTAGATGAGAGCCTGCGCAGCGGGTCTACCTGGGGCCGAGCCAAGCTTGGGGTGTCGATGCAGATCTCAAACCAAAACCTATCCCCCACAGGCGAACCTTCGGACCTGCCAGCTAGATGAGAGCCTGCGCAGCGGGTCTACCTGGGGCCGAGCCGTGCTCGGGGTACCGATGAAGATCTCAAACCAAAACCTATCCCCCACAGGCGAGCCTTCGGACCTGCCAGCTAGATGAGAGCCTGCGCAGCGGGTCTACCTGGGGCCGAGTCGAGCTCGGGGTGCCGATGAAGATCTCAAACCAAAACCTATCCCCCACAGGCGAGCCTTCGGACCTGCCAGCTAGATGAGAGCCTGCGCAGCGGGTCTACCTGGGGCCGAGCCGAGCTCGGGGTGCCGATGAAGATACCTCTTCCTGTCATTAGGACTTCACGAGAAATAATGAATAAGAAATAATCTGAGAAGTATATTATATTGATTTTGCTTCGAGTACATATCTTATGCTCTCCCTTCTCATGGGTAGAAGTGTTTTAAGTCATCCCCACTCCAGGAATGGTTCAAGGTCCTACCCTCCACATCCTGGAGGTAGTACCCCCCGCTTTCAACACTCTCTCTACAATATAAGGTCCCTCCCAATTTGGGTTGAGCTTTCCCACCGGGGCGGACCTCCCTGCTGCATCAACCTTTTTAGTACTAGGTCTCCTTCCGCGAATTGCTTTATCCTGTGTTGAAGTATTAGACCGGGCGGCTTGGCGGTCTGATCCAGCGGTTTGTTGACCGAGCGGCTTAGCGGTCTGATCCAGCGGTTTGTAGACTGGGCGGTCTGTCAGTCTACCTCTGCGGTTTGTTCTATCCTGCTGGAGTTGCCGAGCGGTTAGCCCATCTGTCTAACCGCGCGGCCTATGCGGTCTCCATTATTCTAGCCGCTCAGTACTGTAAATGTTTAGTCCCACATTGTTTGTATACTCTCTTTCTTATCTCCTCCATTCTATATAAGGGAGGCCATACCTTTGTAAATGATATCTTTTTTGGATAATAAAATTTCAATTATTCAAAAGTTTGTTCGCTTGTTCTCTACTTTTCGCTTCTTGTTCTCTACTTTCTAACATGGTATCAGAGGCCACGGTCATTTCCTCTTGATTCTGTGCGCCCTCTGTTGTTCGCGGCTTCTTTTCCGCGCTCTGCGACTTGATTCGCGGCTTGCCCTCTCTTCTATCCGCGCGGCCTGTTTCTATCCGCGCGGCTTGGTTTTGTCCGCCAACCTGTTCGCGCGGCTTTCTCCTTCTCCTTGTTGTCGCAGCGACCTGTTTCGTTGTCGCCGCGCTCCTTGTTCTTTCTTGCCTCTCCGACTTCCTAGTCGTTGCGGTCTGTCCCTGTCCGCGTGTGTATTGTCTCTCTACTCGCGGTTTGCTGCTGTGATATGCCTGACCGTGCGGGTTGTTCCTTTCTCACCCGCATCTTGGTCGCGGTCGCCAGCTCTTCTCCTCTTTTCTGTTCGCTCGGGCTTCTCAGTTCGTGCGACTTCTTCCCCGCCGAGCCTTTGACCACCTTCTAGCCGCTGCTGTGATATGCCTGACCGTGCGGGTTGTCTCTTTCTTACCCGCATCTTGGTCGCGGTCACCTACTCTTCTCCTCTCTTCTGTTCGCTTGGCCTTTTCAGTCCGCGCGACCTCTTCCCCGCAGTGCCTCTTTCTAGCCGCTACTGTTCGCGCGGCTTCCTCTGTTTTCTAACCGCTCCTGTTTGTGCGGCTTCTTCTGCTTTCGGGTTCTATGACTACCTCCGGTCTCACCACTACTCCTGCAGCTCCTTCTCCTCCTCCTCCTTCGGGCAACCTTGGCACCCTTTCCACGCTTGTGGGCTCCAACTATCCCGATTGGAGCGTCTCTTTCACCTTTCTCCTTCGTTCTCAACGCAAGCGTCATCACCTCACCGATGACCCTCCTCCTCGCACCTCTCCTGAGTTTGATGACTGGGATGCGAGTGATGCTCTTGTTCGCACCTGGCTGGCCAACAGCCTTTCTGATGAGTGCCTTCCCGTCATTCGCCATGATGAGACGGTCAAGGCCGCATGGCTTCACCTCGCTGCTCTCTATTCTAAGGGGGGCCAGACGTCCCGCATTTATACTCTCTATGCGGACCTCTTCGCCCGCCCTTCCATGTCCCCAGCTGCGGCTTATCAGCAGGTTCAGGCCCTTGGGGCTGAAATCCTCCAGAATCGCCCTTCTCCGCGGACTTGGCCGACCAGCACAAACACTTCCAGGAACTCCTGGTTGTTTGTTATCTTCTTCGTCTTCCCGACTCTTATGATATGATCCGCCAGCAGATCTTGGGTGAGGCGGAATCTCCTACTTTGGATGCCACTGCGGCTCGCATTGCCGCCGTTACTTCGCTCCTCCAGCGGCCTCCGTTGGCCTCTCCCCCTTCCTAGGACTCCTCTGCTCACCAAGCTCAGCGGGGGGGGGGGGGGGGCCCGAGTGACCGAAGCTCCTCTGGCGGACAGGGTTCCTCCCGGTTCTTCTGCTCTCACTGTAATCGTACTGGTCATACTGTTGACCGCTGCTGGCAGAAACATCCTCATCTTCGCCCTTCCGGTGATGCTCCTTCGCCTCCGCCTCTTCTAGGCCGTCTGCCTCTGTGGCCACGACGTCAGGTAGTGCCCACGTCGTTACCCAAGGTAAATGGCTGATTGACTCCGGTGCCACCAATCATATGACGGGCAACCCTCATTGCTTCTCCCGTCTTGAGACCCATGACCGCTTACCCCCAGTTCGTGTGGCGGATGGTTCCCCGTCTCCGGTTCATGGGACGGGCATGGTTCAACTCACTCCATCGCTTTGCTTGGAGGATACCCTCTATGTCCCGAAGTTCCCGTGCAATTTGTTATCTGTTACTACTTTATGCCGGCAACTTCAGTGCTCCGTTTTATTCACTCCCACTACTTGTTCTTTTCAGGACCCGAGGACCCAGCGGACGATTGCTACTGGGACTGAGAGCGGCGGCCTCTACTTCCTCGACGATGTTTCCGCTCTTTCTGCCTACTCCTCCTCCACCGATCTCCTTCAGTGGCATCTTCGTCTTGGACATCCTCCTCCTCGGCTTATTCGTCAGCTTCTGCCCCACTTACCTCCCACCAGTTCTCCGCTCAACTGTGATGCGTGTCAGCTTGGCAAACATCATCGCTCCTCCTTCCCGCCGAAGCAAGGCCGTGGCTCCTCTCGCATTTTTGATCTTATTCATTTTGATGTATGGGGTCCTGCTCCTACCCTCACAGTTGGTCGGGGCAGTTCCTATTTTGTCACTTTTATCGATGATTTTACTCGATGTACCTGGGTGTATCTCTTAAAGGATCGCTCTGAACTATTTTCTGTTTGGCAATCTTTTTACTTTATGATTAAGACTCAATTTGCTATCTCTATTAAAGTCTTACGTTCTGATAATGCCAAGGAATATCTGTCTCATGAGTTCTCCGCGTTCTTTCACCAACACGGCCTCATTCATCAAACGACCTGTGTTTACACCTCCCAACAGAATGGGGTGGCGGAGCGTAAAAACCGTCACCTGCTTGATGTTGCGCGTACTCTCATGGCGCAGATGCACGTCCCTCGCTCCTACTGGGGCTACGCTGTGCTCCTCGCTTGCTATCTTATCAATCGCATTCCCTCCACGGTCCTCCACGGCCGGACTCCTTCTCCCTTCTCTACCCCCACCAGGAACCTTTTCCTCTTCCTCTCCGTGTCTTTGGCTGTACGGCCTTTGTTCACGCTCCCTCCGCTACCCGCGACAAGCTTTCCCCCCGTTCCACCAAATGTGTCTTTTTGGGGTACTCTACCACTCAAAAAGGCTATTGCTGCTTTGACCCCTTCTTCGCAAGCAGTTTGTCTCCGCAGATGTGACATTTTTTCGAAAATGCTTCCTATTTCTCTCCTTCCTCTTCTCTTCCTTCTCTTCCTTCTGATATCTCCGTTCCTTCCACACCTCTCGACGTTTTCCCACCTTCGTCTCCTCCTCCACCGACTCCTTCTCAGTCCGTCTCCCCACCCACCCCTCCACCCTCCTCTCCGCTGCCGTCTCTCTCTAGTCCCGGGCCAGCCTTCTCCGCCACGGACGCTCCGGTCGCTGACCTCCCGTCGCCGACGCTCCCGATGATCTTGATTTTTCCCATTGCCTTTCGCAAAGGCGTGCGGGCGTGTACTCAACACCCGCTCACGGCTGTTGTTTTCTTATGATCAGCTTTCTCCTTCTCGCAGGTGTTTTGCCTTGGCTATCTCTGCTACTTCTACTCCTCGTACCTACCAGAGGCTCTCGCTCTCCCTCATTGGAAGTCTGCCATGGATGAGGAGATGGCTACTCTTACTGAACGGGTACCTGGACCCTGGTTCCTCCTCCCGTGGGCACTGATGTGGTTGGCTGTCGCTGGGTCTTTGTTGTGAAGTTTCGCCCCGACGGCACTGTGGATGGCTACAAAGCCCGGCTGGTGGCCAAGGGCTTTACTCAGACTTATGGCGTTGATTACTTTGATACCTTCTCTCCGGTTGCTCGCCTCAGCACCATCCGGGTTCTCTTTTCTGTGGCTGTTAACCGGGCTTGGGCTATTTCCCAGCTTGATGTGAAGAATGCCTTTCTCTATGGCGATCTTCAGGAGGACGTCTATATGGAGCAACCTCCTGGGTTTGCTCAGGGGGAGACACGTGTCTGTCATTTGAGAAGGCCATTTATGGCCTAAAGCAGAGCCCTCGGGCATGGTTCGAAAAATTCAGTGGTATTGTGGCAACCATCGGCTTTCAAAGAGGAGTTCGGCCGATCACTCCTTATTCATTCGCAAAACGGCCTCGGGATGGTGGTTTTGGCGTATATGTGGATGATATTCTCCTTACTGGTGATGACCGAGATGGGGTGGACTTGACGAAGAAGCACCTCCGTCAGCACTTGGTCACGAAGGATATGGGCTCCCCAAAATACTTTTTGGGGATAGAAATCTCTCGGAAACCTGACTCCTTGGTTCTCTCTCAACGGAAGTATGCCCTTGATCTTCTTCGAGAAGCAGGCTTGACAGGTGCCAAACCAGCTCATCTTCCCATGGCTGTTGGAGAAGACAAAACGTGGACGGATGAATCGCCTCCTCTATCTGATGTCACACGGTACAGACGTTTGGTAGGGAAACTCATCTATCTCACGGTGACTAGACCAACATCGCCTACGCTGTAGGAAAGGTCAGTCAGTTTATGCAAGCTCCCAGGGAGTGTCATCTTCAGTCCGCCCTGAAGATTTTAGAGTATATCAAAGCAGCACCGGGCAGAGGGTTACTCTTCCAGAAAAATGGCCATCTGAGGGTTGAGGCCTACTCAGACTCAAGTTACGCGGATGACAAAGGCGATCGTAAATCCACGTCAGGTTTTTGTACCTTTGTTGGAGGTAATCTCGTGAGTTAGAAGAGCAAGAAACAGTCTGTTGTTTCCAGATCCAGTGCCGAAGCAGAATACCGGAGTATGGCGTCAACTACGTGTGAGTTAAAGTGGTTGCGGGCTCTCATGCTTGACCTGGGCGAGGTATATGATTGTCCTCTCCCTATGTTCTGTGACAACAAGGCCGCTATACACATATCCAGAATCCGTCTTTCCATGAGAGAACGAAGCATATAGAGGTTGACTGTCACTTCATTCGGGAGGAGATTTTGAAGAATCAGATTTGTACTCCTTTTGTCACCTCTGACAAGGAGTTGGCAGATATCTTCACAAGCCGGTTTCTACTTCCTTCTTCCGCATTTTGTGACAAGCGGGCCATGATTGATATCTATGCTCCAGCTTGAGGGGGAGTGTTGAAGTATTAGACCGGGCGAGCTTGGCGGTCTGATCCAGCGGTTTGTTGACCGAGCGGCTTAGCGGTCTGATCCAGCGGTTTGTAGACCGGGCGGTCTGTCGGTCTACCTCTGCGGTTTGTTCTATCCTGCTGGAGTTGCCGAGCGGTTAGCCATCTGTCTAACCGCGCGGCCTATGCGGTCTCCATTATTCTACCGCTCAGTACTGTAAATGTTTAGTCCCACATTGTTTGTATACTCTCTTTCTTATCTCCTCCATTCTATATAAGGGAGGCCATACCTTTGTAATGATATCTTTTTTGGTTAAAATTTCAATTATCAAAAGTTTGTTCGCTTGTTCTCTACTTTTCGCTTCTTGTTCTCTACTTTCTAACATCCTGATATGCTTGTCGAAGTGCTTTGCCATTCGACGCTTGATCTCTTCCTGTATGATGGCTGCTACGTCTCGCAGCTCCTCTGCCAGGTCTATTGAGAGGTGCAGGCCTTCTTTATTTACCATCCTCCATGCCTCGTCTCCATCACCTGCAGCCGCAACTCGTGGGGATCGGACCTCGAACTCCACCGGTAGTACTGCCTCACAACCATGGGAAAGCTTGAAAGGGGTCTCGCCAGTGGCCGTGTTTGGGGTTGTTCTCAGAGCCCACAGGACTGAGGGGAGCTGCTCTACCCAATTCCCTCTTAGATTCTCCACCTTCTTCTTTAGCAAGTTAACGATAATCTTGTTTGACGCCTCCACCTGTTCGTTGCTCCTGGGGTGGTGGACGGAGGCAAACCTGAGGTCGATGCCCAGCTGAGTGCAGAAGTTGATGAACTCTTCGCTAGCAAACTGGCGGACGTTATCCATGACGATGGCCTGAGGCAGCCCGTGCCTGCAGATGATCTCCCCCAGACGAAGTTCCTGATGACTTGGGAGGTCACCTTTGCTAGCACCTTAACCCTAGCCACTTGGAGAAGTAATCTATCATAACCCGGAGGAATCTTCTTTGTCCACTAGCTGGAGGGAAAGGCCCAACTAAATCCATTCCCCAAATAGCGAAAGGCCATGGTGCTGTGATGCTTCGGAGCCTTTGAGCCGGCAAGAGCTGGAGGGGGCGTAGAGCTGGCATTTTCGGCATTTCCTCGCAAACTTTGCCGCATCCTTCCTCAGGGTGGGCCAGAAGTACCCCTGCCTGACCACCCTTGCTTCCAACGTCCTCCCTCCGGAATGACTACCACATTCCCCAGAGTGCACCTCCTCCAGAATGTGTCTGGTCTCCTCCTACGTTACGCATCGAGCTAGGAGACCCGAAAGCATCCTCCGGTGTAGTCCTCCTTCATGCATGAGATAATGAGCCGCCTTATGGCAGAAGTTTCTTGCCTCCTTGACCCCCCTCAGGGAGGGTTTCCTGTCAGAAAGAAGGTAACGAGATCTACCCACGAGGGCCGCTGATCCACTTCCATTAGCTCCCCCTCTTCGATCACTGGATGGAATAAATCAGTCAGGGAACCCCCTTCCAAGGTCCGAAACTTAGCCAATCGTCGGCCAGCAGCGTTCTCTTCTCTGGGGATGTGCTGGATGGAGAACATCCGGAACCCCCCGATGATTGTCCTTACCCAGGACAAATATTTCACAAGGTGGGCTCCCGAGCCTCGAATTCTCCACGTATCTGAGATGCCACCACCATGAATCTGTGAAACCCTCGGTGTCCTTAATCTCAAGCTCCTTAGCCCAAGCGAAGGCCGGCTATCACTGCCTCATATTCTACTTGGTTGTTGGTGGTGGGGAAATGGAAGGCGACCGCTTGTTTTATTGTTACCCCCTGAGGACTTGTTAGTACCACCCCTGCTCCAAGGGAATGCTTTCCGAGGCCCATCGACCATTATCTTCCATGCTTCCGATGGCCGCGGCTCCTCGGCCCCTACCTCCGCGACGTAGTCTGCCAAGAAGTCGCCATCACCTGTGCCTTAATGGAGAGCCTCGGTACGAACGAGATGTTGAACTCACTCAACTCGATAGACCACTTGGCCAGCCTACCCGAGTGCTCTACTCCTTCAAAAATCTTTCGGAGGGGGATGGTCCATCACCACCCTAATCGAATGTGCTTGGAAATATGGCCGAGCTTCCGACTGAAACAATCAAGGCGTATGCCAGCTTTTCTAGGATAGGGTAACGAAGTTCCGCCTTCTTAGGATCCTGCTAACATAATAAATGGGTAGCTGCTTTTTTCCCTCTTCTCTGACTAGGACGGAGCTCACCGCCTCTGCTCCCACTCCTAGGTACAAGGTCGATCTTCCCTCTTTTTGGGCTTTGAAGTAGAGAAGCCCGGGAGAGTTGCTCCTTCAGCTTTTGAAAAGCTTCTTCGCACTCCGCGGTCCCATTCAAATCTCTGTTTCCCTCGTAGCACTTTAAAGAAAGGTGAGCACTTCTCTCCTGACCTGGAGAGGAATCTGCTAAGCCCGGCCAGCTTTCCTGTCAAGCGCTGCACCTCCTTAGCATTTCACGGTGTTATTCTAGCTCCATAATGGCTTTTACTTTATCCGGATTAGGTTCTACCCCTGCCGGGGTCAGAAGGTGCCCAAGGAACTTCCCACGACTTGCCCGAAAACACATTTTAAGGGGTTCAACCTCATTTTGAACTTCCTCAAGGTGGCGAATGTCTCCTCCAGATCCTGGAGATGCGAGTTCACTCCCTTGCTCTTTACCATGAGATCATTACGTAGACTTCTAGGTTCGACCCCT